>CM055076.1:3903787-4138787 GCA_029204045.2 Tillandsia leiboldiana | reverse complement strand
TTTTGTTGGGTTTTACCAAAAAGAGGTTCGCACGAGTCCCACATTTCCTGCATTTGTATTTAGAAGAAGAAGAAGAAGAGCTAATGGTTTTTTCAAATTGTACTTTGTTGTCTTTTTGGTTCTTTAAGCTTAGCAAATGGTAAAAATGTATGAATCTATTGGAAAAAAAAAAAAAAAAAAGAGTACGAAGCTTAATTACTTATGCCATGACTTGTTTTGAGAGGGCTCCTTTGAAAATTATAATTTTGTTACCGTAACTAACTGTTAATTCATTCAATCTATGTTACGCAAAAGATAGATTAGATGGGCATGATAGAAATTAGTTGGATCATGACAGTATTTACATATAATATAACTATAGATAAAAATTTATACTGTTATTGTAATGACTCGGTCCACTAGCAATAATAAATCGTTGAGCCCATTTAGCTTTGACGTTCTCGTCAGTCTAAACACACACAGTCCAAAATCATCCGACGATATAAGACTTGTTTCGCTAGTTTTGTCATTCAGATCCTAACATAGTCCGTCATTTTGTCTTTCAGATTCTGACTCAGTCAAAACTCGTCACACACTTCTGGCTGGTGACCGGATCCGATACCAAATGTAATGACCCGATCCACTAATAATAATAACTTATTGAATTCAAACTATATCCCAAAATACTTAAACACGATTATTATTACTAGTGTCCATATCTCTTATATATCTAATCTAAATTTCATTCTCATGCGATGCGAAATTACTAGGGTGTCACAAGTATATAGAAGATGTGGAATCCAAAAAATTAATTGGGTTAGATGCAATTCCGAAAAAATCTTATCAATTTGAAATATTTGATGTATCTACGGTTATACACGGTTATAAAATATAGGTCAGATTAAATCAAAAACTTGAAAAAGTTAAATACCATAATAAGAAAATTCTAATGATTAAAATTTAAATTGTTCATGAATTTTTACTAAGGAAAAGTAAATTGATTAGTTCCAGGTCATGAGCAAAAGTGAAATTAATGAAACAGGTATAGAATGTATTAGTGTTGATTATGAGAGAGAAACATGATATTGCTGCTTTGAGTGGATGGCTAAACTTTTCATTTTAGTAAAGAAACATATAGATGCTGGAATCTAATACTTGTTTTCTTATCAAATTTAATGAATTCGTAATCTATTTCGGTATTGATCTTCGAAATTTATTGTTCGAATTTTGCAACAAAAATATAAAATCAAATATTTATCATCAACCCATCTCTTCGATAAATTGTTGATACAACTATAATAATTAAAAAAAAAATTAAAAAAAAAATATGAATAAAATAATATTTATTAAATAAAAGAAAAGTTATAGATGATTTTTTTGTTTACGTAGAGTAGTTTCAATCCGAATTCTGTTTCTAAATTTTTTTTACCTTTCTTTCGTCTTCATACACCCATGCACTAGGTGCACCAAATTAAAAAACAAACTTTAATTCCTTTCTGGAAAATGCTATGTGTACACCCCTTTCGGGGTGTACATCATACACCCCACCCATCCAAGGGTGGGGGTGTGATGATGGGTCACTTGATGTGACCCGTAAAAAGTAGCGCCACCATTAAAATGGTGGAGGTGTATGATGTACACCCCTTCGGGGTGTACATGTAGCATTGCTCTTTTTAAAAATACAAGCTCATCTATAATTATAACTTTTTTATCATAAACTTTGTATTGGGAGAGAGATAAAAAATACAATTGCACTGATTTCAATACAAATTCTATGATAAAAAATTTACAAATATAAATAAATTTATATTTTTAAAAGTATATAAGCTCTATTATATATATATATATATATATAGTAGAGCTTATATACTTTCAAAAGTATAAGTCCAAATATGTTTACAAATTTTTTACTATTGAATTTGCATTAAGATTTATGCTATTTATTTTTTCTTTCTCTCTTTTTAGTTGACTTTATATTAACACAAATCTCAATGCAAATTCAATGGTAAAAAATTCACAAGTATTATTGGACTTATACTTTTGAAAGAATATATAAGCTCTAATATATATATATATATATATATATATATATATATATATATATATATATATATATATATATATATATATATATATATATATATATATAAAACTTACCCAAATTTAGTAATAAATAGAAATCATACTCTAATTAATATTTAAATTTAAATTAATTTATACCAAATGGATTTATATTTATTCTAATCAATTTAGGATTCAAATACAAATCTAATCAAATCATAACAATCTTTGCCTTAATTTAATTTGTAGTTTTCAACCGCTGCGTTGAGCTCACCATGCAAACTCCACCTCGAGTTTGTCTTCTTCGCTCAATGTTGTCACATCTGCTGTTCCATCTTGAGTAGTTGCACCTCCGCAAAATTTTGAAACCCAAATTATCTTTGCTTCCGTTCTGATTGTGCTTCCGTTGCAAACATACAACTTTCCATGCGTATTCACCTGTAGTACACGACCTGATATCGTTTTCAGAACCACTTAACTCCACCAGAAGTTGAAAAATCACATCTTTCGAGTCTAACATGCCTGACGAAATCAAATTTCATTTCAAATAAGGAACATGTTGTATACCTATCAGCGTCCTTACGACTCCATCGTGCATTCGAATCTTTACAGTGTCGACTCCCACAACTTTACGCGCCGTCCCACTCCCTATCAAAGGTTTTCCACCTCTGATAGCCTTATAGGTAGTAAAAGACTCTTTCTCCCAGAAGATGTGAAAGGAACACGCCAAATCGAGTACCCACATATCTTCCAAAATTTTCGCACCATCGGTCGCCACATATGGCACAATAGAATCGATCATCTCCGATTTTGCCGCATGTGCTATTGCTGGCATCTCCTCGTCTTGATCCACCATAACTTTTTCCTTCTGCTGCTTCAGTTACTTCATATCACCTTTAAGCTTATGACATTGCATGTAACGACCCGACCCACTAGCAATAATAATTCGTTGGGCCCAAACCACAATCCAAAATGCTTAAGCTCTACTATTATTACTAGTGTCCATGTCTTATATATACTCAAACACATCCATATTCCTATCCGCTGTGGGACTATTAGGGTGCCACAGACTCTCCCCGTTTAGGACCGACGTCCTCGTCAGCCCAAAAACATGTCCCATTGGGGTGTCACAGACTCCCCCCGTTTAGGCCTGACGTCCTCGTCAGCCCAAACACACACACAGCAGCCCAAACACACACATAGTAACCCAAGATCACCAGGCGATGTGGGACTTGTCTCGCTAGCCCTGTCATCTAGACCCAGGCTCAATCGAGACTCGCCACACACTTCCGGCTGGTTATTGGCTCTAATACCAAATGTAACGACCCGACCCACTAATAATAATAATTCGTTGGGCCCAAACCACAGTCCAAAATGCTTAAGCCCAGTTATTATTACCAGTGTTCATGTCTTATATATACTCAAACACATCCACATTCCCATCTGCTGTGGGACTTGGGGTGCCACAGACTTTCTCCGTTTAATCCTGACGTCCTCATCAGTCCAAAAACATGTCCCATTGGGGTGTCACATTGCACTTAATGTAACCTTTTCTGTGACAAAAGAAACAATCTACCTCAGATAGCGACTTTTTCTGTCTATTTTGGATTGCAGATGTTTTTGTGTTCTTTTTCTTTTTTATTATCAGAGCTGTATTACGGCTCTACATATAGGACTACTGAATCATTTTCCGTATTTTATTCGAGAGAAGTGCCACGATGATTGCCCCCACACTTTTGATATCCTTACCATAAATCAACGTGATCACCAAATGCTCATACACCGTTGATAGCGAAGAAAGTAAAATCAGCGTCTTTCTTCATCATCCAAATTGACTATGAAACTAGGCAACTGGCCCACCAATTTGTTGAACTCGTTTAGATGCTCATGTTGGCTAGCTGTCTCCTGCATCCGCAACGTGAACAGTCGCTACTTCAGATACAATATGTTCATTAAAGATTTAGTCATGAACATATCTTTCAATTTCTTTCACAACTTCGCCGGTGTTGACTTGCTAGTTACGTTGTAAAGAACCTCATCCACTAACAATAGATGAAGCGTACGTACTTTTCGCCTTCCACTTTATTTTTTCCTATACCGTATTTTTGACCTCTGCCGGCCTCTTTTTCGTTCAACGCCTCGTCCAAATCTTGTTGTACGACGATTGCCCATACTTTAATCTGCCACAAGTCAAAATTATTCTTTCCGTCAAATTTCTTAATTTCGAACTTCGTGGCTATCTCCGCCGATCTCTCATAAGAATCAGTAACCATAAGCTCTGATGTTGATCTTTTCTGAGAATCAGTAACCTTTAACTATGATACCAATTGTTTGGAATATAATACTCGCTCTGATACTATATTTTGTGAATCCAAAACCCGCTCCAATACCGGCTGTTATTGACTCGGTACTCACTCTGAAACCAGTTGTTGGGATTCCGCAACAAATGTGTCAAATTAAATTTTTATCATAAACCCGTCTTTTTAATAAAAAAACTGATACAACCACAAAAGAGAGAAAAAAAATCAAAAAAAAAAATACAGATAAAATACGATTCACTAAATAAGAGAAAAATTACACCCGATATCTCTTCCACATAGAGTAGTTTTAATCCGATATCCATCTTTTTGAATCTCTATAACCCTTCTCTCGCCTTCCATAAAAATTTTTTAAAAACTTTTCTGTGTGTGCACCCATACACTAGGTGCACCAAACTAAAAGGCAAACTTTTCTCTCTCCAATTGTACGGACAACAACCAGTAATGTACTTACCAAAGCTTCTACTTGGCCGTACGGCGCAGGAGGCCTAATCTACTCTATGTAGAGAGTTCACAAATCGTACCCAAATTTAATATTTAATATTTAAATTAATTTATCATCAATAAATTTATATATTTATTTTAATTCAATTAGAATTTAATTATAAATTTATATATTTATTTTAATTTAATTAAAATTTAATTATAAATCTAATCAAATTCTAACCATAGATATATCTACTAAATTAGAAAACTTATTCTATATTACAATTTCTTAAAAATTCTATAGAGATATTATTTGAATAAAATTGGTGAAAAGATTTTACGCCTTATTTATATGAAAGTTCTATATATTTTGTTTGTCAAACTAATTTTTGAGCTGAATATATACATTATTTCTATAAGATACAGAAATATTAGCCTAAGAAATAAATTTTTTTGAATAAGGGGTCAATAATCACAAAAATATTTTAGCAATAATCTACCTATTTTAGGGGTTATCCTTTGGCCAATGTTGATACCCTTTTTATTCACAAATTGAATTAACTCTCTTAAAAGTTATAGTTTTTTTAAAATATATATATAATTAGTTTTGACTTATAATTTTTTTTTTTAAGAGAAAGATAACATGCTACCCGTTTCGTTTATTTTTAAAATAAATTTAACTGAAAATGTAAAGCAACTATTTATGAACTAAGAAAGTTAAATATTGACTAAGAAAGTTGATGCTGAGAGGGAATTAAATATTGACTAAGAAAGTTAAATAAAGTTGGTCAACTTTTCTATGCAAAATAAGGTAGTTGGAAGGATTAATTCAATAACGGAGGCTTAGTTTGGTAATATAGTAGTTGAAAACACTAATTTTATATTATGAAATATCTAAAAATTTAAAAAGTTCAGCTATTATACTATCGATAGCACCAAGTATTTGGTGCTATCAAGTTTTCTATCCTTAGATCAAATTCTTTAATCATTTTCACCCGTTAAATTTTACTATTTTTTCAATCACCCATTAAACCCAAGAGATCCACTATCATTTAAATCATACATTTTTTAATCTAAGGGTTAAAAATTTAATAGCACTAATGATCTGGTGCTATTAATAGTATTCCAGCCAAACTCACATTCAAAAGCGATTTCAAAATTAAAAATAGAGTTTCTTCACTAAATATATTACCAAACTAGGTTTGAGTTAAGAGATCAATGGAAGAGATAATAGAATAATAGACAAAACACCATCTATACCTCTATATTATTCCTCTTATCTTATTGCCACGTGGCAATAAGATAAGAGGTTAGAGAGATTCAATTTTCAATTTTTTTTTTCATTTATTACCATTACAAACTTAATTATTGTCTAATTATTGTCTAATATTATTTGCTTTTTTTGTTTTTCTTCTTAACCTATATATCTGGCCTGAAAAGAGGTTTTTTTCTTTTTTTTTTTTTTTTTTTTTTTTTTTTTTTGCTTGAACCGGATTATTGTCTAATATTATTTGGTTTTTTTGTTTTTCTTCTTAACCTATATATCTGGCTTGAAAAGTGGTTTATTATTATTTTTTTTTTTTCTTGAACCAGTCCATCTATTTGTCTTTTTTTTTTTGTTTTTTTTTTCTCATTTATTGGGTTTTTTTTTTTTGCTTGAACCGGTTCTATGGCTCATTTATTTGGGTTTTTTTTTTTTTTTTTTTTGGCTCAGTCTAATATTATTTGGTTTTTTTGTTTTTCTTCTTAACTTATATATCTGGTTTGAAAAGAGGTTTTTTTTTTTTTTTAGATTCAATTTTCAATTTTTTTTTTCATTTATTACCATTACAAACTTAATTACTGTCTAATTATTGTCTAATATTATTTGCTTTTTTTGTTTTTCTTCTTGACCTATATATCTGGCCTGAAAAGAGGTTTTTTTCTTTTTTTTTTTTTTTTTTTTTTTTGCTTGAACCAGATTATTGTCTAATATTATTTGGTTTTTTTGTTTTTCTTCTTAACCTATATATCTGGCTTGAAAAGTGGTTTATTATTATTTTTTTTTTTGCTTGAACCAGTCCATCTATTTGTTTTTTTTTTTTTTGTTTTTTTTTTCTCATTTATTGGGGTTTTTTTTTTTGCTTGAACCGATTCTATGGCTCATTTATTTGGGTTTTTTTTTTTTTTTTTTTGGCTCAGTCTAATATTATTTGGTTTTTTTGTTTTTCTTCTTAACTTATATATCTGGTTTGAAAAGAGGTTTTTTTTTTTTTTTTTTTGCTTGAACCAGTCCTATGGCTCATCTATTTGTTTTTTTTTTTTTGTTTTTTTTTTTTCCTTATTTATTCGGGTTTTTTTTTTTTGCTTGAACCGGTTCTATGGCTCATTTATTTAGATTTTTTTTTTTTTTTTTTTTTTGTTGGCTCATCTATTTGTTTTTTTTTTCTTTTTTTTTTCTTTTCCTTGAACCCGGTCCTAGGTCATCTATTTGGTTTTTTTTTTTGCTTGAACCGGTCGGCTCACGCTTCCGTTTCCACTTCTTCCTCCTCCTCCTCCCACGATCTTCCGTTTCCACTTCTTCCTCCTCCTCCCACCATGTCGCTTCCGCTTCCGCTTCCGCTTCCGTTTCCGCTCCTTCCTCCTTCTCCCATGATGTCCCTCTCTCACCGCCGCCGGTTGCCTCTTCCTATTCCTCTGTCCGTTTCGTGGGAGAAAGGGTATGCAGTGTCCTTTTCTATACTCTAACAGTTTCTTTTTATATCTATATAATAGCATGCAAAAAACGCATCTTTCTCTCAAATCCGATACAACAAATTTCTCCAACAAATCCCTGGTAAGAAGATCCAATCATTTCTCCCATCCACGAATAATTTATTTACTCCCATAATCCTATTCCCAATTTCCGATCCCATTTTGATTCTTTTTCTGTGATGGGTTTTTCCCCAAATTTCCCAAATCCCCAACATTTTCTTTTGATTCCACCAAAAATGAGTGTAATTTAGATTTTTTACTTAGTTTTGATCCTGCTCCTTTTTTCCCCACCATTTTTAGTGATTTATAAGCAATGGGAGTGTATAAAATGATTTGCTTTAATTTTTACCACTCCAAAAGTGCACTTTTTTTTTCAAGTTATTTCATTTGCTTTTTGTTATTATTATTACATTGTTTCTTAATTTTGTTATAATTTTCTAAAAGGGGTGTTCTTTTTTATTCTTGCATTGTAGTTGTTAGAGTTTTTTTTTTTTTTAAAAAAAAAAAACTTAATAACTCAGTATAGTGTATGAATAGTGTAGGATTTATTGTTCATGTTCCTAAAATAATTTATTCTATATTATTTTTTTTTCCTATTTAATTAATGTAATTTTTTTCTTTTTCAGGAAAGTGACGGAGATTTGGAACAATTGTTTTGCTTCCGTGGTACTGTAAGTTCTAATACAACTTTGTGCTTCTAACAAATTTTACTATATTGTCTATTCTTATCGTTTTACTTTTGATATTTTTTTATTATAATTTTATTATTATCTACAATTATTTTTCTATTCATCATTTAATATATTATATTATGCGTCTGTTAATTTAGTTAAAACACATGACTATCATACTATGTAAAACAAACATGTAATCTAAAACACAAGTTCGGCGTGTATTTTTCGACAGCTTACGTTTGACTATATAAATGGCATCGACCATAAACGTCGGCATCAACTTTCGCCTTTTACTTCACAAAATCTGCGCACAATTTTCCTTACCTCCTCCTAGATATGGAATTACCGTGGTTGCCGGCGGACAGCTACGTTCTTATGTTGATGTGGAGGTTCCTAGGAGTACCCGATTTATGGAAATAATTACATGTTGGGGGGGTTTGTTTTCGGACTCTGAACAATCTGAGGAGGACTCTGCACGTGTTGCTATCAAGAGGCTCCGTGATGAACTTGGCTTTGAAGTTAAAGATGTCAATTATGATGACAAAAAAACTTATAAAGAATTATACGAACGTATTTGTGATGAACATACAGAACTTCGTGATGAGTATGAGATGCTTAACTTGGACTTTGATCTTCTTAAGAAAACTTATAATATTTTAATTGAGGAAAAAAAATAAATTGTTTCTGAATTGAAGGAGATTATGGATGTTATTGCTAGATGCTATACCTTGGTTAATCACCCTACCTCTGGTCCAATGGATGTAGAATCAACAGTCGAAAAAGTAGTATTGGGTGATAAAGAAACAACGTCAACAACCGAGGAAGATCCTGAAGCTCCCCCCGGTTATTATAGGATCTAATTGGGTTATTTTGTTTATGTTTTCTATCGACTTATCCACTATGTTTTTAGGTTTGTTTATTTTGTTTATGTTTTTAGGTTCGTTTTTAGGTTTGGTTTAAATTTTGTTAAAACTCTTTATGTGGAATGACGAGATAATCTTAATATAGTTATGTTTCTTTTTAATGTTTCAGTTTAAAGCTCAATTGGATAGTTAAGTTTACTCTTTTCTTAGAAAATGATGATTTCTTTTTATTGGTTTAACCAGAGTCCATAAGGCTCTGGAAAAAATACCAATTCCGCCAAAGTCCGGAACGCTTCTTCAGCCAAAAACGCCAAGGCTAGCTGATTGCTGCCTAGGTTGCAATATCTGCCCAGGTGAAAGATCGAAATCATCACCATTTTAAAAACTCTGGCTGTTCAAATTGTATATGTATAAGAAAAAAAAAGGTTTAAATTTGATGTTTAAATCTTCAGTGCAAGCTAAGCAACAAAATAGACATGTGAAACGTAGTATATTCATAATAAAGAAAATAAAATCAGCATAATATATCTCCATTAGATGCAAATGTGACTTGAAAACCAGACATTAAAATTTTCAGCTCAACAGTAAAATTTTCAAGATGCAGGAAAGCAACAAAAATTGCTCCTCCAAAAGGTGAATATAGACAATTTATTGAGATAACTAAAGTTACGCATGAACTGTACAATCAAATTTACAGAGATTGTTACAAAAGAAAAGAGGGGAAAAAAAGGGAAAGAACCTACATTTTGTTTTTGGTCAGAAAGATTGAGGCTGTGGTTTGACCAGCTTGACGCTGCTGTAGAAGCGCTTGAGGTCCTTCATCGCCCGCTCCTCAATCTGGATCGAGTGGATCTTCTGAGGGCTGTGAAAGAGGCTCTGATGTTTCTTTTCCTGCAAAAAATGACATAAGAAGTGATTATTTTTCGTTGCAGTAAGGTCTAATTGGAATTGGAATTTACATTAAAGGGCATAGAATGTCACTGAAGAATACAAAACAACTTGGAGTGAATTGTCGATCATTAAAGAAAATGGAAGGAAGAGAATGTCTAAAAGATAAAAAGGAGACACAATATTAGTTTGATACGACAAAAAGTTCTGTTTTCCAATCTTTTCTTTGCCAAGAGGCTGGAAATCTTGAGGATCTAAGTTCCTATAGCAACAGACTTTGACAATTACCTAAATTATACCTAATGATCCTTGCTCTATTTCCTGTAATCGCTTGACATACGAAATGATGAATAAATTAAGGGAATCTAAATTTCATAATTTTAAACAATCTGATTCTTGCACTTTTTTCATCAGCGGGTATAAAGCGAACAACTGTTATTAACCAGAAATAAGCATGCGTTTCCATGCAATCAATGCTCATAAGATCAACTACTAAGATCAACAGATAACGACAAATACGCACTCAAGATGATGAATTTGTTGATTTGCAGCTAGAATCAACAACATTCGTACAGCCCATTCCGTAGGCAAAGCTATGATTCACCAAATATAATTATACATCGCGGTTATCATACTAAAATTAGTAAACCCAGTAAGAGATTTAGAGGATATTGTAAAGAAAAACAAGTTTAAAACTTAAACTATGTTTTTAGGTTTGTTTATTTTGTTTATGTTTTTAGGTTCGTTTTTAGGTTTTGGTTACAGAAATTGCAGTTGTAAATTTTGTTAAAACTCTTTATGTGGAATGACGAGATAATCTTAATATAGTTATGTTTCTTTTTAATGTTTCAGTTTAAGGCTCAATTGGATAGTTAAGTTTACTCTTTTCTTAGAAAATGATGACTTCTTTTTATTGGTTTAACCAGAGTCCATAAGGCCCAGCACATTGAATAAGAGGAATGATTAGGTGGTAGAGAGTAGGATGAACTGAGAGGAGTTTTATACACTATTGTATTATTGGATTGTGATGTAGCTTAATGACGTGTAGATCTGAGCCGATCTCCTTTTAATAGTTCTAGAAATTCACGGTCGAAGTGACAAATTAATACAGGTGCAAGATGAATTTGAGACACCTGTTAAGAAATTAGTTTAATGAATCAATGTTGGCAGAGGGTGAATATTATAGGCGGCATATATACCTGTTGATAGTAAAATGAAAAGAACAATAAATCTGGGTTTAATGAATCAGATCTGAATCTTTCACAAAAGGCAGGGTTAGCAACAATTGGGGCCTGAACTTGAGGGAAGCTAGCGGGAGTAACTACAGGGTTCCTCTGGAAAAAATAACGAAACAATAGCAGAGAATGAAAATACAGAAATATACAATATATATTTCTATTAAATCAGTGTCTGAAAGTACAAGGGAATGAATTTAAGAAATTAGTTTTTGAAGGGCAAATAGGAAAAGTCAGATTTTGCAGGAATACTTAGATGAATAGATTCATAGTGAAGAAATATTCGTACCGGAACATAGTTCTTTACACGCTCGGAGTCTCTTGGTAGCGGAAGGCTGTGATATGCAGCTTGAAGCATTTGGTAGTTATGAATCAGATATTGAGTTGCACCAGAATTTCTCACTGATGCACTAATGTTATCACCAATCGCGCCAAGATCCGGAACGCTTCTTCGGCCAAAAAGGCCAAGGCTAGCTGATTGCTGCCTAGGTTGCAATATCTGCCCAGGTGAAAGATCGAAATCTCTGGGAAACTGATTAACTTCAGCCATAGATGAAGAACCTGCAGACTAAGGGGGAAATAAAAGGGAGAAAGAAACTAAGAACGAATAGCTTATAGTGGTGCAATGCAACTAAAAGGGTAAATCATGTGTTCCTATTTTACTATATTGATGGATGCAATCAAAGAGCAATGTTATGTTTACAAACAACATCTACAAATTTCTACAAACTCAATACATTTAAAGTTGTTTGTACACTTGATACCAAATATAGAGATTTGTTCTTCAAAAATTGACATCGAAAGAAGTCAAAATTCAAAAGGCAAATGTACTTTCATTGTAAGTTCGTAAATACATAGCTGATTTTGTAGAAATTGAGAAAATTGTTAGCATATACGCAGGTTGATGCCTTTAGTTCGTCTTCAGTGATTGTCCTATTTAGTCCAGAATGCGTACCTCCAACTTTTGGTCCGGTTGAAAGTGAAGTATGATGGAAGGTCTCTTGAAGAACTGGTGTTGGTTGAGACTAGATAGATGAGATCTGAGGATCCAAATGGGTGAAGAATTAAAGGTGGTAACAATATGAATATCAACTTCATACAGGACTCCTTTCAAAATCTCATAAGAAAAGGCCGTCTTTGTTTAGTGACATATATATATGCATCTTGAATTGGACTTCTCTAGATGTTCCACCACCAACTTCAGAAGCAGTCCCAAAAAAGAGAAGCATTCCCAAACCTCAACTTATTGTGAATGTGAAAAGGAGCCCAACAACCATATCTTTAAAGAATCCATGATAGTGAAATATTTTGTCTAATAAATAGCTCTTTATAGTACATCAGAGTAGTGTCATCCCTTTTCCCTCACCAAACAAATAGTGAAGAAGAAACCTATCCAAGTGAATTGATTTACTGATACTCAAAAGCTCCAAAAATAGGGAAACTATGATTCAAATACTAAAATGTTACTTCAAGAATTAGAGTTAAAAAGTTGACATCAAAATTTTAAGAAAAATATACGCAATGAATCAAACTGAAAACCTCAAATAAAACAGAAAACAAAAAAGCAAATGAGCAGGATGTTAGATTCACACATATTTTGAGCAAAATGATACTCTGCGGGTGTCGTGAAATGTTTTATTTAAATGCTTGATAGTAGTTGAAATTGTAGAAAGATGAATAAAATTCCTTCCTTCTTCTTATGGAGATTTGATAATGTCTGCGCGTAACGTAGCATGGAGGATGGACTGATGCATGCCAAATCAGAATATTGTGTTGTTTCTGTAAATTTATTTTCAGAGAATAATCTAATGAAATGCAGAACTCAGTTCTTATTTGCGGATTTAGTTACGATGTATGATTCTTTGAATAAAAAACGAGAATTGGCTGTCGTTTTTCTTCGATTACAGGCATTGGTTGTCAGCGTCGCATAATGTGTAGATTCACACTTATAGTTTACCTGTCTGCACTAGCCATAGTTTTGCAGAAATTTTTACTTGGGCTGAATTCCATCATACATTTACCGCATAATTCCACACATATTCCAGATTACATTTCCATTTGACATTACAAGAACTGTCCACTAATTCTAGAAAGAATAGTTATGGTGCTTAGAGAAATTAATACAGATTCAATGTTAGAAATTTTTTAAACTATGTAAATTCATTTGTACACCTGAAAATAGAGTTGAGTATAAATGGGCCGGGTTGGGCCTTACATGGGTCGGGTTTGAGTTAATTGAGTACCTATTTTGAAAAGATCCATTATTAATTGGATCACAATGGTGTATTTTGTTTTTTATTAATTATATGATGATAATTAAACTTTATTTTTTTTGTAAATCTCACCGCGGCCTACGATGCTGCGAATTAAAAGTCCCATTAATTCAAATTTTATTAGATGGACCATTGTTAATTGGGCCTCTCTCTTAGCGGCAATGGGTCAGGCCGGGCCAATACATACCCGACCCGACCCATTTCTAGGTTGACTATAAATGAATGTATTACCTTTTTCTCACACTGCTTTATACTTTGAATGTTTGAATTGATTATTTTTTTCTTTTTTAATGAACTATGTTATTTATCTATTAGGAAACTGACGATAATTTGGAACGATTATTCTACACATCTGTTTGCTGTTGCCTTGCTTCTATTCTACTGTAAGTTGTAATGGAATTGTTCTCTAAAGGATTTAAGTTTTTATTTCATTTAATTCTATATCTTAAATTTATATTATCTATTTGATCTTAGAATTATGTTGCTTTCTCTTCTTATTTTCTTTTTATGCTTCGCCATGATTTGTTAGAAAAGCTAATAGAATTTGGAAATTGTTTAGTTCATGATGATGAGATTTGTGAAATTATTGTTTCTCCACTTCATCTTTATATCGTTGCTCTGAATTTTCATTACAACTTCCTTTAAATGAGCATACTGGCTCATCAAAATTTCTTAATCATATGATCTAATTACCTAACGAAAAACATGAATTAAGTGAGTGATAGTAGTTTTTTTTTGGTAAGCAAATAAGGAATATGGTAATTTTTAATGTTTAGCAGAATTTTTACAGATTTTTTTTAATATGAAAGAAGAATATTTTTTGATTTTGATGTGGATTCACATAAAAATATTTTTTAATTACTATGTGGATTTCATAGACAAACTAAATTTTGAAATACATATTTTTAGAATTTTCTTTTAAAATAAGCACTAAGGGATAAACATGATAATTTTTTCATTATTTTTTAAGAATTTTTACAATGCATGCCTTAAGAAAGCTTCATAGGCATAGAGGTGAGGTTTGGTATGCTGTGTTATTGGAATATGCTCTGTTTCTGAATAATTCAGAGTTTCTGTGTTGTTATATGGAACGTCTATATGATAACCTATGCACACTTTAGTGATAAACTGGTACCTGCTATTTGCTAGCATTGTAGATGTTCTTACTGATAAGTTATATCATTGGACATGAAGCTATTACATTGTATTATAAGTCTCCCATTAACCCTTTAGGGCAATGGAATAAGGGCAGCCCTCTTCTAGCATCTGCCGAAAAGGCAGATACTTTTAGTCCTATCAATTGAATCCAAAACTCTACATAATTGGTCCTTTTTTTAAATCTGGTTCTTCATTTTGGGGTTTTTACAATTGAATCTAAAACTCTACATAGTTGGTCCTTTTTTAAAATCTGGTTCTTTATTTTGGGGTTTTTACACTTACTGGATTTTGTTTTTCAACCAGCATCTATTACTTATATTCCTAAACCAGGTTGCCTCTTCTCTGACTACTATGCCTTGCACAATTGTTTTTCCTCCAATCTGTGCTTGATTTTCTTTCATGTGATTTGTTTGAGTATTTTTTAACCCAGCCGACCTCTCTTTCATAAAGAGACTTTGGTATTGAACTATTGATGCAACTTACCTAAAATAAAATAAAATATAATTAGAAAAAAAATAATTTATTTTAAAAAACTCATTTTTTTACTCTTTCACCATTTGGTTGAAAAAATTTTAGCTAGAGGGCTATTTTTCTTTTTTTTTTTTCAAATTTTATGAAAAAATAATATTTTTGAAAACTAATTTCTAGAATAAAATATAAACATTAGTTTTTCATAAAATCTAGAAAAAAGTTTTTCCAAAAAACAAATTTTTCTTGAAATCAAACAGAGGAAAATTTGAAAAAGGAGTTTTCAAAGGAAAATTTTTTCTTGAAATTATTTTTTTTATATTTTTTCAAAAAATCAAACAGTTCCTAAGTGATAGATGATAACTTATTTAAAAAATATATATATATTTTAAAATTTTTATTTTTTATTTTCAAAGTAAACACTTTGGCTGAAATAATTACAAACAATGACACTGTCCATTTATATATCTCTTGATATTCAAATTCAAACTTTTATTAAACACAATACCCAATGAGGCAAATGCAATTCACATATTTTAAAAAATATTTAATAATATATTTTTGATTAGTTTAAACATACAGTTTAATATAATTAAGTTTCTATTTGGATGCACATTTTTTTTTATTTACTAAAAAAAATTTGTATATAAAATAAAATACCATATTTATATTTCAAATCGTCATGAATAAATTATAAATCGTCATGAATAAATTATTTTATAGACAAAATATATTACTCTATCAAATTATGAAAAACAAAAATTTAAAAAATATAAAGAATCAAACTATTTACTTACCATCATATTAAAAAATCCTTTTACCAACAACTGAACAGGAAATTTGCTGAGTCGTGTGATCATGGTCATCCATCCTAAACATTACTTAAGTTTATCTATGGAACTGAGATCTTGGTCATACATCCTAAACTCTATAGCTCTAG
This sequence comes from Tillandsia leiboldiana, assembly GCA_029204045.2. Lineage (NCBI taxonomy): Eukaryota > Viridiplantae > Streptophyta > Magnoliopsida > Poales > Bromeliaceae > Tillandsia > Tillandsia leiboldiana. The sequence continues at coordinate 4,122,771 of CM055076.1, read as the reverse complement.
CATATCTAACACTCTTTTAACATTTTCGACCTAACAATCGCCTAAAATATTATAATCAGTCTAAAAAATTTAACCCTACCATATCAAGACGATTCTTCTAAATTCGGCTATAACATATTGAACAGTGATTGAGTCCGAGAGATTAAATAAATTAAGTGTGTTAAAATTAGAATAGTTTTAGAATTAACCATCCTTTGGGAAGTAGGGCGTCATAACTCTGGGATTGAATTCTCTTTCATATTAAAAAAAACTGTAAAAATTATGCTAAACATTAAAAATTACCATATCCCTTATTTGCTAAACATTAAAAATTCTGTCTTTTCTTTATCAACTTCGAAGATGGAATTAGCATAGGAACTGTTGTTAGCATTAGGAACTGTTGTTAGCATTCATAAGAGAAAATGCACAGTCATTTACAAATTCGTAGCAAATAAAAAAAAATGAACACAACCAAATTAGCACTTGCTGCTGTACATTCTCGACATCACCATACCCTCCACAGCAGCAGCAGCAGCACCTGCTACAGTAGCATCACCTGCACCTGCACCTGCATTAGAATTAGGAGTGGCAGCAGCACCTTCATTAGCATTAGGAGCGGCAGCGACACTTGCTTTACCATTACGAGCGGCAGTAAAAAAGGAGAATAAGGATAAAAATCATAAATCTTATTATGCATATTGATTTTATAAAGTATAAGTAACCAAATAATCAATTCAAAATTCCATTATTTGTTTAATTGGCTGTAGAAAATATACTGTAAAATCCAAAAATAAATAAATAAATATAATAATAATGTAAAAAAAGGAACACCTTTAAATTTTAGTGAACTTATTGAGCTTAATTGACCATTTAGGTAATAGTAACAATGTTACTTTATTTTTTTTTCTAATGTGTATTGGTAGTTAATTATTTTTACTATTTATTTGTAGTTATTTATATTTTAATTTGTACTTATTACAATAGTTATTCCTATTTTTTACACTTGATAATTATTGTCATTTTAGGCAATCATCAAATAATATATGGATTATGCGACGGTATGTAGAGAAAGACGTAAACTTCGAAAGTCCGTCCTTGATAGTCGTAGAAACAATGTGGGATTTTCCGCAACAGTAAATTCAGATTACAATACTGAAAGTTTATTACCGAATTGTGAGGCATCATATATTTCGACAAGAAAACGGAAATATAATTCAAAAGTTGATAGATTATCCATCGATGACATTATCAAGCATCGCTCAACTACGAGAAGATCAACACAAGCAACAACATATAGTCGACATGATATAGAGCAGTTGGACCTTGGATTGCAAGAATATGAATGCCAATCATGTGGTGCATTGCTTTGGTACGACGAAAGGATCAAGTCTTGCAATGACAATGTTCCTCGGTTTTCTATTTGTTGCGGGGACGGAAAAGTAGTCCTACCATTATTGCGACAAACTCCTAATTTATTGGACAATTTATTGGAGAACAATCGTAGTCGTGCATCCACAAATTTCAGACAAAATATTCGTGTGTACAATTCAATGTTTGCATTTACATCAATTGGGGCAAAAATTGACAATGAAATTAATAGAAAACCAGGCCCTTATGTATTCAGGATTACTGGCCAAAATCATCATAAGATAGGGTCTCTGCTTCCCATTGATGGACAACGGCCAAAATTTGCACAATTGTACATTTATGATACAGAAAACGAAATTGACAATAGAATGAGAGCATTTATTGCATCTAATGATACAAAAAATATTGATAGAAATATTGTCGAGGAACTTATAGACATGTTTGATCATGAAAATGAAATAGTGAAATCATTTAGAATGGCCAGGGATCGCTTCAAAGAAAATGATTATCTACCTATCCGATTAAAGTTGATTGGTATTCGTGCTGACAATTCACAGTATAATCCTCCTTCGTGTTCAGAGATTGCTGGGTTAATAGTTGGTGATTTTGGTAATGCTGACCGACAACGAGATATTATAATTGAACATAAAATAGAAGGATTGAAACGGATTAGTGATTTGCATCCTTCTTTCATGGCTATGCAGTATCCTATATTGTTTCCTTATGGAGAAGATGGATTTATGATAGGGATGAAATATAGTTGTGCTTCAAAAAAAAAAATTGGCTCCAGAAAATGTATTACGATGCGTGAATTTTATGCTTATAGAATTCAAAATAGAATACTTGAAGGTAAAACACTATTAAGAGGAGGAAAGCTTTTTCAACAATACGTGGTTGATGCATTCTCATGTATTGAAGAAGATCGACTTGATTATATCAGGAGAAATCAGTCAGATTTACGTGTAGAGATTTTTAAAGGAATTAAGGATGCAGTTGTTGCAGGTGATGTTGAAAGTGATTCTATTGGTAAGAAAATAATTTTGCCAGCAAGCTTCACTGCTGGCCCTCGGTATATGATTCAAAATTACCAAGATGCTATTGCAATATGTAGACATTGCGGACACCCTGATTTATTTATCACATTTACATGTAATACACAGTGGGTTGAGATACAAAATGCCTTACAATTTATTCCGGGTCAAAAAGCAGAGGAACGACCCGATATTGTGAGCAGGGTTTTTAAAATGAAAGTCGAGTCATTAATGAATGATATTAAGAAAGGAAACTACTTTGGAAGAACTATAGCTGGTATGTGTGTGTGTATATATAATTATATATATATTTGTACAAAAAAATTAGTCAAGTTATTATTTCTTACTCTACCCTATTTTTTTTCTATGTAGATTTGTATACAATTGAATTCCAAAAAAGAGGCCTTCCTCATGTGCATATCTTAGTTTGGTTACATCCGGATCATAAGTTGCCAACAATTACGGATATAGATTCAATTATTTCCGCTGAAATACCAGATAAAGATATTGATCCAGTTGGATATTCTACTGTATCAAAGTTTATGATACATGGACCGTGTGGCTCTTCGAATTTAAAAGCACCATGTATGGCTAAAGGTCGATGTTCTAAATATTTTCCAAGAGACTTGAGGAATGAAACGAGTGTGGATGAAAATGGATTTGCTATTTATAGAAGAAGGGATTCTGGAAGAATTGTCACAAAAAACGGTATCGATCTTGACAACAGATATGTTGTGCCACACAACTTACCCTTGATAGTTAGATACCAAGCTCATATTAATATCGAGTGGTGCAACAAGTCTAGGTTAATCAAATATTTGTTTAAGTACATCAATAAGGGTTCAGATAGAACGAGAGCTATAATAGAGGACAATGAGGGCAAAATTAATGGACAATACGAGCAAGTTGATGAAATTAAAAGGTACTTGGATTGTAGGTATTTATCAGCATATGAAGCAATTTGGAGATTATACCAGTTTGACATACATTCTAGAGAACCTACAGTGGAACGATTGACTTTACATTTGCCGCATATGAATAATGTAACATATCATGAAAATCAAAGCTTACTTGATATTCTAAATCGATGCAATGTGGAGAAAACAATGTTGACTCAGTGGATGGAGACAAATGCAACCTATGAAGATGCCCGTGAACTAACTTACGTAGAATTTCCAACTAAATGGGTTTGGCATTCAACAGATAAAATATGGACAAGGCGTAAAAGAGGAAATCGAATTGGAAGACTTATTTATATCCATCCAAATGCAGGTGAACTTTATTTTCTAAGAATGCTTCTAAATAAAGTTAAAGGGCCAAGAAATTATGATGAAATTAGAACTGTCGACGGTGTTGTCTATGAAACTTATCGAGCAGCATGTGATGCACTTGGGTTGCTTGGTAATGATACAGAATGACGGGAAGCAATAGAGGAAGCAGCTTATTGGTCTTCTGCTGCTAATTTGAGGCAACTTTTTGTTACTTTGGTCATGTTTTGTGAGGTAGCTGACCCTATTAAATTGTGGAATGATTTTTGGGAATTGTTTGCTGATGATATTTTATATAGATTAAAGAACATACTTGGGGTTCGTGATCTTCGAATGTCTAAAGTCGACCTACAAAATTACGTTTTGTTTGAATTAGAAGTGTTGTTCAACAAAAATTGCAGTTCACTCTCACAATTTAACCTTCCAATTCCCGATCGATTGATTTTGGAGGATATGAATAATAAGTTATTGCAAGAGGAATTGGATTATGATGCAGATACTTTGAAATGTGAGCATGCAACATTATTGATGGAATTGAATGATGAACAAAAGAATATATATAATTATGTTTTGACTTCTATTTGCGAAGAAAGAGGAGATGTGATTTTCGTATATGGTCATGGTGGAACAGGAAAAACTTTTCTATGGCAAACAATAATCTCAAAACTTCGATCAGAAGGCAAAATAGTATTAGCTGTTGCTTCATCCGGAATTGCCTCACTTTTACTTCCTGGTGGTCGTACAGCACATTCAAGATTCAAGATACCCATAAAGGTAGATGATTTCTCAACATGCGAAATTAAAAAAGGAACACAACTTGCGAAGTTACTTCAGAATACTAGCTTAATTATATGGGATGAAGCACCAATGAACCATCGGAATTGTTTCGAAGCTTTGGATAGATCATTGAGAGATATCTTGCAATCAGATGATGGACATAACGAATACAAGTTATTTGGTGGAAAAACTATTGTATTTGGTGGTGATTTTCGACAAATACTTCCTGTTGTTGTTGGCGGAACGAGGCAGGACATAGTTAATGCATCAATCACTAAGTCGTATATTTGGGATATTTGTAAAGTCTTTCGACTCTCAACAAATATGAGGTTGCTTAAATGCCCATCTAGCGAGTTATCGAAAGAAGATTTGACAAATTTTGCGAAATGGATACTCGATTTAGGTGACGGTAAATTAGATGCCATTAAGTTAGAAAATGAGGAAGAGGCGACTTGGATCAAAATTCCAGATGATTTGCTAATAAAAAGTACCGGCGATGGTATTAAAGATATTGTTTCTGCTGTATATGATGAGATTGAACAAAACTACAATGAAGCAATATACTTAAAAGATAAAGCTATTATTACACCATTGAATGAAACAGCTGATGAAATAAACAAATATGTCTTATCTTTACTGCCAAATGAAGAGAAAGTCTACATGAGTTCTGATTCAATTTGTAAGTCAACGAAAAGTGCTGATGATAATGATGTTCTCTATCCTATTGATTTTTTAAATTCATTAAAGTTTAATGGTATACCCAACCACGAACTCAAGCTCAAAATAGGTGCTCCAATAATGTTGCTACGCAATATCAACCAAAATGCAGGACTATGTAATGGGACTCGCTTAATTATTACTCAATTGGCTTCGAGAGTTATTGAGGCACAGATATTCACTGGAAACCATGCAGGCGAAAAAGTTTATATCCCTCGCATTGTAATGCATGTGACGGAAACAAAGTGGCCTTTTACATTGAAGCGAAGGCAATTTCCGATTCGTTTATGTTATGCTATGACGATTAACAAAAGTCAAGGACAGACGTTACAAAAAGTAGGCCTTTATCTACCAAGATCAGTATTCTCACATGGGCAGCTTTATGTTGGAGTATCACGCGTCACCTCTCGGGAAGGGTTACGAATTTTAGTTGAAAATAAAGAGGAAAATTTGACAGCATATACACAAAACATTGTTTATAGTGAAATTTTTGACGATATAAACTAATGTCAGATTACCTTCTATTATTTTAAATAGTAAGTATGAATTGTCATTATAAAAACAAAGTTCTAATTTGCGTACAAATAAAAAATTAAGTTGTAATTTTTATTTATTTATTATTTTTTGTTTAACAGAACACCAGAGCATGGAATTGTTGTTTTTGGACCAGTTGACTCTGCAACAACAACGTTGTAAAATCAAAACTAGAATTGCTAGAATTTGGGAGTCAACAATACCACAGCTTAAAAATCAAGTTATGAGTCTAGAATGCCTACTCATAGATGAAAAGGTATTTATATTTTTCTCATTATTGACATTTTACTTATATCTTCATAATTATTTTCTTACACGTTAGTTTGTTTTTTCCTTATACAGGGATATTCTATGCAAGCTACTATTCGAAAGCACGATATACAACTATTCCAGCCAATAATTTTTGAAGGAGTTGTATATTTGGTTGAAAACTTCAACGTCATACCAAGTAGAGATAAATATAAAGTTGTCAACCGTAAATATATGATACAAATTAATAAATGGACGAGTATTGCTGAAACAACAGATAATGTGGAGTCAATTCCAACTTATTGTTTTGAATTTTCTGATTTTGATTGTATTCGAGGCAAAAGAAACAATGACACTTGCCTTATAGGTAACATCATTTACCTTTTTATTTAACTTATTATTATTATTAATAATTAAATAAAATGATAATGTGTTTACCTTTATGTTGTTTAGATGTCCTTGGAAGTATTGTCGCTGTTGGACCTATCTCTCATACATATGTTGGAAATTACCTAACTCCAATAAGAAATTTGGAGATACAAGATTCAGAGTAAGTATAAAAAATCTATACAAGATTATTATATATTTTTTCCTTCATACATTATATAAAATTATTTGATTATTTTATTATAATGATTTACATGTTACAGGAACGATGTTTTTCCTGTGACATTATGGGACAAATTTGCTATGGAGTTAAACAAAAACATAATTGATGAAAAACAAACTGATGGTCCAATTATAATTATTTTTGCAAGTATGAGTGTGCGGATGTACAAAGGTATGGTCAATATTTACATAATTTGAAATTTTATACAATTATATAATTCAATTATTATATTTCTTATAATTATCTTTAACTTGGATATGTAGAAAAACTCTACCTATCATCATGTTCAGCGTCACGATTTTATATTAATCTTGAAATCCCAGAGGTTACAACATTTCGAAATACACTGCAAAGGTAATTACTATTTTTTTCATACTTTCTTCTTTGTATTTTTTTAGTAGCTAACTTTATTAAATACTTATATATGCAGAGGACAAATAGTTGTTAGACCAATTCAGCATATTGAAGCATCAAAACAACCAAGTATTAGTCCTTACGAGCAAATGCTTGCTAATCGAAAAACAATTAGAGATTTAATTACGTTAAATCCAACGGAGGCTGAGGTGAGTTTAATATAGCTATTTTTAATTAACAGCAAACTTTATTTTATAAATTTTAAATTTTGTTATTTTGTTAGATATATATTATTATGAATATAATTGAGTTTATATGTACTTATTTAATATCTAATATTTTGTAGAATATGAAATATACCTGTGAAGCAACATTAGAGGAAATTGATACTACTTATGGTTGGTGGTATAAGGCGTGTTATGATTGCAAGGGAGGAGTAAAAGATTATGATGATACTTTCTGGTGCACCCAATGTGGCAAAAATGATCAGACACCTGTTCCGTGGTAGATTTCTAAACCTACTAAAAAAATTATATTATTAATATAATGAATTAATGTGAATATTGTTTTTGAAAAAGGTACAAGTTAAATGCCATCGTTGCAGATGATACCGGCTCAACAAACTTCACAATTTTTGGCAAAACAGCACAAGATTTGATACGAGTTCCTGCTCAACAACTAGCAACTGCAATTACTTCAAATAGATATGCACTTCCTCCTATTATTAGAAATGTTGTTGGACAAAATTACATTTTTCAAGTTTTACTAGACAATCGTAGGTTTAATACAAGCATGCAATCATTTAAAGTTGCAAAAATTTTTCAATCTCCTTTGTCTGCAAAAATTAAAATTGAGAAAAAAGAAGCTGATGATGCGGACATTGTAGAAGATTCTGCACCAACAAGTACTAAAGAATTGCAGAATGATACTTTGGACAAAATATCTACAAGTACTATGATTCAATCAATGTGAGAAAACTTATCCTATGTCTATTTACTATTTATAGATTTTTGAACATTTTCAGTCGCTAATAATTGATTAACTTAAATTATTTTCAATGTATAACTTTGTAAACTATGGACATATAAAGTTCGCAAAACAAATCAGAGGAAATAGAAAAGCAACCAAGAGGCAAGAAAAGAATGCTCAGGTAATAATTGTATTCAATTTTTTTTATTCCCAATAGATAGATAGTATATCAGTTTGTTTGATCTTAAAATTTTGATTTATTATATTATTTTGTATGCACACTTTTGAAAATTATGTTCACAAGAAGTTTACAGTCCAAGACAGAAGAAATTTTGAAGCAATCAAGAGGCAAGGGAAAAGCATACAGGTAACAATTATCTTAAAATATTTTTAATTGGATTAATCCAAAAAGATACTTTGTATTTTATTAAAAAAGAAAAAAGATAAATAAAAAAATTTTGCATGTGTACTATGATTTGCAGTTTAATCGAGTCTTCGGAATCTGATGAAGAAAAGAAGTGAAGTACTCTACGCAAGGCCGTCACAAGATCTAATTTTTGTAATATTTGAAGGATATATATAAAGAACTTATTCTATTTCAATTAACTTATTCTATAGACAATATTTGAGATAATTTTGCGTAGCACTTTTGGTTTTGTTATTCAGTATTCCTAGATCTGCATTAGAGATTGGATTTTGGGCATTTAAAACTTGAATTGGTACTATTTGAGTATTAGATTTGTGGTTTGTTGCCTCCTATTAATTTTGTTTATATTCATCTTTCAGAGAATTTTTGTGAATAGAAATATTTTTACTTTTATACGTCGCCATGAAATTTTACAGAAAATGAACTGATTAATGCAAGAGCTAGAACTGCCTAAGTATAAAACAAAAGTTTCTTCAAAATTTTTCAAAAAGTAGTGTTTGAGATGTTCAGACAACCTAACATGACTTACATTGAAAATTTATCATTGAGTTAGAGATGCCCAGATATTCCAGGGAACATATCATAATTAAATTGGTTGCAGACAGCTTTTAAGTATGTAGAGAAAGAACAACTTACCTTGGATGGTCTTAGCACTATTAAACAAAAGCTTTTTAAAGCAAAGAATTGCTTTAAGGGCTCATGAATCAGCTGTAAGATCTCATGAAGGGGGCCACATAGCCCTTGATAGCTCCTGCCCCTGCTTGCAAGATCCTTTTTTATATAACTTTCTCATCCAACTTGAAAGGTGTATTTTGCATTTCAATAGACACTCTCTACTAGACTAGGTCCAGCCATAATGATTGCCATAGTGATAGCATTTTCGCTGGTCAGGTAGAAAATTAATCTGTTCAGTTAGAAAATTGATCTGATCCATGCACGTATATAATTCCAAATATACATGTGGCGGTCTGTTCAAGTTCTGAGTTTCAAATTATAAACTCTGATTAAAAAAAATTATATTACTCCACTTTTTAAAATTCAGGGCATGACAGCAATATTTTTTGATTAATTATTATTTTTACTTTTTGTAATATTATATTACATTACATATTTTTTTTCTATAATTTTTAAATTAATATAAATTACTATTTTAAAAAAATTAACTATCCGCCGCATCGCGCGGGTTACTTCACTAGTATCATATTAAATAACAGATGTGAAAATTGATTTTAGACTCTCTTATTAGAATGGAGAGGATTTAAGACATATTTGAATACCATGTTACAAAACAAATAGTCTTTTAATTGTGCTTTTTTTTAATGCTCTGATTATGAGAGTAAAGCTAGATTACTTACAGAAGTAAATAAGATCGTTTACTTCTATGGTGCTCGACATCTAAATCAACAATTAGTACTATTAAGTGATTAGTAAAAATATTTTAGTATAATAAATTTTATTTATATATACCGGGGTGAATAAAGATAGTGTGAGAGATTATTTTTTTATTGGACTCGGCGGATTGACATGGGGTGAAATTAGAATAAAAAAAAGATATTTAAATTTTTTTTATGAGGAATAGGGCTTATGTTACAGCTGAAAATTCACAGTGACGAAAAATTCTAAAATTTTGTAAAGTTATCTGTACTTTTTTTTAAGGCTGTATTTAAACTTTCGTATTTTTTGAATATCTGAACAATGAAAATGAAATTTAACAGTAATATATTAAAGATTTTAGTCGGCAAAACTTTCGATGATCAGAAGGAATTTCAAATTAAAAATTTAAAATAAATTACTACTATTTAACTTTATTAGAGTATTTATGTATGTCAAATTTGAACTTAATCGAATATTTAAAAGAATTTCGACAATAAGTATTAAATTAGATTTGGGTCATAATTAATTATGCGATTTTTCATAAACTTTTTGGCAATTGTGCCTGAAGGGAGAGTGAAAGAAAGAGAGAGAGAGAGAGAGAGAGAGAGAGAGAGAGAGAGAGAGAGACTTTTGGCAATTGTGCCTAAAGGGAGAGTGAAAGAAAGTGAGATTTTTTGGCAATTGTGCCTAAAGGGAGAGTGAAAGAAAGTGAGATTGTGAGGAAGAGAGAGAGAGAGAGAGAGAGAGAGATTGAGAGAAGAGTCGGTGAGCGCACGAGGTGATCCATGGAGTCGAGCGAGGGTGCGCCAGTGTGATTTTCTGGCGCGCCAATTTTAAGATTGGTTTTTGATTTTTTTATTATTTGATTTGAAAATTTTGAGAGGAGATTTTTATAATATATTTTTTATTAAAGAATTTTTTGATGAAATTAGGATTTTAGAGATTTGATAATGCTTGATTTTAGGTGTCAAAATTTTAGGATTTTGTCGTGGATTTGGTCAGCCAGATTCTTGTGGAGTTGGACCGTACGTGAGGAAAGAGTGTTGGAGTCGTGTGGTTTGGAGGTCGCCACGGAGTGCGTCGTCATCCCGCCTTCTACTTTTTTCCAAAGTTAGCGATTCAGAAGGATTCTGTGTCGTCGAGAACGGCGTATTTTCTTTTATGTCTGATTGGTAGGTTATAGGTTTATTTGATTACTTGTGAGTTAATTAATAGTAATAAAAAAATATATATGGATAATTAGGAGATATTTTATATTATTGGAACCTTATGGTTTGGGAATAGAATATTAATATTTTATTGCTTGGAGTCTTACGGATATTTTGGAACAATCAAACTGCGGGTGGGTTGAGGGTAGAAATATAATATTTTATTATGATTGGCTTGATATTTCAAACTCCAGGATAGGTCTTATTTATAATATGATTGGATTTTATTTTAATTATCCAAGAAATTCGTGTTGTTGACCTAAGGGGCAAGTGTATTAGTGGAATATTTTTAGTGGGTGGCGGCCCGATTGGCTTTTCTGTTTTGGGTGGTGAGTTAGATAGAGATGAGTGGTACCGAAATAATGACATATTACCTCATAGAGATATATATGATATCCAATCTTAGCCTTAGTGTTTAGTGGATTGTTAGTGGGTCGTAGGCCAGTGTATTTGTGTGTGTTTGGAGCACTGAGATCGAGTTGTTTGGTACTTCTAGTTTTGGGAGCTCATGAGTTATGTTTTGGATTTTGTCATTGAGTTGTTGGTGATTTGATGAATTATCGTTTTGCTCACAGCCTGCATGCCCATCGAACTTTATTGGGGTTTACCAGTATGGAATTGAAAAGAAAGAGATGACGGGAGGCTACCGATCGGCGGGCGCACCAGCAGTTGTGTGGTCCAGACGGTAGAAGGAGGTAGGCTGGTGTCTACTGTTGTGCACCTGTGGTTGTATAGTCCAAACAGTATGGAAAGATGACAGGTGCTTATCTGTTGCCAGGCTCACTAGCAGCCGTGTAGTTTAGGCAGTAGACGGCACAATACAGGCTTGACCAGATTGTTAAGTCGGTCAGTTTATATTTGGGTTCAGTATACCGTTGAATCGGTCGATGTCGTGCTTGGTGTGTGAGTACGGTGAGTAAGACCTTACTTTCCTTTGGGGTTTTCTAGTTGACTGCAGGATAAGACTAGTTTAGTTGTGGGTTTTGATTAGAGACATGATAGTTTAGTATTGTATAGATTTTATTTTTTATACTATGTTACTAGTTTTTTGTTGTTTTTCTCTATCTTGCCTATGGTAGACCTAGTAGGTAGGCTGTGATTGTCGTCGACCATATCCACTGGTAGCTATTGTTTTGTAGTTCTCACGCCTTCTTGTGGTGTACTTTTTAAGATCTTTCAAATTAGCTCCAGACCGAAATAAGAGAATCGCTCCATAGATAGCATTTTCTTTCTAGTTTTGGTATTTTAGAGTTGGACTACCAGTTTTGTAAATACACTATACTTTGGGATTAGCGAAAGTATGGCCTTTTATTTGTATTTATATTTTGATAGTTAATCTTGTATGATTTATTCTGTAGTGATAGCTGATAGTTTAACTTTACTTATATTTTAATACATATTTAGTTGTAGACTTTTAGTTTTCTTGCGTGTTAGTTTTTAGACGTTTTACGTGTGTGTGGTGCGTTCTCACATAGGTGGTGGGCCTGTTAGCGTGCTGGGGGGGCTTTCGTTGTACGCTTAGGGCGTGATAAATATCCTACTCATTGGATGCATAGGGTGCAAAATATACACTACGATTGGGGTGTATGAGTAGCATTGCTTTTTTACTTTGACAAAAGCTATTTGTTCGCCTCAATTGGGATGTTCAAGTTGCATCTTACCCATCTAATTGGTAGGAGTCACTCACTAGTCATATTAAATGACTAGAAAAAATACCCCACTCATTAGATTATAACCGATTGGGGTGTATGAGTAGTATTTCTTTTTTACTTTACACAATTATAAAAAAGTGTCAACTTTGGAATCACTTGAATATCATTGCCAATGATGTTGAAAAATTACAAATTTGGTTTCTAATTATTTCTAGCTAAGTTTATTTCAAAAATAAATAAAACGAGAAGTATAATAAATTTCTCTCAAAAAAAAAAAAAAAAATTCATATAATCTAGAGACTATTAAACTATGCTAATTAGTAATTTGGATGTCCAATCACCAAAAATAATATAAAAATAAAATATTCTATTTATTTATGTAATTATCCCAGCTTTACTTTAGTTATAAATTCTCAAGGTAAACCAAAAGTTACCATATACTTTTGCCCTAATATTCTCTTGGGTAAATTGTGCATTCTCAAACTATAAGGTGGGTGACATTTTGATACTCAAATTTTAATTTATTATAATTTTTGATTCAAAATTTTAAAATTATTATAATAAAATTTTATAATTCAATTTATTTGTCTAAATATTAATGTATCGCCAATATAAAAATAGGGTAAATATAAATGTACACCCCATGAGGGGTGTACATCTTACACCCCACCCCATCCTGGGGTGAGGCTTCTTTAACTGGTCACATGATGTGACCAGTAGGAGTGTACACCCCTTGTGGGGTGTACACGTAGCATCCCCCGTAAAAATAATACATTAGTACTGTGATTGATAATGCATCAACAATTAAAATGTCATATCAATTTTTCATTATCATCAATATATACCACAAAAAAAAAAAGAGTTATAGGACTTAATTACCACAATTCTAACCACTTAAATTAGAAATTATAATAAATTAAAACTTAAAGGCCGAAATATCACCCATCACATAGTATGAGGCCCCAATTTACTCTATCATTTTGGAATAATGGGTGCGATATATCCTATCTTTTTGGAATCATGAATTTGGCCTTTAAATACTATAATAGCACCAAGGCATTAATGCTATTAAATTTTTAACATTTTGATTAAGAAATGTGCGGTTAGAATGATTGTGAGTACCTATAGTTCAGTAAACTGTTGAAAAAATAGTATAATCTAAAAGACGAAAATAATCAAAGAAATAAATTTAACGGCGAAAAACTTGATAACACTAAGTACTTTTTGCTATCGATAGCATAATAACCGAATTCCGTGAGATATTGTTGTTAGCTCACTAGCCATCACCTTAATTTTTATATTATAAATTGAAGAACAATATTTTATTTTTAATCCTTACAAACTACTTTAATTTTATATTTTTAACGGTTCCATTCAATTCTTAAATAATGCAGATATATTTAAATTGTACCATTTATCTGTTTTAGGGTGTAGGGTCAGGTACCTAATGTTAAGTTGAGCAGGATTAATTAGTTGGTCTATTAGACCAATGGAATTGTTTTCTAATTTTTTTTAGTTGAAGTCATTATTATAGGATTTTTCAATGTCCTTTTGAATATTGTTCTCCTACTTTGTCACAATCCTCTTATATAATATATACTTGATCTCTTATCTCTATCAAGTAATATCAAAGCAAATGTTACTTCCAACAATCGATATTAAAGCAACCCCCATCCTCAGTACAAATGGCAAAAAAAAATTGATAATTGATATTCGAGATTCTGAATTTAAAATTTATATTTTTTATACTTCTAGCTAAGTTTTTTTAAAAAAAGAGAATAAATAAAATAAATAGTGGACCGGATTATTTATGAGTAGGGCAGCGTACTTGAGTAATCCTATATTTTATACCGGAGCTGATATTATTTTATTAAATTATGTAAAACAATCGTTATTTCTCAAAATTCTATTTAGGTGCATGAATATTTTATTTGATATATTCTATTCATAAGAAGTGCGATGAAATGTTTAAAATTGAATATTATATTCAGCTTTCAAATTATTTTTTGAATAAAATAAATTATTTTATAAGTAAAATATGTTGTACTATAAAATCATAGATAACTATACTTTTAAACGAGCAAAAATAAATTTTTTATTCACAATCATGCTAAAAAAAAAATTATACGGAATAAGTTATTTTCGAATAACTTATTTTGATGTCCATTGCCTCCACTAACCAATTCATTTTCCTTTTGATAAGCCTCCTTTTAAAAAATTATTTTTCTATTTTAAATGGTGATTAGGTAGGCTAGTTTACTTTTTGTTTAAAATTGCTATTTTCAATTACTGTCTACTGTCGTTGGAACTGTGTACAATTTCGGAATAGCTTTGACAATTGCAGTTGAGCATATTTATGTCATTTCCACTACGACAGTTAAATTCAAATGCATTAGACTAAATATCGTATATGAATTTATATGTAATTACAACTGCAGTACAATTACAATTGCACGCAACCAAACAACCTCCGAAGTAAGACGAATGCGTGCACACACGGCCTATGATCATCTTAAAATAACCATATATAAGCCAGAGATTGGATTCTTATTTATCTCAAATATAAAATCCATCTGCACTCAATATCAACATTTCAATGATCATCCAAAAAAGGATCTAGCGAACGGTTGATCGGGTGCAAGCTTACACAAAATCGGTCGACCCGCCCCATTGGTCCAATTTTCAATCTCTCGAAAATATATGGCCTAAGATCTATAGCCCTTTTGATGAATAACCCTTATTGCGCAAGAATTTTTTGTGCACCAGACTAAAAAATATTTATTCTCATAGGCCTTGTTTGGTTGGGGGATAAAGAAAAAATAGCTCTCTTTATTCTCCAATTTTTACCAAGCAAGAGGGAAAAAAGCATAGGGATAAAAGTTTAAAATATTCTCAGCTTAACGGGTTATTCTGGCCAGAATAACCCGTTAATTTCTATTCCACATTCCTCTTGGAATAAGGTTTATACCTTGGGACAATGAATGGAATTTTTTTTTTTTTTTTTTTTTTTTTTTTGCTTTAGCTTAGCTTCCTATCTGAGACTATATTTATTAAAATATACTATTTACTAATTATGTTTACTGATTTTATTTAATAAAATATGCTATAAAATATAAAAAATTATTTTATATTTTATTTACTAATTATTATTTATTAAAATATACTATAAAATATAAAAAAATTATTTTATTTATGTAAGATAAAATTTATTAACAATTAAATTGTCATTTTAATTAATTTATAATAATTAAAATTAATTTATATATATATAAGGTAAGGGTAAAATTGGTATTTTGATAAAAAATTTATCATCTTTTCCTACTATTCTCCACTATCCCATAATTTTAACCAAACATAATTTTTTTTATTTCAGAGGATACCAACTTTTGAACCAAACGCAATTTAACTTTTATACTTGATTATCCCGAAATAGCAAACTATCCCAGGTATAAAAAAATTTATACCTCTTAAATTTATACCCGAACCAAACGGGGCATAGTATATTGTGTGTGGTTCACACCATACATTTTCAATTATGACACCTCTATATACTTTTTATTTTAATACTTTCCCGTCCCAATCAACTAATAAAACTTTTTCTTTTTATTCTCCAATAGTAATCAATTAGCAAATACATTTTTCAGAAAAAAAAAAAAAAACAAAAAGAAAAAAAGAAAAACGTACGTGCATAACAATCTATAGTCTGGCCCAAAAACTGTTAAACACTTTCAAATTTCGGCCGAATCAATCCATTTGGGCTGGTCTGGGCCGGGCTGGGCCTTTAATATCTCTTTTATATATATATATAAATATTTTTCAAAATTAGCCTGCTAGGGCTTTGTGAAAATTTGAATTAAAATTGTATGAATTAACTTTTTTTTTTCCAATCGGGCCGGGCTTGGGTCCATAGTATGCCCAAGTCCGGCCTTAAACAAATATTGGGCTTTGGGTCGGACTTTAACTCAATTCTTTTTTAAAATGGAGGCCCGGCCTAGGCCCAAGCCCAATGCCCAATACTCAATACCCATCGGGCTTTGCAGAGGCACACTTTACGTATTTGTTATATAATACATATATATTTTTTTATTGCATAAAATTTATATATATATATATATATATATATATATATATATATATATATATATATATATAGGAAAATGCTACTTGTACACCCGTAAGGGGTGTACATCTCACACCCCCACCCATCTAAGGGTGGGGGTATAATGAGTGGTCACTTGATGTGACCCGTAAAAAACATCGACACCATTAAAGGAGCGGAGGTGTAGGATGTACACCCCTTCGGGGTGTACATGTAGCATTACTCATATATATATATATATATATATATATATATATATATATATATATATATATATATATATATATATATAAGTTGAGGATTGAAATTCGATCATGTCCAATCGGGCTGGGCCTTGTTTAGGCCCAGGCCCAATTCAACCCCTAACCTTATAAAGTTTGATTTGGTGCAAAAGTTCACAAGCTCATGTTTCCAAATCAAAATTTTGTGGCACACCTTTTAAGTTTCATACTAAAGAAAACTTACAAAATTGTTATTATTTTGCACCATGGCAACCTTTGCAGGCCAAACTGGAAGGAAAAAAAAAAAAAAAAAAAGTGGGGGGTTAGTAGGCTCTCCTTTTTTTTTCAACCAAATTAGCTTGGTGGGTTGCAATTAGGGGTGTCAACGAGCCGAACACGAGCGAGCTGGGGTCGGCTCGTATTTGGCTCGTTTAATAAACGAGCCGAACACGAGCTGGCTCGTTTAAATATCGAACTGAAAAATTCGGCTCGTGTTCGGCTCGTTTATTAACGAGCCGAACACGAGCTGGCTCGCGAACAACAAGTTTGATTTTCATTCATACTATTAGGTGTAAAGTTGAAAGAAAATTTAAAAATTAAAATTTTAATTTAATAATTAAAATTTATAAAAAATTGATGGCCTAAAATCTAAATAGTAATATATATATATATATATATATATTCGAGCTGTTATCGAGCCGAACACGAGCGAGCTGACCCCAGCTCGTGTTCGGCTCGTTTATTAAACGAGCTAAAAAATTCGGCTCGTGTTCGGCTCGTTTACTAAACGAGCGATTCGATCTCGAGCTCATTTCGAGCCAAACACGAGCTGGCTCGCGAACAGCGAGCTGAATTGCCACCCCTAGTTGCAATTACGCAAAAATTGACGAATTTTTATGATTTTTTTTTCTTTGCAAAAATTCATTATATTGAAATTAAGCCTAATGCGATGCTCATAAAATAACAATAGAAATTATCACTGAAGATATATTGAATTTCATTCGAAAATGTATGGAGTCAATTTGCATGTGAATCACTGCAGATCATTTGTCCGCATAAGTTTTCACCGGTAAAACATTGTACATGTAAAAAATTGTGGTGGATACCGTAAACCCTTAACCATGTCACTATTATATATACTTGAGTAAATGATCGATCGAGAATACTAATCAACTACGTCCACATATATATATATATATATATATATATATATATATATATATATATATATATATATATTCCTAATGCCCATAAAGGCAAGGGCAAAGGTCAATTTTCCTGGGCGGAAATATGCACTTTGCTCCCTCCACTTTTAAATCTTTTGTGTGGCATTAGTGGTGTAATAAGTGAAAGCATTACTTTTTGGTCCCTCTCATGGCTGACCTTCAATTATTGGGGTTATGTTTGGAGGTAAAATTATAATGAAAGTAAATTAAATTTAAATTTCAAAATGAGTTGAATTTAATATGAATTTATAGTTCCAAGTTCTCAAAATGGATATGTCTCTATTCTCCTTCCTCCACCAAGCTGTGAATTTAAGCAAAATCATATTTATGCATCTAAATTTTCAATTTGAGGTTCCTGCAGTGAATAAGAACCAAATGTTGTGGCGTCAAACTGTTTATTTTTAAAAGCCTAAAATTTAAAAAAAAACAATAATTTTTGTATTTACATTTAATACTTCCTTTGATATCTGAATTCGATATTTTTTAATTGGCCCAAGTCGAGAGATTCAATCTCAATTTTTTTTTTTAACTCTAATTTTATATTAAAGAACGTAAACTATATTTTCGATACTAAATAAGAGCCAAAAAAAAAAATAAAAAAAAAAAAAAAAACTTTCTCAAAATCATTTCAATCCACAAAGAAATAGAGCCGTAGACGAAAACCTGATTCCTTTTTTTGAATATAGAGTTGAGTGGCGAACAAAACATGGAATAAAATTAAAAATTAAATTTGTTCTAAATTTTGTTTGATCTGCAGAAAAATATAGCAGAAAATGAAAGATTCCTCTGACCCCAGAATCCTTCCAGTGGGTAGGTCTCAATTAACTATCGTGGTTCCTCGCTCTCACCTTATCTTCACATGAATAATCTCCACCGTCCAATTAATCGGGCAATAAAATTAATAAAAATGAGTTCCTATCCTCGTTGGTGACGTAAGCACTGCTCTCGGATGACGTAATAGTTGGACCCTATAAAAACTTTTCTTTTCTTTTTTTTTTTTTTCTTTTTTTTTCTAGAAGCTGAAATTTTCAAATGTTTTTCCCAAAAGTTGGAAGGGGTGTTGTTAGTATTTTGTTCTCAAGAGAGAGACTTAGACGGGCAAAAATATATATATATAAATATATGATGACTTTTTGTTTTTATTTCTCTTGTCACAATCAAATATCTTGATAATTAAGCATGTAGTAGATCTGGAGATTGTAACCTTCAACCATTCTTGTTTTTTTCAAAAAAACAAAATAACATAAATGAGTGTTAATATATATATATATATATATATATATATGAGGAGGACTACCTGTACACTCCAAATGAGATGTACATCCTACACCCACCTTATTCTGGGATGGATATTCCTCCACTCAATATATATATATATATATATATAAGGAGGGCTACCTGTACACCCCCAAATGGGATGTACATCCTACACCCACCCCATTCTGGGGTGGGTATTCCTCCACTCGTCCCATCGATGGGACGAGTGGAATTCACTCCACTTCAGAATGGGGTGGATGTAAGATGTACACCTCAATTGGGTGTATAATTACGGTGTACATCTAGAATTTTTCTATATATATAACTTATTTTTAACTTAATTACTTTTTTTTATAATATGATATTAGAGTTCTATTCTACTTAGTCCTTTTTGTTTCAACAGTTCGATTCTCGAATATCTTTTATTTTTTCAATGTGTGAAAAATAATATATATATATATATATATATATATATATAGGGCAACGCTACATGTACACCCCCAAAGGGGATGTACATCTTACACCCACCCATCTAAGGATGGGGGGTCACTTCACAAATTGTGAAGTGACCCCTCACCACACCCCACCCATTGGATGGGTGGGGTGTGCGATGTACACCCCCAAATGGGGTGTACAGGTAGCATTTTTCTTTTCCTGTATATATATATATATATATATATATATATATATATATATATATATATATATATATATATATATATATATATATATATATATATATATATATATATATATATATTATTTCATATTTTAATATCATTATTGTTTATTTATTTTTAACAAAAAATCTATGTAATAAAACAAGCCATTTAATTTTAAACTTCTTGTGATTCAATATAAGGATCTAAATTTGCAATAATAATTACTATAAAATGAGTAACAATTATTTTTGTATTATTTAGAAGAAAATAATACGTAGTATTCCATCAGTATATACAAAGATCTCATCAGTCATAATAAAAAAAAAAAAAAAAATATTTACAAAAGCTGTAGACTCACAGGTCTATCGATTTCGTTGGCCTTCTGAGAAAATATTATTTGTTGTACCATTTGGACTCAATTTTTTAAATCTCAAAATATTTTTTATAGCTCCTAACCACTTTTAGCCATTTAAATTTTTAATATATATAAAAAAATTAATAAGACTAATATAAAAAAAGATAATTTTTAGACACTCACTTATAAAATGTACATGTCGTATTATTTATTTAAAAATTAATTTGTACATTTAATTAATTTACATGGATCGATTAGTGGGATAAATATTGCTCGGCCTATTTCACAAGAGTTATATATATGCATACTAATATAGTTACCCGTGCGAAGCAGCGGATAAATATTATCAAAATTTTTTTTTATTTTTTTTATTATAATATAAACGAAAATAAAAAATTATGTAAAAAAATTTTAAATAAAAAACTACCATACCAACATATCAGAAAAAAAAAAAATTATTCATTCTCAACTCTAATATAAGAATCCATCAGCAACAATCGGAGTAGAATATTAATCTATTCGGGATTAAAAACTGAGGCATATATGGGAATGTAATGAAGTTTAGATAGAGGGGGAGAGAGATAGTGCACTAACTATGAGCTACGGTGACGGCAACGACGGTGGAGGAGGAGGAGGAGGAGGCAGAGAAGTGGAGGATTCTGATCAGCAGGTTGCGATGGCAGTGACGGCGATGGGTAGGGGTTGATCATGAGCAGTGCCCCTCATGCGACTAAGGAAAGCGAGAATTGGATCTAAAGTTTCGGCAAGATCGGGGGTAAAAGATTTTCATAGACGGAGAGTCAAATTGGGCGAGAGTGGTCATGGAGTGGACGGTGGAAATTTTAACCTTGGAGGAGGAGGATGAGGAGAAGGAGGCTTGGAGGTTCTCCACGGCGAAAAGGAGGAGGCAAGGATCGATGGTGGAGGGGTCGAGGGAGAGGACTTTGTTGCAAAGGGAGATGCTGAAGAATGAGGTGGTAGCTTAGAGAAAGAGGGAGAGAAGAAAAATAATAAGAAGAACTCAAAAAGGGAAAGAGCAAGAGAGGAGAGAATGATGTTGGTCATAGCATTTTGTGGTTGGGTGTGAGTTGTGTGTAGAATTTGATTTTAGGTATATAAGTGACTCATTGAGTTTCAAATCCATAATTAATTCATTGGGAGTTGAGAATGGAAAAGGTTCACAATTAATTTATTATGTGTTGGGAATGGAAAGATTTTACAATTAATTCATTGAGAGTTGGAAATGGAAAGAGTTTATAATTAATTATTCAGAGTTGGAAAAGAAAAAAAATCGAAAAATTTTCAATGGAAGAAAATTTTGCCACGTGGCAAGAAATAGGAAAAATCATATATATATATATATATAGTAGGATTACTATACTCTTATTAGTATAAACTATTTCGTACTCATAATTTTTATGCACTTGAATGAAGAAAATATGCGGTTATGATGATAGTGGTCCCCTTAGGCTCCGTTTGGTTCGAGTATAAGCGAAAGCTGGTTATTCTCGGGATAGGTATAACTTCATGTACAAATAGGAACTAAAATAATTTTGTGTTTGCTTGAGTATAAGAGTTGTACCGTAGATAAGAATAGAAGGGATTAAAATTAAAGAGAATAAGAAGAATAGAAGGGATTAACATTTTAATTTAAGATAAAAATTTTACTGATATAATTTTAAATATTTAATTAAAGATATTTATTAAAAAAAATTATTAAAATTTATATTTTACTTATATATAAAAAAAAATTATTAAAAAAAATTTGGTTTTTGAAAATTTATAAATTTTTAAACATTCAAAAAAATTTATATAAAAATGGGTATAAATTTTAAAATTTTAAAAATTTGCTATAAATTTATTAAAAATAAAAATTTAAATTTTAAAATTTTGTATAAATTTTAAAATTTTATAAATTTTTAAATTTATTAAAAATTAAAGTTAAAAATTTTAAAAGATATAAAATTTAAAAATTCTCTATAGTTAACAATTTATAAATGTTAAAAATTTTAATTTTAATTGACTCAAAAAAATTATAAAGTGGGAGCAAAAATTTTATTTTTAAAATTTGTATAAATTCAAAAAATTTGTATAAATTTTAAAATTAATAAATTTAAAAAAAAAATTAAAAAATTAAAATTTTAGATTTATTAAAAAGTAAAGTTAAAAATTTTAAAATTTATAAAATAAAAATTTTAAATTTTAAATTTTATACATTTAAATACCTTTAAATTAAAAAAAAATAATTTTAAAAAAAAAGAGAAAAGAGGTGGAACACTTGTTCCACCCAACGAGGGAACAATTGTTCCCCCTCTCACTTAGTTTTGTTTGAGGATAAGGTTGGGGATAACTCCCTTATCCCCATTATTCCGGTTGCCAGACACAACCTTCGGGTTTAGTAGGTTGTTGGAGAAATAGATAGAAATTCTAAAAAATTACTATCATTCTAACCGTATATCTCTTCATTCACGGACTAAAAATTTATGATCCAGTATGAAAAATTTTATACTCATAAAAAATATAATAGTGAAATTATATATATATATATATATATATATATATATATATATATATATATATATATATATATATATATATATATATATATATATATATATATAGTCCGGCTACTGTACTATCGATAGTACCAAATATTTGGTGCTATTAAATTTTCTACCCTTAGATTAATTTCTTTAATTATTTTTATCTGTTAGATTTTACTATTTTTCCAACTACTTATTAAACCCAAGGGGCCCACTATCATCTCAACCACATATTTTTTAATTCAACGATTAAAATCTTAATAGCAACAATAACTTCCAGCATAGTTATATATATATATATATATATATATATATATATATATATATATATATATATATATATATATATATATATATATATTTATTTATTTATTTATTTATTTATTTATTTATTTATTTATTAAAATAGCCTAACTTTTTTTCAACACGCCACAAAAAGTTGAAATAAAAAAATCCAAAAAGTCTCCATATATTCTATGCATTTCTTATCCCATCTGAAGGTGTCAAAAACTCAGACCCGTTGACCTTCTGGAAAATCAAATGTCCACCCAACTTAATAATTTAAGGGAAAAACTAACCCCAGGTAGCAATGCCCATAATTTAAAGGACAAACTTATGCATGTACTCAAAAGTCCACCCGCCTTTATTATTTGAAGAAAAATATATGTTTATACATTACTATTTTATTAATTATTTAGTAAATTTTAAAAAATTATTGTTATTTTAATCATATATTATTTTATTTCAGAATTAAAAATTTAATAATAATAATGATTTACTATTATTAATAGGAAAATACTTTTTATACACTCCCAAGTGGGGTGTACATCTTACATCCCACCCATTCAAGGATGGGGTGAATTTTACCGGTCACTTCAAAGTGACCGGTAGGTTAGTCTCCACCCTTGGATGGGGTGGGGTGTGTGATGTACACCCCATATGGAGTGTACAAGTAGTATAATAATATAGTAACTTAGTTATATATATAGTCCGGCTACTATATTCTTATGAGTAAAATTTTTTTATACTAATAAATTTTCGACTCTCGGATAAAATAATATGCGGTTAGGATTATAGGAGTCCCTAGGATTTATACTATTTCACCAACAACCCACTAAACCCTAGGGGGACGTCCCACTATCATCCTAACCGCGCATCCCTTTATCCAAGAACGAAAAAATTATAAGTACAAAGAAGTTTATACTCATAAGAGTATAGTAGCCCTACGCTATATATATATATATATATATATATATATATATATATATATATATATATATATATATATATATATATATATATATATATATATATATATATATATATATATATATATATATATATAGCATTAATAATACCAAGTACTTGGTACTATTACTATTGAATTTTCGGCTTTTAGATGAAAGGATGTATGATTAGAATGATAATGGTCCGCTAGAGTTTAGTGATTTATTGGTGAAATAATATAATTTTTAGGAAACTACTATAATCCTAACTGTACATCTTTTTATCCTAAGGCAAAAAAGTTAATAATACTTTTGATAGTATAGTAGTTGAACTCTCTCTCTCTCTCTCTCTCTCTCTCTCTCTCTCTATATATATATATATATATATATATATATATATATATATGTGTGTGTGTGTGTGTGTGTGTGTGTGTGTGTGTGTATAGTTTGGATGCTATGTTAGTAAAAGTACCATACAATTTGTGCTTGTAAATTTTCTACCATTAGATTTATTTCTGTAATTAATTTTATCTCGTAGATCATGCTATTCTAGGAACCACCTATTAAATCCAATGGCTCACTGTCATTCTAACCAAACGTCCTTTCATCCCAGGGCTAAAAACCTATAAGCACCAATGACTTGATACTTTTAAAAGCATATGAGCTCAATTATATATATATATATATATATATATATATATATAGAGAGAGAGAGAGAGAGAGAGAGAGAGAGAGAGAGAGAGGGTCCGGCTACTGTGCTATCGATAGCACCAAGTATTTGGTGCTATCAAATTTTTTATCCTTGGATCAACCTATTTGATCATTTCCACCTGTTAAATTTTACCATTTTCTCAACCATCCATTAAACCCAAGGGGCCCACTATTATCTCAACCACATATTTTTTAATCTAATGGTTAAAAACTTAATAGCACCAATGACTTAATGCTATTAATAGCATTCAAGCCTAGCTATATATATATATATATATATATATATATATATATATATATATATAGGAAAATGCTATGTGTACACCCCTTTCGGGGTGTACATCATACATCCCACCCATCTAAGGGTGGGGGTGTGATGATGGGTCACTTGATGTGACCCGTAAAAAGTATCGCCACCATTAAAATGGTGGAGGTGTATGATGTACACCCCTTCGGGGTGTACAGGTAGCATTGCTCATATATATATATATATATATATATATATATATATATATATATATATATATATATATATATATATATATATATATATATATAGAAAGAGAGAGAGGGTGAGCTAGCTAGGCTTGTTTGCTTTTATAAACACGAAAACTTCCGTGCTTTTAAATCGTTTTCGATATTGGAACTTCCAAATAGACGATCGACTCTATTAAACTTAATCTAGATTATTTAAAAGATTTAGAAAATAAATATTATGAATTTTTGATATTATTTGTCTAGTGATCAAAATACACACAATCAACAATTTTAATGATTATGATAAATCGTTTGCAATTTTAACGGTGTAGAAATATTCAAATCACGTAAAATTTTGATAGTACATTTTTTATACTATATAAAACAAGATCAATATATTTGATCTAAAATTTTAGTATCATATTATCACTTTTTGTGAGATTTTTATTTTCAGCCGTTGATTTTGAGCCATTTCGATCGCTAGACAAATAATATCAAAAAATCACAAAATTTATTTTCCAAGTATGACAAATATTCTAAATCAAGTCTAACGGAGCCGATCGTCGATTCAGAAGTCCTAATATCAAAAACGACTTGAAAGTACGGAGGACTCCATACTTCTAAAAGTACACAAGTCTTACTATATATATATATATATATATATATATATATATATATATATATATATATATATATACTAGAGCTTATATACTTTCGAAAGCACAAGCATAACTATGCATACTCGTGAATTTTTTACCATTGAATTTGTATTGAGATTTGTGCTATTATAAAGTCAACTAAAGAAAGAGAAAAAGAAAGTACAATTGTACAAATCTCAATTCAAATTTAATGGTAAAAAATTTACAAGAATGATTGGGCTTGTTCTTTTAAAAGTATATAAGCTCTATTTTATATATATATATATATATATATATATATATATATATATATATATATATATATATATATAGAGAGAGAGAGAGAGAGAGAGAAGCCAGTATACTATCAATAGTACCAAATACTTAGTACTATTAACTTTCTGATCCTTGGATGAAAGAATATACGGTTAGTATTATAGTGGCATCCTAGAATTTAGTGGGTTGTTGATGAAATAGTATAAATCCTAGGGGACCACTATAATTATAACCGCACATACCTTTATCTAAGAGTTAAAAAAATCAATAGTACCAAGTGATTTATACTATTAATAGTATAATAACTGGACTATATATATATATATATATATATATATATATATATATATATATATATATATATATATATATATATATAATTTTGCCACTATTTAGATGACACAATTGATTTATTTTCTCTCTACTATAAAAACAAAAAAAGGCTAGTTTTTCTACTACTAGTTTTCAGTATTTTATATACTCACAAACAAAAGCAAGAAACAAAGTTTTTTTAGTATAAAATTTTTAACAACGGGAGAATTCTCTACGAAGGAATTTAATATTTCCTTAGCTAGGAATAAGAAAAATGGTTGTTCCTGCAGAGAAATTAATTATCAAATGGCCAGTGATATATAGTATAATTTCAAGTATTTTCAATTATATTTCGTAGCTATAAATCATATCTTAAATGTACCATGTGTGCCATGCATGCCATTACATAAAAAAAAATAAATAAATAAAAAAAAAATAAAAAAAAAATAAATTAAATTAAATTTATTTTTTGTGCACTACTAAATTAATCATCATGCCATCCCCAACATGTTAATTTGTGTATGGTTCTTCACAAATCACCGAAAACATCCCAACACGAATAACACAATTGTTAAACGGAACATTAAAAAAATAATATAAAAAAATAAAATTAAAATTTATGTGATTTGATCATCGATCTACGTCTACTACGGATGAAAATGAAATAAATTTTTTTATTAATATCAAAATTAGAATATAAAAATTAAATCTTTTGAAAAAAAATCAAATTATAAATAGATTCAATCAAATCCCGATTATAGAAGACTCTAATATAGAAGCTCGATTTTCTCTCCTTTTATGTTATATCAAATTGATTTGTGATATTGCCGGAATATACTTTATGGAAAATGCTACTTGTACACCCGTAAGGGGTGTACATCTCACACCCCCACCCATTTAAGGGTGGGGGTGTGATGAGGAGTCACTTGATGTGATCCGTAAAAAATATTACCACCATTAAAGAAATGGAGATGTAAAATGTACACCCCTTCGGAGTGTATACGTAGCAATCCTCATACTTTATATAATATAAGGTTCTAAATTAAAGCACGGTGCCTTTAATGATGCTCGAATATGCTTTATACAATATAAGATTCTAAAATAAAATATAATTTTAATTTTGGTTGAATTAAAATTTCATGTATAATCCAAATAGTAAAATTATATCAAAAATTATATTTTATTCTAGTTAAATTAGAATTTAACTCACTATAATAAAATTAGGCTATATGGAGACTTTTAAATATTTCTAAAATCTAAAAAAAGTGTCGCTGATAAAAATACCGACACTTATTGTAAGTGTTGCTATATGTGTCGTCGCTAGGGTGTATAGCAACACATTTTTGTAATGTGTCCCAAAAATGTCCCTATAATTTAATTTTGTATATGGATGGAATATAAATAGGACAGTTATACAAAAGTGTCACAAATATGTGTCCCTATAATCTAATTTTATTGTAGTGACTTTTATTTAAATAACTATAAATTTAAACTAAATATAACAATCAATAAATCAACTACTTATAAATCAAAATCGTAGGTAACGTGATCTCCCACATAACTTATGTGACCCAAATTAATCGTACAATTATGCTACTGAGGATTAGCCTAGCCGTTGGTACCATCTGACACCTT
The DNA here is from genome assembly GCA_029204045.2 of Tillandsia leiboldiana. Lineage (NCBI taxonomy): Eukaryota > Viridiplantae > Streptophyta > Magnoliopsida > Poales > Bromeliaceae > Tillandsia > Tillandsia leiboldiana. The sequence continues at coordinate 4,094,616 of CM055076.1, read as the reverse complement.
CGAATGAGAAGTTAATTGTACAATTACACTACTGAGGATTAGCCTGGCAGTTGGTACAACCTGACACGCTCGAATGAGAGGTTGCAAGTTGAGAAGATGAAGGAATATATATATATATATATATATATATATATATATATATATATATATATATATATATATATATATATATATATATGAGATAATTGCTTGTGTATCTTGAAATCTGAAGAAATATCTGATTTACCCCTCTTATTTTTTTATTTTCAATATATTCTTCATACGTTCCACCGTTATTAAAAATATCCCTACCGTTTCCCTTTGTTAAGTTAACTAGGGTTGAACTAGAGTTAAATAATAATCGGAGTTGAAAACTATTAGATATACATATTTTGTCCCTATCTACCAAAACTATTAAAAATTTTAAGAGTACATAAGAAAAGTTGGTTATGATAGAAGGGTATATTTGATAGGGCAAAATAGTAATTTCACACAGATAACGGCAGCTCCAAACGGTACACTAACAGAGTTTAACTTCAGGGGTATTTTAGAAAGAAGTTGGAACGTAAGAAGGGTAGTTTTAATATTAGCCTTCTAAGAAGAGTAAATCTAAAAACAGGGACATTTTTAGAGGTATATAGGAAATTGCCCATATATATATATATATATATATATATATATAGAAAGAGAGAGAGAGTCCAGCTACTATACTATCGATAGTATCAAATATTTGGTGCTATCGAGTTTTTTACCCTTAGACCAATCTATTTAATTATTTTCATCTGTTAGATTTTACTATTTCCCCAACCACCTATTAAACCCAAGGGGCCCACTATAATTTCAACCATACATGTTTTAATTCAACGATTAAAAACTTAATAGTACAAATAACTTGGTAACTACACTATTTATAGTACAGGTGCTCAGGTACTATATATATATATAGTTTTGTTTTCGATCTTAGAGTATACAAATCAACGATCCACACTGTTAAAACTGATATAAGATATTTAAAATTTTTAGAAAAAAAATTTATATTTTTTGACATAGTTTATATTATGATTAAATTATTTTAAATTCATTAATTTTTAATGACTACTATGGCAAGTTTCTAAATTGTTTTTTATAATGAAAATTTTCAAACCAACGATCGACTCCGTTAAACTCGATCTACTATATTTAAAGTATCTAGAAAATTAATTTTGTAATTTTTTTAATATTATTTACCTAGTAATCGAAAGGATTCTAGATCAACGATTGAAAATAAAAAATCTCACAAGAAGTTATGATATATCATTAAAATTTTCAATTAAAAATATTATTCTTGCTGCACATATATAATATAAAAAAAAATTTGCCAAAAAATTATCTGATTTAAATATTTCTACACTATTAAATTTACATAATAGTGTATTGTTACACATATATATTTTTTTTCTATCAATATATATTAGCGCATCATGCATGCATGATAAACATCTTATCGGGACAATAAATTTTCGATATGAATCCATGCCAAGCATTTAAATTCGCGACAACAATCACAAAATTACTATTTCAGCTAAAAAAATATATAACTAAAAATAATATAAATCTATTTTGCTGCCATATGCAAGCTAAAAATTTAATCGATTTTTTTATACTCAATGCCAATATTTTAAAATTATCCGCATGCATAAATGGAACAATAAATCACAATACCAAATGGTTTTTTTCTTTCTTTTTTTTTAGCATATGTAGCTTATGAGTGTCAACGAGCCGAACACAAGCGAGCTGGCCGGCTCGTGTTCGGCTCGTTTAAATAAACGAGCCGAACACGTGCTAGCTCGTTTAAATATTGAGCTAAAAAATTCAGCTCGTTTTTAATATATATATATATATATATATATATATATATATATAGTTCCGTCGATTTATTTTTGAAAGTACTAAAGTGTTGGCACTATAATATATATTTTTAACCGTTGAATTAATTCTAATAATTTTTTCGAGCATACACAATGTTTCACAAATAATTATTATTGTTCACTTTTGATCCAATGACCAAAAAAATAATTTCAATAATTAAATATTTTTAATTTTTTAATATTTTTAAAAATATTCTAGCTCAGCATAAATAAATGACCTTTTTTATAATTTGATTTTTTTATAACGGAATTAAATTTTATATTTAAGTGAGGATAAAAATTAAATAATAAAAATCTATATTATATATATAATTATAATTAATATATATAAAATATGTATTCGAGCTGTTATCGAGCCGAACACGAGCGAGCTGACTCCAGCTCATGTTCGGCATCGCTCATGTTTGACTCGTTTATTAAACGAGCTGAAAAATTCAGTTCATGTTCGGCTTGTTTACTAAACGAATAATTCAATTTCGAACTCATTTCGAGCCGAACACGATCTGAATTGCCACCCTATTCCATACTAATATATATTATATATTGTAGAATTTAGTCAGCTTATTATTAATATTCGATGTAATTTTTTCTCCGTAACACACATTTTGTTCTAGAAGCATGGAGAATAATTTATTAATTTTTAATTAAAAACATTAATGAAGTATCATATCACAAAAGTTCGACTTATGCATTTTCCGAGAGCCGTGATTTCCGTGATACGCATGCGCATACACTACGCCACGTGTTATACAGTGGGGTTTGATGAGATACAATCAACGGCGTTGATTCACTTAAAAATGGAGGTTAAATACGGGCCAATAAGAACTCTCCACGTAATCTTCTAGAAGCGAACAAAATGTTACACGCTCGCGTACGTACTTGCTTACACCGCCACACGTGTTTGCCTCTTCCCCAAGGAAGCGGAACCGTCAACCGCCACCCCGGGCCCTTCGCGGAAATTGTCGGTGAACCGGGTCCACCGTGAACCGATGAGTTTTTCAATTTCTTTTTTAAATTATTAAATGAGCTATAATGAAATAAAATGTTGCGTTCCTAGGTAGATCATGGTCCGAAACTTTTGTATAAGTTATTTAATTGTATGATGTGATTATTATTATTTAGAAAGAACGATCATATACTATTATTATAGCAAACGTAATATATTTTTTAAAAAATTTAAAATAAACTAATAGAATTATATTTTTTTTTAATATAATAAACGGAACTCTCTGCGTCATCTCTAGAATATTATTATATTATAATCAAGCTTTCGAATTTTTGATCCTTAAATATTCGAACAATTTAATAATAAAATTTTTTAAAACAAATTATGGAATAATAAAAAAGTTTAAAAATTAATAATTTTTAATAGTTGCTATGAAATGTTTATTAGTTTAAGTATTGATTGAATATTTAATAGAAAATGTATATTCAATATCTAGATTAAAATTAAAAATTCTCTATTTTTTATATCTTAAACTAATTATTTTGTTGATAGCTTGATATATAAATAAATTATATTAACAAATATGTAATTTATTTATTAAATACTCTAAGTAGTGTTTATTAGTAATTTGAGAGCTCGAAAACAAAATAGATAGTAAAAATGATTTGTACTATCTATAATATTGTAATATTTTCTTAATAAGATGTACGTATGGTGTATTGCTTAGATTTTTTTTAGGATTTGAGCATCGGTGGATGATGTGGTGAACCGGGTTCAGGGAATAACATTCGCTCAAGTGGCTCATCCCTTCGATGCGCTGCTTTATTAACGCCGCACATATCTCTCTCTTTCTCTCTCCTCTCTCTCTCTCTCTCTCTCTATATACTCTCGCAAAGCGCGCACGGAACTAAAATTCCTATAATTATTTATCCGAACCATCGAAATAGAAACAAAGAAGAGAGAGAGCTAGAGAGATGTTGGACGAGAGGAAACGAACCCTAACCCTATCTCCGAGCTTCACGAGGGAGGAGGAGGAGGAGGAGGAGGAAGAAGAAGAGGGAGATCGCGCGATCTCCGCCGCCCATCACGACTCCCCCCAGCAGATCTCCGCCGTCCCGGACAACTCCAGGGGCGAAGTCGGCGGCGGCGGCGACGACGACTTCGAGTTCTCCTTCGCGATCGCCGACCCCGACACCGCCGCGATCACCGCCGACGAGATCTTCTCCAACGGCCGGATCCGCCCCGTCTACCCCGTCTTCGACCGCTCCCTCCTCCTCTTCGACGACGACGACGACGACGACGACGCCGATCCGGCGTCGTCGTCTTCGTCGGCAGCGGCGCGGGCGCGGGGGGTGAGGTTGCCGCTGGGTCGGCTTCTGATGGAGGAGCGGAACTCATCCGTGGGGTCGAACTCCTCCTCGTCCTCGTCGACGGCGTCGGAGCCGAGCGAACTAGAGGGGGTCGCGCCGGAGACGTACTGCTTGTGGACGCCAGGGTCGGCGCCGCCATCGCCGACGCGTTGCCGGAAGAGCGGGTCGACGGGGTCGATCGTGCGGTGGCGGCGGATCAGCGATCTCGTGATCGGGCGCAGCCGCAGCGACGGTAAGGACAATTTCCTCTTCCTCCAAAACCCTAACCCTAACCCTAACCCTAACCCTAGCCCCGAACCAAAGGCCGAGGAGGCGAAAAAGGCGAAGGCGAAGGAGATGAAGGGCGGTAAGGTTACCGAGGTAGATACGGTCACCGCCCACCGCGTTTTATACTACGGGAAACCTGCCAAGGGTGGCCGGAGAGTGTCGTTCCTTCCGTACAAGCAGGATCTCGTCGGATTATTCGCCAATGTGAACGCCGTTACCCGACCCCACCACCCCCTCTAATTTTTCAGTCCCCTTTATATATATATATATATATATATATATATATTTTTTTTTTACCCAGAAAAACAAAAAAAAACAAAAAAAACTTAAATTATTATTATTATTATTATTATTTTCCATTTGTTTATTAGCTGGAGAGCATGTGGTGTCGGTAAAAGTATACATCTCCTTTTTTATTTCAAGTAGGATTAAGATGTGTGACAGAGACTGTTCATATTAGGCTCTTTTGGGCTTCTTATTGTTATATAAGAAATAGTGTAAGGGTCTTTTTGTACATATTTGTGCGGAGTGAGTTAATTGTCCTATTTGGATTTTGGAGTTCTCTTCTTCTAGGCTGGGGCTATGCGATTCGCATGAATGTGTGTTGTTCTTAAACGAAATTTAAGGAAATGAGTGTTTTATTATTATTATTATTATTTTGAAGTTGTTTAAATATTAATAAATTATTGATATATAAGTAATGCAGAAATATTATGGTTGATTATGTGATAATAATAATAATAATAATAATAATTAAGATGCTATAATGTTTTACGCTATATTTGGTTTGGTTTGATTGCTAAACTTAAATCACGAAAATTTAAAAAATTCAGGTAAAAAAATTATAATAAATTATAGTTTGGAAAGCAAGATATCATCTGAGACTAAACGTATAATTATTTTTAATAAAAAAAATATTATTTATATATTTTAAATGAAATGTACGTTGAATTTTTTTTATTCTTTTTGTTACTCATATGAACAGGAGTGAACACAAGAGTCAACCCTACCCCCAAAACATGCAACACAACAGCTACATGCCAAAAATTAATATAAATAAAAGAGAAAAAAAAAAGTGTGCATTAATTAGTGTATGTACTAGGTTTAAGGAAAGAGCAATGCTACATGTACACCCCGAAGGGGTGTACATCATACACCTCCACCATTTTAATGGTGTCGATATTTTTTACGGGTCACATCAAGTGACCCATCATCACACCCCCACCCTTAGATGGGTGGGGTGTATGATGTACACCCCGAAAGGGGTGTACACATAGCATTTTCCTTAAGGAAATAGGGAAAATCATTGCTATGACTTTCACACTAGTTTTGAAATAAAAGTTCAAATCCTTCTCCAATCCTCAAAAAAAAAAAAAAAAAAAAAATGCAAGCAACAGTATCAGAAAAGTTTAAGAGAGACTAAATTGCGATATCAGGACAATGCAAGGATTATCGATGTATTTTACCCTCGCAAATGCTATTGCCACCTCCTTCCTGGAAGATTCTTCATATGACCTGAGATGTGAAAACTAAGTTCACGTAGATAGTTGCATTGTACCTAATATTTGGAGATTTTGGAGTAGGTTTGTGTTGACATTGTAACTTAATTTCCACGCTTTTCTAGTCGTGTAGTCTTTGGAATTATGATTTACTTAAAATACGCCTTCGTAACTAACCAACTTATTGTTGAAGATCATGCTCTTGATTCTCTTTGCTGCGCGTCACGCATTGCTACGTTCCAGAAATCGTGACTTGAAACTTGAAACATCCGTATGTTTGATCCAGAAATTGTGACTTGAAACTTGAAACATCCGTATGTTTGATCGGTAGAAAAATATTTGTTTCTGTATTATCTATCGGTTTCAGAACTATCTGATGTTGAGATGACAGAGGTTTTCAAAGCTTGATATATATTTTTTTGGGGCAATTTTTTATATATCTCTAAATTTTTTTCTGTTTTTAGATTTACTCGTCTTAGAAGGCTAATATTAAAACTACCCTCCTTACGTTCCAACTTCTTTCTAAAATATCCCTGAAGTTAAACTCTGTTAGTGTACCGTTTGGAGCTGCCGTTATCTGTTTGAAATTACCATTTTGCCCTTTCAAATATACCCTTCTACCATAACCAACTTTTCTTATGTATCTTTAAAATTTTCAATAGTTTTGGTAGATAGGAATAAAATAGGTATATCTGATAGTTTTCAACTCCGATTATTATTTAACTCTAGTTTAACCCTAGTTAACTTAACAAAGGGAAACGGTAGGGATATTTTTAATAGCGGTGGAACGTATGAAGTGTATATTGAAAAGAAAAAAATAAGAGGGGTAAATCAGATATTTCTTCAGATTTCAGGGGTACACAGGCAATTATCTCTATTTTTTTTTATATGTGGTCTTTTTAAATATAGTATATTATTGGATTTTAAAACACCTCAATAATTTCTCTTTTACTTTTTTTTTTTTTATGGTGACCTGATCAAAATGAAGAAAGAGTAAAAGAGCCTGTGAGTTCATACTAAACGGTTTAAGTGTGAACTAATCAAAACCAACATATGATAAAAATAAATTTTCTCTAGAATTTTCTACAAGACTAGGCTTTCTTGGAGATCATGTAATCTTGGTATAACATGTGGTAGGTGTATAAAGTTACAATAATAACCCTTTCTCTTACTTTAATGTGCTGTGGTAACAAATATATCACAAAAAAAGAAAATTGAGTACTAACATATATAACATTAATTTGATTGGATCTGAGTTTATTTTGGATAGTTTTACCCAGCCATTTGTTTTTCCCCATCCACCACTTCAACCATTTTCGTATCAATTTGAAGCTCAATAGTAGTAGTCCCTAATTCCTGTAAATATAGTATAGTTGGAGACACATGCGGTTAAAAAAATGCACTAACAATAATTATATACATCTTGTTTCGATTGAATATAGTAGAAAATAATGTATCTATAAATAATTTATTTGACTGTATGCAATTGAGAATTGCATTTATAAAATTTTATTATTTTATATACATGAAAGTGAGCATATAAGAAAAAAAAAATAATTAGAAAGATAAATTTATATTTTGTTTAAAGTTATTTTCTCCGTTAGAATACTAATACTTAAAAGGGGCAATTTCTTATATCCCCCTAAAAATTTTTCTATTTTTAAATTTACCCCTCTTAGAAGGCTAATATTAAAATTACCCTTCTTACGTTCCAACTTCTTTCTAAAATATCCCTGAAGTTAAACTCTGTTAGTGTACCGTTTGGAGCTGCCGTTATCTGTATGAAATTACCATTTTGCCCTTTCAAATATACCCTTCTACCATAACTAACTTTTCTTATGTATCCTTAAAATTTTCAATAGTTTTGATAGATAGGAACAAAATAGGTATATCTGATAGTTTTCAACTCCGATTATTATTTAACTCTAGTTTAACCCTAGTTAACTTAACAAAGGAAAACGGTAGGAATATTTTTAATAACGGTGGAACGTATGAAGGGTATATTGGAAAGAAAAAAATAAGAAGGATAAATCAGATATTTCTTCAGATTTCAGAGGTACACAGGCAATTATCTCTACTTAAAATCAAATACCAAATTTTGATGAATATGTAATTACAACTGCAGTGCAGCTTCAACTATGTACAGCCAAACAGCCTCTAAAAGTAACATATAGGGTTAGGCTGTTCAAAATTAAACAACCTCTTTCTTAAATCAAAAAAAAAAAAAAAAAAAAAAAAAAAAAAAAAAAAAAAAAAAAAAAAAAAAAAATCCAGATAAAAAAAAAACTGCTCTGTTTCTTCTCTAAAATCTATTCATTACTCATGGTTGAGTAGTTCCCTGGAAAGCACCAAAAGAGCAATCAATTTGAGAAGAAATGGAAACAAAATAGAAATGGAGACAAGCTGGGGAGCATACAATGCACCATCATTTTCAGTTTTAAGAGGCAAAACTCTTTTGCTGATTCTCTAATGTGCACTTTTTCGGAGAAAGATTTAACAATTTCGCTTAAATCAAATACGCGAATAAAACATTATATCATAAAGTAGTCCAGTAACTTCATACTAGTCTTTGATCTCTTACTGGAAGCACTGTTATTGTACAACTGACCAACAGCATCCCCTTTTTCGTCAACTCTATTAGCAGATCACTACCACCACATCACTTAATTTTTAACAATCATCCTAAATCAAACTAAAGAAACAAAATTAAATAAATCTTTACCTCGGAAAATAGGATTACTATGTACATAACTCTCTAATAATCAATCCTACAGGGACAGAAACAAACATGCGCATACAGAAAACTACAAATAGATATGCGTAGACGTGGTAACATCTACCGCGGGGAAGACGAGCGGAGGTCGACAATCTCCAACCGCAAATTATGGTTCATGTAGATGTTGCTGCAGCATTCGAAAAGAGGGCTTCCGTCGGAAGTATCTGGGTGCGAATGAAACCCGCTTTCCTCGCACGCTTTTAAAATGCCAATCCCTCCGGGGTTCGTCAGCCGGAATATTCCATAGTTCCTACAGGGGTTTCAAAGAAAATAAGAAGATCAAATATTCTCGTTCATTGTTCGTTTTTAGACATGAAAGTTTGTCTATCGAGAAAACTCGAGTGCACCAATTAAAAGTCGAACATTCTGAACCTATAAATATAAGCGCATTCTTGATGGGGTGATCTAGAGATAGAAAAGGTTGAAGACCTTGATCTTTAAAATGCATGTATGGAATTTGGACTCCTAAGATTTGCAACTCGGATAAAAAAAGAAAAGCATCATATCAAGTATCTGTTTCGACCGGACTCTAAAGCAGCTTCTCCACCCTAAGAAGCAGCAGTCGGGCATTTGGCAATTAGTACATTCGAAGGTTTTGCTACAACAGATCAAGCTCCACATCAAAAATTTTGCTTCCGTAATAACAAAAGGCTGCAGAGGGATGCTAAAGGAAATTTTAGTGGTTTTTTTAATTGCTTTACTCAGCACTTCTCCAAAAAGCTCATGCCAGGCTAAACGGGCCCAAAGCATCACATGCAGAATAAAACAATACAAGTAGACTTATTTTGTTTTAAGTACACATTTTTCACATCTACATATTAAGAGGGAAGAAGGGAATCAACATGCATTGAAATGTCTTAATCTCTTTTTGTTTTCTTTTCTTTTTTTTTCTAATTAACTAGTGTCTCGCAAGGCTTTGATAATGAATAGATCCTTAAAAGTGAGGAGAAATTCCTTGCCTTGTGGGATCTGTTGGAGCCATGACGATCGCAACAGCCTCTGGTAGCATGACCTGTGACAGATATAAAAGTAGATACGAAACTCGATTAGGTCGACAGATAGCTCTTGACAAGGCGCAACGTCAACTTCTAGACTTGCAACGATTATACTCGCAGCAGAGCATCATCTTGCTCTTGCAATAGTAAATAGATGATAGAGAAGAAGGCAATTCTTTATTTGTTGAAAACATCCTGTGTAGAAATAGAATAATAGTAATTTTTGTCTCGAAAAGAGATCAACAGCCAACATTCCAAAACCTGGTAAGAGTATTGTGTGTGCAAATCGATTGACGATAGGAAGCATGTCTGAGAAGGATGCGTCTGAAACAACAAAGAAAAAAAAAATTTGTTCAGATAAATAAACATAGAACTGAAAGGTAGCATTGATAATTTCCACAACAAAGGCAAATGGCGCACAATCTGCAATATAAAAGTAGAAAAAAATCTTTCGGTGCATCAAGTAAATGAATGTATCCAAGACAGAATAAATGTATTCTTGTGTTAATACTTAAAAGTTATGTATATGTAGTTATATTTGACACATACTTCTGTACATGTCACAATCTGAAACAAAGTCAGAATATAGTGTGGTACTAAGTTTTGTTCGGTAGCATCAGTTGGTGTCTTATGTTCTTTCGCCAAAAATAACAAGTCAAAAAAAATACGCCCAAGTTGAAAATAAATGTTTTTTACGACAATAGTGGAAAATATCGAGTTCGTTGGGTGCGAAAATATCAAAAGAGAATTGAGAGAGAGAAAAATAAAATAAAATATACAAATATTTACGTGGTTCGGTCACCGGCCTACGTTCACGGATGGAAACTGAGTGGAGACTAAAATTAAAACAAATGTAGTGTACAAAAAATGTCTCTTTCATAAAACCCAAATCCCAAAATACATCTAATATTCTCTTTCATCTGCCGCGCCAAATCAATGAAATAAAGGGCATATTTATGTTAGTGACTAAAATCCAATTAGACTATAAATAATCTCAATAAGACTAGGCATATTTAACTTTAATAGGTTGACCGAAACAGAATAGGATTAAGAAACCTAACAGTTCAAGAATTCGAGACATATCTAGCAGTGTTCAACTTCTACTAGCCCTAAGCCCCATTGCTCACAATTGCATGTCAGACAACTATTGGAGCATAGAACAATTCTACAAGATACATTCGACAATATCATTTTGCTCCCTTCTCTATGACTTAAAAGCCCATCCTTTGTAATTCAACATGAGAGAACACAAAATCATCAGCTTATATGGTTAGCCAACCATAACAGTCCCAGCGCACATGTAAACCACATCTTCGCACTCTCCGCCTAAATGATTTAAAATTTTAACATCCCACTGAACTTAATAGAATATTTGAGATATCATGTACAAAATCTTACTACTTATAACAGTGCAAATGTGCGTGACATTTCATACCTTTCTGAACTAGCAAAGATTTCCCAATCTGTTTGACTTAATAATGCTTTTCATATAAAATCAGACCACATTAATTGAGCATCATTAAGAACTAGATTCTAATCCATAAATATCATGTCAGGGACTCGAAAAGGATTGTTAAGCAAGTTTACATAGTAATGAGTAATAAAAAGGCCAAATGTAGAAATTGGAGGAGAGCTCAATATTGGGATATTTACATGTATCCATCCTGCGGGAAAGAGAGATTCTCCATCCAGTATTGCATGTATCTCCTCCTCATTTAATGCCTGGCACTGCCATTTAGTACAAGAACTGGTAATCACTCGGAGATTTATGGGCAAAATGGGGGAAAAGAGAAAAGGAGAAACTGACGAGAAAAATTTCAAGAACATTCAAAACAAAATAGCTCAGAATATTACGAATACCGACATACTGAATGGGCAGTTGTTTCTTGCTTTGGTATTATTAAGGTAGTTACATAGAACGTTCCATTCCTCTGCAAGACAATCGAAATATTTGTTTGAAAAAGTGTACACTTGAGAACCAGGACTACGAGCAAAAGTAACAATCTTCAGTCAAGCTTACGAGGAAAGCACCAAGAACCCCACAAGTCTCCAGATTCTGGCTTGTATTATCTCCGGCCAGTACCATAAATTCTTCCATCAATTTTGCCGACTGAAAAATAAATATACAGTCACAATTTAGTTATTCAAGGGCCAAAGTTTCATGCAGATATGGAAAATTACAAATTAACCAGCATCTGTATTGCTCACCACAAGTTGCAAAGCATTAATATACAGTAATGGAAAAGAACAATGGCCTATTTGGCCTGGTTGGAGGTTCTGCAGAAGTGCAGTTGACTATAGCTGTTTGAAAAAGCACTAGGTAGTCTATTTGGGCCCACTTTCGCTTTCGCTTTCAACTGCAACTACCTCTAGTAAAATACTCAGCAAACAAAAGAATGCAGAACTTGTGTTGCGGATGAAGTAGAATTTCAAGTCCCAAAAGCAGAAGCTCCAATTCGAAGCTTCAAATTCTACTAACATAATGCTTTCCCTAATAGCACAACTCAATTAGCATTTCATCGAACACCACTGCCGTGGCAACTTCACTTCAAGCATAAGTAGAAGATTTAAATTGTTTCTTCCACTTTTGCGAGTCCAAAAGCACATTTAGCTTCTCGCCACATCAAAAACTTAAAAATAATAATAATAATAAAATTATCCACACAACCGTCCATCTGTTGCTTCTCGGGTTGCAGAGGTGGTTTTGGGAGGCAAACCAATCAAGCACTAAAAAAAATGCAATAAACGACCGCGCTCACGATATGCATATCACGAAGAGCACTGGAATTTGATGACTCGGCAGATGAACTTTCCAGATACTCATTTCTTGATTCAGGTTGAATGACGACGGAAACACGGCCAACAGGTGGGAAGTCCTCTATCCAGGAATCGATCGGAGCATAGTGGTGCTTAACAGCATAAACAAAGATATCATGATCTCTTGCTGTTGTAACAGTTACTTGAAAGGGAGTTTCTGTTTGTGCACAACAAGCCTTTGCATCTTCTGCTGTATTTGGCGACACCTCGACGTTATCGGTGCTTGTAGTTTTCTCAAAACTGCCATTGTTTTTGCAATATATGAGTAATCGGTATCTCTACGGATCGCATTCCAAATACATATAAATGTCAGCGACATAGATTTATAGCTCAATTCATACCGGTGACTCTGTTTACTCATTGAACGGCACCGCAGCATCTGTAAACAAAGCTAGATTAATCACAAGCCATTGTCAGAATAACAAAAAAAAAAAAAAAAAAAACTGCTGTTTCTGATATTTATCATGATAATGGTCGCGACAAATCGCAAAAAGAAAGCAATAATCAAACAAAGCTATCACCTTTAACATCACTACAGTTTCCTTTTATACTATCAAGCCATGCTAAGATCATTCTTCTATCATCGAAATAGCAAAATCATCAAAACAAGTTGCTGCTCAGTTTCATCACTCCTTTTATGAAATATCAGTTTCTGCTGATTAAAAATTAATGTGATCTAATAAAATATCATCTACAGAAAACAATCTTTCTTAATTCAACAAAGTAAAAATTTTGAGCTAAGTCGAAACCAATTTCTAATTCTAAGTTCTAAGTAATCCAGTGATGAAAGATAATTACCTTGCTTTTGAACACCATTTAAAGTCCCACCTCAATTTCTCCTCGCTTAGAAAGTTGGGTTGGTTAGAAGATGAATAGATGATGATGATGATGGAGAGAAGTTCGAGAGATGATGATCAGTTTTGTGAAGGAAAGGGCGGATGTAAAGAGGAGGGGATAAGGAAGCGTTGTTGAAAGCATGCGCGAGAGGGGCGAAAACGACGACGACGGCGCCGCAAAATTGGCCCAGATGTGCCGCAAATGACGATGGATTTTATGAAGTGGGCTGTTCTGAGTGGGCGAGGGTTGCGTCAAAGAGACCCGACAAAATTTTCTGTGAGTAGCTTCCCAGAGACACATCGTCTGGAGCCTTGAGATTGCCGGATTTGTTTTCATATATTAATTTTAAATGTTTAGCGGTATATATTTGGTACTATATACGATATAATTTTTATAATAATAATATAATTTAAAATATATATATATATATATATATATATATATATATATATATATATATATAAAATAAATAATTAAAATATTTTATTATTAAAAAAATTTGTTATATATATATATATATATATATATATATATATATATATAGAGAGAGAGAGAGAGAGAGAGTCAGACTATTATATTATTAATAGTACTATTAATAGTACCAAGTTATTTGTGCTATTAAGTTTTCTACCCTTAGATCAATCTCTTTGATCATTTTCATCCGTTTTCCAGCATAACTCTACAGAGTCGACACGTATCACTATAAAGAGACACATACTATGTCAATTAAAGGGTTGTCAATAGGTACGAATATTCAAAATTTTATCCGTCAAATCCAAACGGAATGGATTACCTGATGTTGAACGGATATGGATTTAGATACAGATATAAAAACGAAAATCGGACGGATTTGAATTCGGATATGAATTTTAATTGTACCCAACCCTAATTTGAATTGATTTTACGTTATATATATATATATATATATATATATATATATATATATATATATATATATATATATATATATATATATATATATATATAATATTATATTATATTTAAATAAATTCATATTTTAAAATTTTAGATTTAATGTAATATATTTTGAAATATTGTAAAGTTAATTGTTTCGGATTTGAGTTTTCGAATTCGAATTTTGAAAAATCCGTCCCAAATCCCAAATCCGACCCTTGACATCCCTATGAGTCACACCATACCGTATTAATAAAGGGCAATGCTATCCATACATCCCAAAATGGGGTGTATGATGCACACCTCACCCATCCAACTGGTCACTTCGATGTGACCAGTAAAATTCACCCCACCCTAGGATGGGTGGGGTGTAAGATGTACACCCCTACACTTATATATACCCATTAATAAATTTTGAGCAATGCTACTTGTACACCCCCAAGTGGGGTGTACATCCTACACCCCACCCATCCAAGGATGGGGGCTAACCTACCGGTCACTTCGAAGTGACCGGTAGAATTCACCCACCCTTGGATGGGTGGGGTGTAGGATGTACACCCCACTTGGGGGTGTACAAGTAGTATTTTCCATAAATTTTTAGCACAAATCTGTGCCACAAAACTTAAATTCTGAATTTAAGTATAAAGTACGAAATTAGAATAAAAAAACGTTTGGAATGGTTCCAGGGATAAGAAATTTTGTATTTGGTATGATAATGAGGAATAAGAGGAATAAAGAGGTTTAGTTGGGGTAAATGACCTTTTTACCCTCAAGCTTTATTATATGATAAAACTTGTTAAATTCTAATTTTTTTATTTTAATTAATAGATTAAAGCTTTACAAAAAAATAAGAAAAAATCAAAATCAAAAACAAAATCAAAATCAAATTATATTTTATTAAAATAATATATTAATTTAATATTTTACTTGCTCTAATTTTTTATTTATTAAATTCTAATTTCTTTATTTTAATTAGGAAAATGCTAGATGTACACCCCAAATGGGGTGTACATCTTACACCCACTCCATCCTAGGGGTGGGTGAATTCCACTCGTCACATCGAGTGACGAGTGAATGAATACCCACCCTAGGATGGGTGGGTGTAGGATGTACACCCCATTTGGGGGTGTACACCTAGCACTTCTCTTTTAATTAATAGATTAAAGCTTTACAAAAAATAAGATAAAATCAAAATCAAAAGCAAAATCAAGTTGGCCTAGGATAGTGTGCTAGGGGTAAATTAGGAAAGCAAAATATAGTGATATTTTATTATTGGAACAGTAATTTTTGTTATACCAGAAATACCAGAACAAAATATTCTTATTATTCCTGATGTGTTTGGGATAAGGAGATATCCCCTTATCCCATTCACTAACCCCGAAACAAACTGACCCCAAGGGTATTATCCATAACCACTCATATACCAGGAAAAAAAAAAAAAAAAGCCCTTTTAGAGGAGCTTTTAATGGAGAATTCATACATAAGTGGTTTTCTAAAGTGGCTCCCCAAATATCCCTTGATAATGGTGTGAATTGAGCTAGTTAGGTAGAAAAAGCGACTTATAAAGATACTTTGAGAGAAAGGTAAGATGTTATCCGCTTCGTTTAATTTTGAAATAAATTTAGCTAGAACTTAGATAAAAATATGAAGCATGGTATCCGTTTTATTTATTTTTAAAATAAATTTAGCTGAAACTTAACTGAAAATATAAAATAACTAGATTTCAAACTCAGATCCAGGACATCAACCACCAAACTTTTTGCCATATTCAACTTGTTATTTTTATTACAACCATCTAATCAGCTTCTTCCAAAAGCAGCTTTTAAGTTGGGAAAGTACAATTTGGCTTTGTGGCTGGAATTGATGGAGCAAAAAGTTGGCCTGACTTGCAAAAGAAAACTTCTCCTCTGCTTGACCTGGCTTGTAAACCATCATCTCTATTACTCCATATCTACTGCTGAAATGCAGTATATGTAGAGCATGCAGAAGGAAAACTTGAAACAAGCTTTGGAACCAAAGAAGAAGCAGCTTATGTTTGTAGTTTCTCCATCTACCACAGTGGAGAGTAGTATGTTGAGAATGAGAAATACAGTTATTTAAGGCCATAAAAATAGTAAAGGATACAGCAAAACTATCCTCCTGCAGCAAGCTGTTAGGATGGACACCAATGAAAAAGTTGATACTTTCTGAACAAGTCCAGTGATTAAGCACTTGCTGAAGAAGCGAACAAGCCCTGAAGCTTGCTTAATGTTGAAGCTCCGATTTACTTTTGAGTTCAGCTAAGCAATCAATGTCCCTCAATGCGCATTTGGCACACTTGTTCTCAAATATGTTGAGAAATAAAGTACTTTAAGGCCATAAAAATAGCAAAAGATACAGCAATTCGGAGCGGCAACTTTCCTCTTATCACGTTATCAAATTACAGAACAACAGCATTGGCGATCGAATCAATATGTTTGCAGTCCAATGGACCTCAAAGGGTGTACACTTACTATTAAAACAAAAGGTAATGAAGCTATGCACAAAACAAATACTGAGTATTAGCTTCTGAGATTGCAACGAAAGATTTCGCTACTTCACCTTCGATGGAGCCGAACATAAAAGGTACACAGTTATGCAGTTTCCTCCACCTAGTATTACAATGGTGTCCGCGTCCTTAATCTTGTTGATTAGCTCAAAAGAACTATGTCACGAATCACCCGTATGAACAGACCTATTTGTCTTATTCTAGTTTTTCCCGGCATTGAGCTATCAATATTCAAGCTACCGCATGTCAAACTTGCATGACTTTCCTCAATTCAAACTTCAACATCAACTTCATTTTCATCTGATCCGACAACGAGATCGGATGTTGTCCCATTTTGATCTTTACCGCTCAAAAGAAGATGTGCACTCTCATCACTAGACTGCTGCTTTTGAATAGCCGAGTCTGGTCGTCTGATAGCAATCGCAGCTTCTTGCTTCAGCAGTTCAGGTGGCTGAGGGGGCTTCCAGCTTCTGATAAGCCGCTCATCGTATCCTGTTGCAGAAGGAAACTGCCTTGGTCCCGCTATTTGAGGTTCAGCCTCTATACCAATTTCGGCCTTCTGTCTCCGTGGCTCTGAATTGTCAAACGGCCCAGTAATAGGAATTGATCTATTTCCCTGAGTCTCAGAATTCAATCCTTGGCCATTGAATTGGGGTTTAGGAACATAACTAGAGTTTGACTGATGTTGCTGCATGACTTCCCACGGCTGCATTACCAACAAAGTTAACAAGTAGTCAGCACTTTAATTTTTGCAGCACAATAATGTAACCTGACTCACTATTTTTCATTTGTGCTAATATTTGGACTGAATTTTTGCAAGTACAGCTCAAATATACAATTAATTGCTTAAATGCCCAATTATTGTTATAGTTTCCACCTATGTCATGTGAAATATTCAATGCAATAGAACAATAGGCTGTTCATGTTAAGAGGCAATAGATTGCTTTAATAGTGAAGCTTCATTGCAAAATTGTCCTGTACAATTTGCTTTTAATTAAGGAAATGAAAAATGGCTGGTGGATATGTAGGCCCATTTGAAAGGAAGAATTCTGAAATATCTTTTTAGTCTGGACAAACCATTTGTTAGTTAATGTAAATAAGAAAGCACGACTAGCACAGCAAGATTTCAACCAATGCATGCCTCACTTGCAATAATACGTCAGCTTAAATCTTAATCACCAATCCCGATCCATTCTTTATGAATTCTCCTTAAAAATCCATGTATTACCAGCAAAATATTGTTGAACATTTGAACAACACAACTAAAAAAAAAACAACATGTTTTGAAAAAGTAAAGATTTTCTACGTGCAAACAAAAAGGAAGCTACTCAGAGAAAGCATTTAAAGTCCATACCTTCAGTCTAGGAGCAAGAAGAGGTTTTGGTATTGGCTGATCGGGATTAGGGGGCATGTCATTAATATCCTGTTCATCAAGTTAAAGGATTAGGGGGGAAAAAAGAAACTAGGTGAACCAAAATCATAAACAATGAAAACTACTGTTTAACCCCTAGTTAAATAGCCCACCTTAATATTAGGTGGTTTCTCCCCTCTTTGAACCATTTCTATGATCTGCAAGTTAGAGTATGATAATTAGTATTTACAAGAGAATGAAAAGCAATCGCTAAAAGCTTTGCATGGGTTCCCCTTCACAATGACGGTATTTAGACAATAACGGAAATAAGGTAAACAAGAGAGAGAAAATAACCTCCATGTATGACTTTGGGTGCGGTGGATCCACAGATGCAAGCGAAGATGAAGGCCTCACTGTGTAAAAGAATTTGTGGCAGATAAAGAAGCAGGAAGAAAGATGAATTTTAGTATGGCATCAATTAAATAAGCACTAGATTCAGAATGTAACCTGAATGAGAGTCCGTCTTATTTGTGTTATTAATTGCATTTACTTTCTCTTGCTGCTAGAAATTAAAATTGAACTAGTGTAAGACTTGCTTAGTATTAATATTAGAGTTGCAGACAAAATAGACACATACACATAAACCATAATACAACAGGAAGAAGAATTATTTTACCTTGTTAAATGAAATGCTTAA
Organism: Tillandsia leiboldiana; assembly: GCA_029204045.2. Lineage (NCBI taxonomy): Eukaryota > Viridiplantae > Streptophyta > Magnoliopsida > Poales > Bromeliaceae > Tillandsia > Tillandsia leiboldiana. Next base: position 4,075,733 of record CM055076.1, on the reverse strand, counting down.
ATTTGATTGACTGGCCTCAGATATTCCCCGAGAACTGTTAGTTGCCCCTGCAAATTCAAAGAAGTTCCTTTCAAAGCTTAAATATGGAATAAAATAACCATGTAGTTGTACCGGTTGGCATCGATAGTTTGCTTTCTGCATCCATTACTTCTTCAAACAAAGAAAAGAGGGGGAAAAAAAAAAAGTATAATATTGAATATGGTTTATGAACAGTGATACGCCTGAAAAATTGATATTTACATAAGGTATTATTTGCCTAACACACAGGAAACATAAATATTTATGTTAATTTTACGCATCAATTTGTCAATGTGTTCAAACAGTATGAAGTAGTTTTGTCTTTATAAATAGATACTAAAAGCATCTGTGATGTCTTCATCAGCAGATACTGAAAGCATTTACCAAGTACTGGTACACTAAGCTATGTTAAAAAACTTAACAGCAAATATTAACAGCAAGACAGCAAGACGTCATAGATAAACCAATTTGTCACTGTAATGCAGCAACTATTCCAATCTTCACTCTTTTTTTTATAATAGAAAAGTATTCAATAACAATTTGCTACCCACAGGCAGTGCCAAGAGGTGATTTGCTTTAATGGGTTGTTTAAAACAAAAGGGCAGAAGTTTTTAGAATAATTTGCAACGGAGGAAGAGCATTTCAATTCCCTTGACTTACTGTTCCATTGTTTAGACTGATCATACTCTCCTATTCGCTTGTCCTGTGAGTTTACTATTTCTTTTGAATTCTCCAGAGTACGGAGAGCATTGCCCATCAACTTCATCTCTTCCGCTTGAGAATCTAGTTTTTCCACAAAAGCCTCAAAGAACTTCCTCTCTGTAATTATGGAAAACAGGTTGACAAAATATGGGAGCAGACTAATAATATAAATGCAAGAAAGTTCTCAAAAAGAAAAACCATCATTTTTTGCATTCAGGAGCTCTTGACTAGCTGTTGCCACAACAGCAGCGGCAGAGGAAGCTGCTCTTGCAGCCTCTGCTGCTTCTTCAACTAGGGCTAGTCTCAGTTTCTCATACTTCTCTACTTCATATTCTTCTTCTACAACCTTCCTGATCCAAGATTTCAATCTAGGAATTGCTGCATTCTGTAAAAATATTAACGCATCAAAAAATGCAGAAAAAATTGGTGAGTTTAATATATTTCAAACGCAATAAATAACATGATAAGAACTTCTGAAGCATCAAATAAGTTCACAATGTATTAGTGCCTGTTTGTTCTAGCTTCTACAATAACTTCTCTATTCTGAAAAGCAACAGTTAGATAGTTTGCAAATAAAAAAAAGTCCAAACTACTCGAATGAGGTTATTAACCCCAAAAGCAAGCTCCCATTGCTTCTACTTCCACTGAAGTGCAAGTTGTTCAGGAGGATTCTTAGAAACCAAAACATAACAACACTTCTACAGAAGCTCATGACAGCCTAAATAGGCCTTTAGTAATGCAAAAAGGACCAGGGAATCAAACCGATACCTTAAAAAGCACGGATGCTGCTGCCCCTGAAGCGGCAAGTAGCCCAATAGAAAGAAAAGCTTGGGACCAGTGGAATCTAGATTGCCGCACGCTTGGGACTGCTGCAAGAGCATCAGGAGGTGCATATACATGTTGTTGGTTCTGAGTAGGAGCTACAGGCTCCACGGATGAGCTTGGTTGGATGACTGTTCTCAACAAGACAAAGTAAGCAAGTTATAAACCAAAAGGGAAGAAAATCAGATACTGAAGGCCAAATTGCCAACCACTTCTAGCCATTTCAAAGATACTTTTGATAAATAACACTAATATATTCTTTAGCTAGCGAGCCAGGCGCACAAAGTTTTTGACCTCTCGGTGGTTACAATATCATTGCATTTGGCATAGACAAGACTAATCTACTCTATCCAGATTTCCTTCTGACATTTATTTCAATTATTGCCATCAGTAAGAAGGCCGTGTACATTGTCATCCACTAATGTCCTCTACAGGATGATATCATGAACAATGCACGTGTATCCTCATGAACTATAAAATCAGAAATGATTCAAAAAATAATAATATTAATTATAACCAGTGAACCGAAAGGGGCACATGGTGAAAGGGGGGCAGACTGAGCAAGTATGGAAAATTAGCCTGGCAGACTTTCTTATAGTAAAGCAAGTCCCGGTACAAGAGGTCAAATGTCATTATTTTAACAACAAAAGTTTATGCACACAGAAATTTCATGCATGCCAAAATGTTACGGAAATGGCAAAGTGCATATTCTCACTGAAAAAGCAAACCAAGGTTTACTGGAAATTACTGTACCATGATTCATCGCCGTAGCTTCAGCACTTGTAGCATTTGAAGGTGGATCCTGTAGAAAGTGCAAATCTTTACCAACCTCAAATAAAATGATTTGGGTCTTCAGTAGAAGTTTCGGAACAGAGTCGGAAACAAAAAACAAAAAACAAAATCATACAGGGACACGACGAAAGGCTTCATTAATTTCCTCCCTTGTTAATCCTTTCCGTTCAAGGAATGAACGCTTATAAACGGCCAGGGAATCCCTCACTTTTGGGTGCGACAAAAAATTAACAGCATTTTGCACTTGATCCTCCCTTATTGGTTCGGAAATAGCAAAAACTGACTTTTGCGCACCAATTTCTTCCTTAGCCTCGTGCTGATCTTCATCCACAAGATTTGACCCTTCAGGCCCTAAAATTAAAACAAGAAATTTTCCATTTGAATGAGACAATTTTATTACCAGCAGAACCAACAGCGACTACCTTAAAGCTACTAATATACTCGGGAAGATACATTTCTAATGATTTATGCTTTAGCAATATGACAGGCAACACCAATCTACAACTACATAAACATCATCGCGCAGGTGCACACGCACAGAGACTAAAAACAGGAGGAAGAGGTGATTCTAATTCTGTATGTTTTCGCATCCTAAATTGTGCAATTTCTTCTCCTTTTTAATTTTCTTATTCTCGTTCTTTCGAAGTGGTTTGCTATTATGTTTCAATTAATGCTTTCATTGTCACAATTCAGTGATGTACAATCATTTTATCTTCATTAAAGCAACTGTAGGAGTCGGTCTAAATAATTTCTCATTTTCAAAAAGCATTTGCATTCACATGGGCTCAACTAACCGCGCATGAGGATCGATGTTTAATCTCGAACACTAGAACTCGAGGAAGGAAAACATCATATACAAAATCAGCAAAATTTGACAGAAACAACACTTGACTATTCTACTTCTTTCGATTCTCGGGAAAACACAAAAGAATTCATCAGTTCATCAAACTAGGACTCCAAGCTAATTCATTAATCACAAATTTAATCGATTGAAATGACATAAATCAAACGAATCAGGCCTTGTAACCCCAGAATTATCTCCTAAAGAATCTCCAATTCATGATGCGCTAATTGATCAAACTATGATGTAATGGTTCGTAATAACAATAATTAAAAGCAAGAAATGGAAGATTACAGTGAATTATTCATCAAACCCTAAAGATAATTAGGTCGACAACAAAGGGAAAACGATTATTAAATGATAATAGCGCGAGAGGGGGGAAAAGAAAAAAAAACCAGGGTTTTGGGATTCATCGATGGGATTAGAAGGAGAAGCCGCGGATTGGGTCGCCATATTCGCACCCTCCCCCAACTCCGCACCGAATCCCCTCGCTCAAAGAGAGAGCACAAGAGATGATTCAATTGCAATGAGTAAGGGGGTGTTTTGTTCCACGTAAAATTGTAAAAAAATAATTTTCTTTTAAAAAAATATATTATGAAAAAATTATTTTATACTTTATAATATTTGATTCATAGGAAAAAAAAAAAAAAAAAAAAAGCATCTATATTTATTTGGTTGAAAAAAAAAATAAATTATATTTATTTGGCTCCGTAGAAAAAAAAAATTTAATAAATAAAAATTTTGAGAGCTTTAATTTTTATTTTTCGTCAATTTTTGATGAAAAATAAAACACAATATTTTTTAAAATTAAAAAAAATAATAATTTTCATATATGGTTCTCAAGAAAAAATTCTATTAGATTATCTATTTTAATAAAGTATATATTTTGAGATTCAAGCGTTTGCAGAAAATATAACTGGTAACTTGTTGGCTCGATACGACATGTTGAATACGAATAATATATTCTTAAATTCTTGATCTATATAGCTGAAAAGGAGAATTACAATAATTTTATTAATAATGCAAAATTCGCCTCACCGCTTATCATCAATGTTGACTTATAATGTGCAAAACAAATTAATTCAATTGCCCAAAATTTATAAAAATTTAAAGGCTTGATGCTTATGAAATTATTCTAGCTTAATACTTGCTAAAATACTTTAGCATATAACTTACTAAATTGTATAAAATATATAAATATAGCGCGTGACACAAATGCACCAGTTCAATTAGGGCTTCATTTGAGAATGTAGACAAATTGAATTACATGTCCTGAGAAAACAAGGCATAAGAGTATTTCATTTCTTATATTATATCATATCTCATTTTATTTTATAAATATTATAATGCGTAAAATGGAAAAGTATATTTTCATATATATTGAACTATTAATGGACAGAGCCTGGGCCCACGACAGTATTTGAACTAGTAATGGGCCGGACCTGGGCCTTTGGTAATTTTGTCTCAAGAGCCTCGTCAAGGTGCTCTCGCCTTAGAGATTGGAAGATACGAGCTGAACACGAGCGAGCTAGGCCAGCTCATATTCGCTTATTTATTAAATGAGCCGAACACGAGTTGATTTGTTAAAATATCAAGCTGTAAATTTCAACTAACGCTCAGCACTTTAAGATTTCGAGTTAAAAAATTTAGATCGTGTTCGTTTCGTTTATTAAATAAGTGATCGATCTCGAATTCATTTCGAGCCGGACATGAGCTGGCTCGCGAACAGCGAGCTAGATTGCCAAACCCTAATCAATGCCACATGTTGAACAGATTCTCTAGCTGTAAGAAGACCAACCGTGCTCGGCTCAACTCGAACATTGGCCTGAATATATTTTTTTCGTTTTTTTTTTCCCCTTCATGAATCATTTCTACAATTTGACTCGCAAACATTTCTACTACAACTACAATGCGAAGATGTTGCTAGAATGAGCTCAAAATTTCAAAAATCTTTCGCAGGAATTCGCTATTTGATAAGAGTTATCACAAATTTATCGTGCGCTCCCTCATGTCGGATCGTTGGCACTAATCATTAATTTAAAAAACTCCAGCTATTAGAAATATATAATCAATTTACTTAAAACATATAGACACAGCGTCCACGGATCTCGACCGGGCTCAATCTATCTAGATATTAAATTTATTGTTACGCTTCTTACCGTTAGGTCTAATTATGGACCGCAACCCCACTCAACTTACGGGACTCACCCAACTCAACTTATTAATCTTCTAAGTTATCACGAGATAAAAAGTTAAAACTATTTTTAATTCATGAATAAATAACCAACACCTCCCCCCTCCCCGTCTCTCTCTCTCTCTCCGTGTTTGAGGCCGTATTTGACTCTCTCTCCGTGTTTGAGGCCGTATTTGACGGAAAGCATGTACCAGTAGAGTTGCTACAACTAGTAGGAAAGCCAAAGTGGTTAATTTGAAGAGTTGCGCTCTATGCGTACATAGGTAGGGGTATGAACGAGAGGAACACAAGTGAACTAGGTCGGCTCGTTTATTAACGGCCGAACACGAGCTGGCTCGCGAACAACAAGTTTGATTTTCATTCTTAGTGTAAAATTAAAAAAAAAAATTAAAAATTAAAATTTTAATCTAATAATTAAAATTCATAAAAAAAAAAATAATATTCTAAAATCTAAATAATAAAGTTTATATATATATATATATATATATATATTCGGGTTGTTATCGAGCCGAACACGAGCGAACTGACCCCAGCTCGTGTTCGGCTGATTTATTAAACGAGCTGAAAAATTTGATTCATATTCTGTTCGTTTACTAAACGAGCGATTCGATCTCGAGATTATTTCGAGCCGCACACAAGTTGGCTCGCGAATAACAAGCTGGATTGCCACCCCTGGAACATAGGTAGCTAGGTAGCTAACTACAAGTGATCTACGCTCTACTCCCAACAATAAAATAACTGAAATACGAGATAATTAGTCAAATTTAATATATATCGATCTAATTTATTCGTAATAATTTTCATTATATTATTCTTGCTTTCTAAATGGCAGATAATTTTTTTTAAAACTCTCTTATTTGACAAGCAATCATTAGAAGTTACTCCTCGACTTGTTAGTAAGTCTCTCGTCTTTGCTTCTCGACTTTTAAATGTGTTGATCAAACCTATTCAATTTCGAAAAATGACTAAATTTCAGTTGAAAATCACATTAGATTTTTTTTTTTTTTTTTTTTTTTTTTTTTGCACCATATTTAAATCAGGGTCTAGGTCCTGGTCCCTATCCTTAGATAAAAATCACTCAATTATTAACTATTATTATATTATATCATGTTGGCCAAATTGGATAAATATAAATAAAATCACTAATAAAAATTTAAATATTTTTCTTAATTATGTTAACCTTATACCTCAAAGCATTAAATAGAATGAAAGGGTCTTTTTGAATGCAAGGGTTTTTTTTGAGGGGTGCAAAAAAGACCAAGTCGATCCCTGACCTTTTAGCCATGCGAATAGTCATATTAAGGCTAATAATATGTCTCTAATAAGTTACATAAATCATTCCCATTCATCCATTAAAGAATTATAGTTGGAGATATTTTCTTCTTTAATAGATGGCCGTAGATAGACCTGACAATCAGGTGGCGGTGGGACCGATCGGAAGTCTTCTCGGTAAAGACAACATACGACTTTCTGCAAGATAGTGGGGTTAAGGTCACCCTTTTCGATAAGCTCTGGGCTGCCAAAGAAAGTCAAAATCTTCGTGTGGCTGACTCTGAAATGTAGGATTCGCACAAAGGACAAGCTTATTTCTAGAGGCTGGAGTGGGGAAGAGCTGTGCGTCTTCTGTGGGGCGGCCATCGAGACCGTCAATCATTTACTGGTCGACTGCGCTGCTAGTAGAGTGCTGTTGGGCTCCCAACTAACCTACAAGCGGCTCCTGGGCGGCAGCAACTCGGTGGTAATACTTTGGGAGAACTGCTGTCAGATTGGGGGCAACCCAGGGAAGATTGAGAGAGCCATCTTAATCGCATCCTGGTGGTCGATTTGGCTGGAGCGTAACAAAAGAATTTTCGAGAACAAAAAAGTCAACGGGAAGCACCTGCTGGGCTCTGTCCGCACTCTCTGCTCCCTTTGGGAGTCTTTCTGCTAGCTCCCTTTGGGAGCTTTTTTTTTTTTTTTTTTTTTTTTTTCCTGAGGCCTTGTTGCCTCATCCTATTGCTTAGTTCATTTCGACTTGAATGAAACGATAGCATGCTACCTTCTCTCAAAAAAAAAGACCTGACAATCAGACGTATTGAATAAATCACGGATAAATATTTATACCTACAAATTATACAGAGTATAAATAAAATTTACTTATAAATTTTTGAATAGCCTACCTGTAATTTTCTTCTTTTATTTTTAAAACGCCTATACTTTTCAAATGCAATATATATATATATATATATATATATATATATATATATATATATATATATATATATATATATAGAGAGAGAGAGAGAGAGAAGTGCTAGGTGTACACCTCCAAATGGAGTGTACATCCTACACCCACCCATCCTAGGGTGGATATTCATCCACTCGTCACTCGATGTGACGAGTGGAATTCACCCGCCCCTAGGATGGGGTGGGTGTAGGATGTACACCCCATTTGGGGTGTACATCTAGCATTTTCCATATATATATACATAATTTTTAAAACATCATAAGATAATTTATTTTTTGAAATATCACAATACATAATAGACAATATAAAATTTTAAAATACATAAATTATATAATATAAAATTATTTTATCATCCTAAATTTTCGTAATATAATTTTTTTTTAAATAATGATTCTAAAGTTGATATTATAAAAATAAATTACCAAAACTCAATCTAAAACTGTCATGTTAGTAATTAAATATAAATATTTTATTTAAAAATATATATGCATGTATGCGTGGGTTTTCACGAGTTGCTGAAAATATTTATAATTAAATGAGTAATCATTCATCCTACTCAGAATTTTTTAAATAAAAAAAATTAATACACATATTCGTAAATTTACAAATAATCGTTGATATTTACGAGTATGCGTAGAAATTATAGATCTAGTTATAGATTAGAATGTTTTATAATTTTTATGCTCGTCGTGTCCACTTAGGTGGTATTTTGATTGGCCTAATTATAAATTGGTTGAAATTCAAATTTGATGAGAGTGAATTATTAGTTTTGCCATTAATTTCATAACGCCGAGCAAATTTATTGCCTAATTGTAGGTTAAATTTCGAATTATTTCACAAAAGATGATTCCGAAACTATATTTCAAAAGAAAATTTATTTTCAAAAATTTGAGCATATATATAACTATTTATAATTATACATAGGTCATATGAAGAACACAACATAAAAAACTAAAAAAATAAATTCAATACAAATACATTATAATTCCGAATAAAAGAATTAATATCCAAATCCAACTATCTTTAATCTATAATTTTATAATAAATTAATTTATTTGTTTTCGAGCTGATACTGAGGGTAAAGTATTGTATAATTTTTTTAATATTTGAAAGGGTATTTAAAATTATAAATTTAAAACCACATATACAAAAATCATCTCTACGTACACAAATGACCTTTCAGATCCACAAATTATTGCCAATGTATAATTAGTATTTATAATTAATGCACAGTCCAAAAATGTGAGATAATTTTACAAGTACATTAATAATTGGCAAGGATAATATCCAAAGAATCCAAAGTATTAATTATGTAAAAAAAAAAAAAAAATTATTACCAACACTCCATGGCCATATAAAAAATTGATATATATTGTCAGAATTATTCTTGATCCCAACCAGTGTTGGGACAAAATCGAAGAATTCTAAAAAAAGAACCCAAAATAAAATATTGGCATAGATTTTTAAGAATATTATTTTTATATATTATTCATGTATTAGTATTTATAATTTAAAATTTTCTGAGTAGTTAACAGTCATACATGCATTATAAAGTTACCACGTGAGTTGATAACCAACATGTTAACTAGTTTAGACATTAACTAGCTATTCTAGGGATAAGCTGGAACTAACTATTCTAGGGATAGGAATAAAGTATGGAACAACTAGAGTGAAAAAGTATTTGGGATAATATCAGGAATAAGAGATTTTGTGTTTGGCATGAGAACGAAAAATAAAAGAAATAAAAAGTATTAGTTAGGGTAAATTATCTTTTCGCCCTCAACTTTATTAGGTATATTTAAGAAAAAAAAAAAAGAAGTAAGGGAGTGGTTGGGAAGAGTGAGAACAATAATTTCAACTTATTCTAGTTGTACTGAAACAAACTATACGGATTGATTCCAGATGCGTTTGGAAGAACAAGAGGGATATCCCTCCTATTTTTTATTCTAACCCGTTTCCAAACACAAGTTGGGGGATCCAAATTAAGCACTTTGAAGAAAAATTCTAGTAATCTGCATCCCAACTATAAAGATAATAAACGATAAATTGTATTCTTTTAAAATTTAACAAAAAAAATCCAGCACAGTAGATTATATAAAATATTTTTTCAATGTTATTTGTTGCGTGTACTATAAGTTCTTATGCCGAACATTTCATATTATATAAACTATTTTAAACACCTAACATGTACGAGGCATTCATCATTTTTTGTGGAGGACTGCTACCTATACATCCCAAATAGGGTGTACATCCTACATCCACCTCATTTTGGGATGGGTATTTTTCCATTCGTCCATCGATGGAACGAGTAAAATTCATCCCATCCCAGAATGGAATAGATGTAAGATGTACACCCCAATTAGGATGTACATCTAGCATTTTTCCTTTTTTGTGAGAGCACAAGTCAAAATTACCGATCTAAATAATAATTACTGGACAGGCCAATAATTATTACACTGTTGATCATTCTATATATATATATATATATATATATATATATATATATATAAACTAATCATATTTTTCTACGTTATGTTTGCCGATTGGTTAATAATGTATGGACAATGTTACCTACACGCGGAGAAATCGAATGCATGCACTTCATCCAAACACTAATATTTTCCTGCTAACATCACTTTTTTTTTAATTGATTGTTCTTAGCACATGTGATAAAAGATTTGATTGTTGGTATCTGAAATTTTGAGTTCGAAATTTTAGTTGTTTTATATTTTTAGCTAAAGTTTATTTCTAAAAAGAAAATAAATGAAGCGAGTATCGTTATATTTTTCTCGAGGGATGCTAGGTGTACACCTCATAAGAGGTGTACATCCTACACCCCACCCCATTCTGGAGTGGGACTTTTTTTACTGGTCACATCGAGTGACCAGTGAAATTCACCCCACCCCATGAGAGGTGTACATTTATATTTACCCATCTTTCTCTCTCAAAAACAAAAAAATTATTTCTTTTAGTACTAAAAATTTAAAAAAAGTCTAAATTCTTTAATAGATGAATATAAGTTTTATAGCCTACTTTTAAATGAACTGTAAATTTTATATCCTAACCTCTCAAAGGCCAAGATTCATTCACTTGTCTCATTAATTTTTTTTTAATATTTAAACACTCAAAAAAAAAAGAAAAAGAAAGAAAACTCCTTAGATGATGGAATATGAGAATTATACATACAAGTAAATATATAGACAACATTTTTCTTTCTTAAATATATAAGAACAATATTTTTTCTTAAATATCATGTGTACACCAATATTTATATGTGTGTAAATCTTACAAAAAAAATCTATTAGAGTTTCGGTTAAAATAATAATAATAATAATAATAATAATAAGACGAGAGAGGAGATGGGCTTTTAATTAGATTGATAGAGTATATATATCTCATAGTTTGTCGAGAATGTAAAATTTATAATGCAACCGAATGAGGAGGGTCTTCCCGTCTCCTGTACCGTTTCCGAGGGGTCGAGACAGATTCAAAATAAGTTAAATTTTAGGCTAAATTATAAAAAACTTTTCTATAATATACTGTTATTTTGCTTTATTCCTTGTCTTTAAAAAGCCTATATTTTGCTCCATCGTAATTACGTAATTATTTTTAGGGGTAACGGAATTAACCGAATAGGTAAAATGACAATAATGCCCTCCTTATTCATGTGTTTATTCCTATGCTCCCCTCCGACTACACTACCGCCCCCGCCCCCGCCCCCGCAGAGAAGCTCTTCTCCTCCTCCCCACCCCCGCCCCCGCAGAGAAGCTCTTCTCCTCCTCCCCACCCCCGCCCCCGCAGAGAAGCTCTTCTCCTCCTCCCCACCCTGTCGTTGTCGTCGTCGTCTCCCCCGCCGTAGGAGAGGTCGGGGGTGCTCAAGGAGCCGCGTCCCCGTGCGGACGCGTGAAGCGCGGCGCCCCCAGGGAGCAGGTCAACGCGCGGCGGCCTATGGGGGCCCGCCACGTGGCGGCCGCCCTCACCCTGCGTGACCCGCGCCAGAGGAGGCGCGGGTCCCCGCGCGCTGACCTGCACCAGCACGTGCGCGCGGGGAAGCGCGCGCGCGTGCTGCGCGCAGTGGTGCCGTGAGTAGGGCGCCGCCACATGGCGCCCCACCAGCCTCGGGCCGCGCCTGACTTGGAGCGCCGTCGCCGGGGAGGGCCCGGGCGGCGACTGCGCCGACGATCGCCGAGGGCTCCCAACAACGGCGGCGGCGGGATCCCTCATGGAGCGACGGAGCTCGGCCTCGGAACATCGGGAGAAGAAGAGGTTGAAGGGTATTTTCGGTATATTACCTAAAAAATTGACGGCTCACTAACGGAATGCTGACGGCGGAATGTAAATACACAATTTCATAATTACGAGGGGACAAAATATAAGTTTTTTAAAGACAGGGATAAAATAAAAAAAACGGTATATTATAGAGTAATTTTCTGTAATTTAGCCTAAATTTTATTCTATTTGTTGCTCTCATTTACCGCTTTATTTGGACGGGATCAAATTTTTGACATATTGAAAAAAAAAGAAAGAGATCATATTTCTTAGCATTGCAAGATGGATTCGAGACGAACCATTTTCTTTTTTTCTTAAATAAGAGTAAGATCGCAACGGGATCTTCATCAATCCAAATTTATTTGCTGTAACAATATTTCTCTACTTGTGTATAGACTCAGATAAATTTTTACTGGACGACACCTTTACCGGGCCATTGCTCACCGTGAACTCCCCGAAGGTGAATTTTTTTTTTTTTAATAGAGCGCTTACCAACTAAGTTTTATTTAGGGGTTATTTTTATAAAAAAATTATAATAATTTTTAAAAAAATTAAAATTATTTTAAAATTTTAGTATTATACTGTATCTCTCTTTTTCTTTTTTTCTTTTTTTTTGTTGAATCAACTTAAATTCTTCACATATTTTTCCTTTTATTTGCTTCAACCGATTTACATGCATTGTGTTTTTTTTTTTTGTTTGATTGAACCGAATCAGGTTACATGTCGAATCGGCTCAAATTCTGTACATATATATATATTTTTTATTTGAACTGAACTAAGCTACACACCGAATCGGCTCAAGTTCTCTACATATATATATATATATATTTTTTTTTTATTTGAACCGAATCGGGTCATACCTACTGCATTCTTATTTATTTGCTTAAACTGAACCAGATTGCACATATGAACTATGCCTCCATATTATTTTATTTGAACTGAATCGGGTTACACTTATTGCATTAGGCCGAACTGACTCAACTGTTTCATATGTTTTCATCGTTCTTTGCTCGAATTAAATCATTTCCTTTTCGTCTTACTTTCTTTAATTACTTGAATTGAACCATGTCTTTCCGTTTTCGTTTTTTTGATTGAATCGAATCACCATCTCTTCTTCTTCCTTTGGTTGTTATTATCTTTTTTTTTTTTTTTTGTTTAAACTCTAAATAATAAAACTTTCTTAATAACTAATCTACAACCTATTAAAAATAAAATCACACAAATCAATGCGATATGTCAAATTTTGAAACTTTTTCAGTTTCACGAATTAAAAAAACTGAAATAAAACTTAAACTAGTTTATCAAAATATCAATCTTAAATCTTATTTCGATTCTATATATTCACCTATGGTATCCACAATTTGATTTTACTTTAATTCGTCGTATGTGAATTTGAGTCTCTTCAATATATTTCTTATTATTTATTATTTTTTTCTCACAATATTTTAAATATTTTTTAAAAATATTTGTATAATAAATTGTTTCCCATAGTTTTTTTTGGTTTCTTTTATTATTTTTTGCTAAGTTATAATTTCATTAAATTTTTAATATATTTTTCACACTATTAAATCTAATTAAATGTAATTACATATTTTTTATTTTTTTATATTTATATTTATTTATTTAATCTATAAATTTTTATACGTCGTATTAAATAATATTGGAAAATGCTACCCGTACACCCCATTCGGGGTGTATATCACACACCCCACCCATCCAATGGATGGGGTGTGATGATGGGTCAATCGATGTGACCCGTAAAAGATATCGCCACCATTAAAATGGTGGAAGTGTATGATATACACCCCTTCGGGGTGTACGTGTAGCATTGCTCAATAATATTTAATGATGTAAATAACAATGGAAGAAAAACTGATACGTTACAGCGAATTATGAGTTCGACGAGAAATATGCAGCCGCCTCGTGATGCGTATTTTTTTTTTTTTTCCCCGCAAATGACGTTTTTTTTTTTTTTATTAACGCGCCGGCGGAGAAAACGCGCGATTGGGCGTACTCGCCGCCTCGCTGAGAAACCATTCCCTGCACCCGGTGTATAGGTTAGTTACATACACCATAAATTTAAGATAAAAAATTAATTTGACATATATGATTTATAGACTCTAAATTTTTATAATTTATAATTCAAATTGTTTTAAAATTTATTATCTTTAAATTCCACCGTTTAATTAAATGAGTTAAATTATGATATATCGCTAATTATGACAGTATTATTGTTGATGCGCAAAAGCTATAGTGCCACAATTTTACCATATCTTCGATCAACTAAAATTTAAAATTTGAAACTTATTTACAATAGTAAACTTAGAAGTCGTAAAACATAAAGTTTTCAATTTTCGAATATATTCCGTCTTTAAAATTAGTACAGTAAATAAAATTTTAAGAAAGCAATGTATGATCGAAAAAATATTTGGTGTAGGTAATATTTCTAGATGTTTTGATATTTTCGTTTGAGATTATAAAAAACTTATATTATGTGCAGTAAAAAAATAAAAAATATATATATATTAATGATAATAATAGTTACAATATATTTTTTATGATCTAATCAAATAAATAAATAAATATATATATATATATATATATATATATATATATATATATAGTAGAATTTATATGTTTTCAAAAGTATAAATTTATTTATACTTATAAATTTTTTATTATTAAATTTGTATTGACATTTATATTTTTATAAAATTAACTAAAAAATAAAAAATAAAAAATAAAAAGCATAAATTTCAATATAAATTTAATAATACAAAATTTATAAATATAAATAAATTTATATTTTTAAAAATATATAAACTCATATATTTTTAATTTAATTTTATTAATTATTATTAGATGAATCTCAGTACCAAATGCGCCCTAAAGTAACACCCATTTTTGGAAGCCACTTTTCCCTTCTATAATTTGCCCCCACATAGAAAGATCCCACACCTCCTCGAATCCCCATCTCTCCATTTTAGTGACCAAAGAAACCAAAAGAGATTCACAGCACAAATTAAGGTGAGCCCAATTCCCCATTTTCTCATCCTCTTATTCCCCCTCTCCCCCCTCTTCTATTTATCCTAATTCTTTGAACTTATTCTCAACTTAATCCTTGATGGATCAGGTTTTCATTTTTATTCCCTTTATGATACATAGATTGATTGTGGATGGGAGCTTAATCTATGTTGGATCTTTTTTTCTTTTTTTTTTCTCTCTCTTTTTTTTTTTTCAGGAAATGGATCCTGTGGAGAGGTTGAAATCTGGGTTTGAGCACTTCAAGAAGGAGATCTATGAGTAAGTAGTTCCCAACTGTTACTTTTTTTAGAACATCTCTAGATTTGTATACAAAGATGGAGTATAAATTTACATATATTAGGGAATTTTAGATTTTTCATGTATTGTCGAATATGTTGATCTCCTCCAACAGTAAACCAAATAAAAAAATATATACAATTCGTTATTTGAATCTAATGAAAGATTGTGATCTTAAAATATTGAATTTTTTTTTTTTTTAAAATTTTTATGTACGAGTGAATCTCTTTAAAAGTGTAGTTCATTAAAGGAAAAAATCTTTTTTTTTTTTTTTTTTTTTTTTTTTTTTTTTTTTTTTGGTGGCAGGAAGAGTCCCGATTTGTTCCGCGAATTGGTTGAAGGGCAGAGGCCACAGGTATGCATATTCTTCTCCTTGGTTGGTGGAATTTAACTTCAAAAAGTAGAAACTGTTGCGTGCACCAAGTGCGCCACGTCATCCCGTGCACCGCAAAACTCTGTGGGCCCCTCCCCCATCCAATGTGCGTGATGAGGTGGATGGCTTAAAAAGCGGGGTGCATGATGTGGTGCGCGGGGTGTAGGTAATAACGTCTCAGATTTTGACCCAATTTGGTAGTAGAATTTTCTATTGGTTTTGAGATAGTGGCTTTTTATACAAACTCTTTAATTACATAACTAATTAGGAACATGTTGGTCCTTAAAATTGACACAATATTTAATAAATTGAGGTAATATATATATATATATATATATATATATATATATATATATATATATATATATATATATATATATATATATATATATAGAGAGAGAGAGAGAGAGAGAGAGAGAGAGAGTGTGTGTGTGTTGAGTTGAAATGATATCAGTAACAAACGAGCTCTATTACCATCTATTTATTTTCGATGATGGAGCTTCTAAATCGACGTTCGATATTATTAAACATGATATAGACCACCGGAAGTATTTAGAAATTAAATTTTAATTTTTTTTTGATATTGATCATTGATCTAACGATCAGAAGATTGTAAATTTTATAGTTTAGATGATACATATGATTTTTTTGCTCATTTAATTAAATAAAAAAAATCTAAATTAGTTAATTTTTAGTTAGAATTTTTTTTTGAGCTATTTAAAATAAAAATCTATTTTTTCGATTTTGATTACAAAATGTTTATCATCACTTTTTGAAGAATATTTATTTTTAATCGTTCACTTTTTTATCCACGTGATGGATAAAAAAAAAATATTAAAAAATTATGAAATTTAATTTTTATATGGTTTAAATAGTTTCGATCGTATTTAATTATACTGATCATCGTTTTAAAAACTCCATCATCGAAAATAAATGAATCGTAAATAATCCGTTTATTATCGATTTTATTCCAATCTAACTCTCTCTCTCTCTATATATATATACCCCATATATATATATATATATATATATATATATATATATATATATATATATATATATATATATATATATATATATAGAGACTAAATTACAGAAAACCCCCCTCTAATATCCCGCTTTTCTATTTTACCTCCCTGTCTTTTAAAAGTCGACAATCTGCCCCCTCGTAATTACCGAAATATGCATTTAACCCCCTGCCAGATATGAAAGTCCATCCATGAGCCTCTAATGGATGCATTTACCCTTTCCCCCCTGCGAGATATGAATTGATTTCTTACCAATTTGTTACAAGCAATTGGCTCATTAGAGGCTCATGGATGGACTTTCATATCTGGCAGGGGGGTAAATGCATATTTCGGTAATTACGAGTGGGCAGGTTGTCGACTTTTAAAAGACAGGGAGTAAAGTGAAAAAACAGAATATTAGAGGGGGATTTTCTGTAATTTAGCCATATATATATATATATATAATCACTAAGTTGTAAAGCTACATTTACCTGTCCTGTACTTTGCATTAATAAACAATTTCTCTACTCTTTAGTAATAATTTTGCCACAGATTTAACCCATTGATCACCCTTTAATTTTCATGTCATTATCGGACAGAACAGTGAGTTGTGACCACCACCAAACATTTCATCTTTTGTCTTCTTTTCAATGCATGACGAAATGGAGGAAAGACCAGAATCGCCGTGTTTGTACCGCGCCATCGTCTCTTAATCTTCTAAAGAGAGAGCGATACCGAAAGAGTCAAAAGATCATCGATCATGCATTGAATCAGGCAGTTTATTATACAGGGATTAAATTTGACGGGATTCACTAAATTTGATGTTGAATATAAAATACATAAGTATCGTTCTTTAATAGCTTAAGTTTTTAAAGTACAATAATTATTTTATATGATTTCACATTTGATTCGTGAACAGCAATTAAAACTCAAACGGTTTTTAAGCATGCACAATACTGAATCATTAGTGTGGTAATATATATATATATATATATATATATATATATATATATATATATATATATATATATATATATATATATATATATATATATATATATATATATATATATATAAAAGTACAAAATGTGAACTAGATTAGTACAAAATAGCATGTTTAATTTAGACCTGGAGAACAGGTCAGAGAAAGTGAGCTGATGATGTTGAACAAGAAAGAAGAGGAGAATGTTTAGAGACAATGTGACCAAGATAGTACACTTTGAAATTCTATTTTATGTGCAAATTAATAATAATATCAAATGCACCAATATTAAAGACAACAAAAATATGTTAAAAAAAAAAAAAAAAAAATTCTAGAGAAGAAGAATAACTTAATTGATCAGCAAAAGTGAGTGAGAAAGTCAATCTTGACGGACATCGGCCGTTCCTAGCGCAAGTAACAAAGGACTTGATAAGTTGATATTCGAGATTTTGAATTCTTAGTTTAATTGTTTTACATTTTCAACTAAATTTATTTTAAAATAAACGAAACGAATAGCATACTATCTTTGTCTTAAAAAATGACCGCCATTGTGACTTTTTTTTGTAGTTCTTGGTGTTCGCATGCTCGGACTCACGCGTGTGCCCCTCCGTGGTGCTCAACTTCCAACCCGGTGAAGCCTTTGCAGTGCGAAACATCGCGAATATAGTTCCGCCCTACGATCAGGTATTATTATCCGATTTTCTCTCTCTTATAAAATAAAATTATATATGATCTTATTGTATAAATTATATAAAAAAAAAATCAAGAGCTTTAAAATTTTATTTATTGGGTATCGTAGTAGTTTAAGAAATTAATTAGGGGCCGGTGTCAAAAAGCTGTTCTTAATTTGTTGCACGAAAATCAGGTTTTCAAAAGCCATGCTTTTCAACATGTATATCTTTTAGAGGTTGCTGAGCATATCATGAGCACAAAATCATGCTTAAAATTAAGCTCTTATGATAGTGTTTTAAAATATCGGTCCACGGTGGACCAGGCCCAGGCAAAAATTTTCACCCACTTTGCCTTTCTCTCTATATATATTATTTAAATTTTCACCCACTTTGCCTTTCTCTCTATATATATTATTTTTATATATTATTGATATATTAGTAAATTTATGTTACGCTGTGCATATATGAACCCACATAAAAACGTATCCATTATAAATACTAACATATTAATAACATATAATGACAATATTTTTAAAATCTTAAAATATTTTTTATATGTAAATTTGATTTTAAAATTTTTTTATGTGGCAGTTATATATTTCATTTAAAAATAATAATAATAATTTGTCAAATCTCTCTCTCTCTCTCTCTCTATATATATATATATATGCATTGCATAAAAATACAAAAGCAAAGTCTTTTATAACCATTATTTTTATATAAAGCTATCAATATCATCTCTCTTCATATGTATACAATATACAATATACAATATACAATATGGTTGATTTTTAAAACATATCTTGTATGTTATAGCTATTATAAAGATTTTTTTTGTTCTTTTCTGTGTATTACCTAGTTGATCACACTCTGTCACCATTAATTAGAAATTCTAAGTGGTACGCCCATTTTAACTTTCTCTTTTTTTTCTTTTTGTCCTTTTTTTCTTTGTGTGGGTGCTACTACGTCAACGCAGACCAAATACTCGGGCGCTGGGGCGGCCATTGAGTATGCTGTCATCCACCTTGACGTAAGTTCATGCTTTTTTTTTTTTTTTTTTTTGTATTAAAAGGATGTGCGGATATATATATAGTCCGGCTACTATACTATCGATAGTACTAAACATTTAGTACTATTAAATTTTCTACCCTTAGATCAACCCCTGTAATTATTTTCACCTGTTAGATTTTACTATTTTTTCAACCACCCATTAAATCTAAGGGGCTTACTATCATCTCAACCACACATTTTTTAATTCAACGATTAAAAACTTAATAGTACCAATAACTTTGTACTATTAATAGTATTCCAGCCTATCGCTCTTTCTCTCTCTCTCTCTCTCTATATATATATATAGAGAGAGAGAGAGAGTAGAGCTTATATATTTTTAAAAATACAAGTACATCAGTACTTGTGAATTTTTTATTATTGAATTTGTATTAGAATTTATACTTTATTTTATCTTTCTTTTTTTTTAGTTAACTTTACAAAAACATAAATTTCAATACAAATTCTATAGTAAAAAATTCACAAGTATGAATGTACTTATGCTTTTAAAAACATATAAACTCTACTATATATAGAGAGAGAGAGAATGTGTGTGTGTTAGGCTATAATACTATTAGTAGTAAACAAATTTTATAATTATCGATGTGTTTTCGATGATGTAGCATTCAAAACTACGATTATTTTCATTTAACATGATCTATACTACTTGAATATCTAAAAATTAAATTTTAAATTTTTTCGATATCATTAATCTTAATGATTAAAGAATTACAAAATTTAAAATTTTAATAATTGATATAAGACGTTTTTTTTATTTAATTGTATAAAAAAATTTAAATTAATTTAATTTTAATTAAATTTTTTTAAAAATTTAATTAAACTAATATATAAATCTAAATTTAATATTTAGCTTGATGTATCTAAATTTTGCTGCGGTCCAACTATAATAGCCGAATCTACGTTCAAATTAACTGCAGCTCTAACGGGAATAGTTGGCATGCATGAGCAACTTCAAATAAAATATGAGCTTACATTTTTGGTTATTTATACAAATATAAATTTTTTAAAGATTAATTTTATACAGCTCTCTATAAACATATCGAATAATAGATATATATTTCTATAAAATTTAATTTTTTTTATTTATTCCTTCAAAAGTTCTAAATTGTTCATATATGTTCTTACCGTCAATGTTAGTTAGAAAAATATAGTTAACCATAGGTTAAATAGTTAATCTTGATTAGTTAGTGAAGAATATTTATTTTTTTATCCTTTCAGATATTTTTGTATTATTTTAAAGTTGAAATTTTTAGAAAAACATATTTAAAAGGACAAAATTAATATTTCACATATATATTTCGTTAAAAAATAAATAA
This sequence comes from Tillandsia leiboldiana, assembly GCA_029204045.2. Classification (NCBI taxonomy): domain Eukaryota; kingdom Viridiplantae; phylum Streptophyta; class Magnoliopsida; order Poales; family Bromeliaceae; genus Tillandsia; species Tillandsia leiboldiana. The sequence continues at coordinate 4,055,130 of CM055076.1, read as the reverse complement.
TAAACTAACGGTAATAAACCAGAGGAATACATATGAACAACTTAAAACATTTGAAGAAAAAATAAATATAAAAAATTGAACTTTGTAGAAATATATCGATATATTTAAATAGGGTTGAATGAAATTATTATTATTATTATTATTTTTATCTATAGAGGAGAAATCTCACTATTTTATATATAAAGTAATAAAATTGTATAAATATACTTTTAATTAAATATAACTAAATAAATTATTAATAGCTACAGTGCTTTACATCACATCCAACTATGGCATTATTTGGTGCAGCGCCCACGAGAAAGCTTTGCTGTAAACACATGTACACATCCTGTGGCCAAACAGTTACTGAAAAAGAATACATATAAATATAATTATGTACATTTTTAATTATACTGTATTTAGCTAATATTTTTCAGAAACCACTGTCACGAATTATATTGATAGATTTTTTTTTTTTTTTTTTTTAATGCGAGCAAATTAAAATTCTTGAATTTATAAATAATAGTGAAATTAAATATATTTATTTATTAATACTATAATTTTACTTAATGTTCTATTGTAATATATTATTTACAAATTGACTAATAAAATATAAGTACCCATGAATAGTACCCAAAGGCTTTGTCATTTATCATATTAGGTAGGGAATAAAGTAAGGAGAAGATGTGTTAATTTCAACTATTGTAGTGCATGTACGCCTCAGGAGGAATATAGTACCAAATTAAAGCACTAAATTTGGATCACTGGCTTTATAGCTCAACCATATATTGGGAAAAAAAAAAAAGGAAAAGAAAATTGCATTATATCACTATTTGTGCATGAAAATTGCTTACACATCTTCTCTAATCAAGAAATAGAAACATGGTTGGTTTTTTTGGCACAAAGGAAAAGGTGTGGCCATTCAAAGCACATATATAATAACATTTCAGGCCAACAAAGCAAATTCCTAAACTAAGCAAATGCCTGCACAAAAAGAAGAAAAGAAGAAGAGAAAGAGTGAAGTGTTTCTGGAACCGTTTTATTCAAACAACACTTCATGCATCAGTTCTTAAAATAAAAGCGAAATACTCATGTATCAAATTTTGCCTCTGGTTTCATCAAATCATTCAAATAAACATCACATAGTTCCAATGGATATTATTGTTTCCTTCTAAATTTGGACATAAAAAATGGTAAATGATGAACAGGTGAAAAATATCGTCGTGATCGGTCACAGCCGTTGCGGCGGGATCAAGGCGCTCATGTCGATCAACGACGATGGCACTACCAGCAGGTAGGGAATATGATTAACTCAATTAACAATTGGAGAAAGGAAAAAAACCACCTCAAGTTTTGAATTCAAATTCGGTATCTTCTCCTGATCATGAGCATGTGTACATAGTTCCCCAAATCCTTCTATTAATTTCACTTCTGCTATCTGATCACGAACAGCAGATGTGCCTTGTTCGGTCGAGAATGTGCTCGGTTGTATGCAGCCATCGAGTAGTGATCGGACGGACTCAATCAAAACATTTTTTACTCCATATTTATTCTTTTGCTGCCTTCCTCTTGCTCTCAATTGTTTTGTGGATTTGCTTCGCGATGCAGTCACTTCATAGAAGATTGGGTTAAGATATGCTCGCTCGTCAAAGAGAAGGTGAAAGCCACCCACGGCGAATTGCCTATCGAGGACCAGTGCACCTATTGCGAAAAGGTGCGTTCCTCGATCCTCATTTATTGTGCACTTCTTTTGGTATGCTTATCATGTGCAGTGGAGATTCTTCAGATTTGCCTGCAATTCCTATACACAAAAAGGATTGTTAAAATGATATTCATCAAAGTAAACTTGGGCCACTCGGACCCGTTAGGAGGCATGAACATCTCGTTCGGCATATAGCTGGCATGTGATGACTGGTTGATGTGGGTTAATTACGGAAAAAACGTGTGCAACAACATTCTCTATGCAGCTTTTTAAGTCGATTTTCACTAGTGTGATAATTCACCTCATAGATAAAATGCACCAATCTAAAAGAATTGCTATTATGAGTAAATTATAATGAAGTTAAATGAAAATCTTTAGATTACGATAAAAAAAAAAGTTTCCTACACTGCACAGGTTATCACTAAATAATTTATTCTGACATCCCAAGAGGTCCAGAGGTCCTTACAGATACCAAGTCATTGAGCAGTTCTACTTGAAATTAGCACACCAAATGTGTTTGCAGGAGGCCGTGAATGTGTCCCTTGAGAACCTGAAGACGTATCCCTTCGTCAAAGAAAGGCTAGAGGACAACAAATTGAAGCTAATTGGTGCGCACTACGATTTCGTCGGCTGCAACTTTGAAACCTGGGAGATATAAATTTGTGTGAAGTACACTTGTATCTTTGAGTATTAAAAGGTAAATTATGCAATAATTCTGAGTTTCTTGTTGCGTATTGTATAATGCATAATCTGTATCTTTTGTGATACAAAACAACAAATGACCTTAATTTATAAACAGCTACTAATTGATAAACTTGATGACCAATAAAATTGTTTATTTTGCCACCTTGCTGCTTGGTATTCCTACATAATATCCGTAAATTTGTAAGATCCACCCGAGACCTTATTGATAAATTGATCATGACGTTCGCAGAGTCTATATTGCAAGCAATGGGTTGTTTTATTCCCTGTTATTATCTATTCTGACTAATCAAGCATTTATTTCTGTCCAAAGCGATGAATATGGCTAAAAACCTATAGCCACTAACAAGGAGATCAGAAAAGCAGTAAAGCACTAAACTATAATGGTAGACCATCTTGTAACATCTCTGGCCCTACAATCATAATGAATGGCATTCATCAATAGCAAACTTCTGGTGATTATATTACATGTGCGACGTCTTAACATCACAAACTACAGCACCAGAAGACAAAACTGTATGTCGGCCACATTATATAAATATAATCATAATGCATAAAAGAGATTGTTGAAATAGGGTGACAAAGTATAAAAGAAATCAAATTCTGAAGCATTTTACTAGATAGAGGTTTGTGTTTTATGTTTTCCCTTTTCTTTTATTTGGCATATAACATAGAGCAGTTCACGGGAAAGCAGTGAAAATAATCAACTATAAAAGCCCTAAAAATTTGCAATTTCCAGTTTATTCTCCCTACATGAGTAATAATGCATGTTTTCTTGTTTTCCTCATGTGAAGACTAGGATATTAAAAAGCACATGCCGCAGGGAAATCAATTTGTTTAATTTCAAAAAGAGATACCAAGAGAACAGAACTGATTTGAGTAGAAAACTCCACAATGCAAAGAAAATCAGCCTAGCAAGTAGCTCTGTTACAACTATTTGATAGCGGAGATATTCACACAAATGCCAGCCCGTCACTAAATTTTAATTATATAACTTTTTTTTGGGAGCAAATTCTACCATTAATTTGAGGACCATGCTAATATTTACTCAATGTTAAAGCAGAAATAAAAAGCTACGAAATAACAACCGAAAAACAAGAAATACAGTTAATGTGCTTTTACCATTACTATGTCCACAATTGAATATCCATTCCCTGTATGATTGTCACTAGAATCATAAGGAGCACCCTGCTAACAACAATCCATCCAAATGTTTAACTTCCTGCAAGATGAATAAGATTTCAAGGTCAACTTAGCTTTTCAATGTTTTAAACTAGTACAATTTTCACGCTGTTTCCCCAGCTCACCTGATAGTCTCATTTGATTAATTGCACCTTGAATGTTGAAAACCAGGGATTCCCTATCTGGATATAGTTTAGATTATGTGAGGTTAGATGCCAACCTGGTACAATGATGATTCACATTTAGGCTCCATTTGAGACCGTGTTAGGCTGAACTGACTTCGCCATATTAGGCCATTTATTTCCGTAGAGAATCAAGCAGCCCGCGGACCGCATTCCTTTGGTTGCGAAGGAACTTAGCCCACAGAACGGAAAAGCAGCCTCCCACATGCTTCTGCTTTTACCATTTTGCCAGCACGTATGTTTCATCCGCCTTAACACCAACCACAGTCCTAGTCTGCCATTCAAGTATTAAGGATTTATCTTTCTTCTAAGATTGTTCATGATCCTAGTTACAAATGCAATTGCCAGCTTCTCATAATGCCAAAAAGGATCTCTCTTTCTCCTCTTAGCTTGTATCTAACATTATATGTCTTGTATCCTCAGCATATCCACTCAAGCCCACTTTTGAAATGCTGTCCAACAAATCATAAATATCCCTATTCATAGGACGCGATTGATCCCCAACAAGGAACTCATGAACCACACCTTCTACCTCGATCGAGCTACATCCTGGCTCAAGTTCAACCCCTCTTCTCTCCATTCTTTCTCTCGCCTCAACCGCTTCCTTCCACCTCCCACTGGAAGCATACAAATTTGCAAGAAGCACATAATGTCCAGCTTGTTTGGGCTCTAACTCAATTAAGATTTCTCCAACAGCTTCTCCCAATTCCGTATTCCCGTGAGCTCTACATGCACCGAATAACGATCCCCACACTCTTGAATTTGCCTTCATGGGCATGCTCTCTATAAGTTCCAATGCCTCCTTAAGAAGCCCGGCTTTCCCAAGCAGGTCCACCATGCAACTATAGTGCTCCACTTTTGGCGACACATCGTGCACCTTACTCATGCTCTCAAAGCGCTTCATTCCTTCGTCAACCAAACCTGCATGGCTACATGCCCCAAAAACACCAATGAAGGTCATATTGTCAGGCTTTATTCCTTCACAAACCATTTCATCGAAAAGTGCCAAAGCCTCCGTCTCTTTACCATTCAATCCTAACCCAGCAATCATTGTGTTCCACAAATCAACCCCTCTTTCCGTCATTCTATCAAACAATTGCCATGCGCTTCTCACATCACCGCACTTTAAGTACATGCTCACCAAACTAGTCCTCACATTCGGCGTCCATTCCACTCCTCCCCTCTCTAAGTAAGCATGAACCCACCTCCCTTCTAGAAGAGCACCCAACTCGGCAATCGCGACGAGCACGCTAACCAAAACCGAAGCGATCGGCCGAATCCTCGAAACCAACATCTCCCGGAACAGAACCAGAGCCTCCGCCGGCCTCCCACTCTGAACATACCCCGCGATCAGCGCGCTCCAAGAAACCAAATTTCTGTCCGGCATTTCGTCGAACAGCTCCCTCGCAACACCCAACTCGCCCGATTTCGCGTACCCGGAGACCAGCGCGGTCCAGGCGCTCACCTTCGCATCGGGAACAACGTCGAACACCTTGCGGGCGTCGGCGGCGCGGCCGCACGCGGCGTAGAGGTGGACCAATGAGGCGTGGACGAAGGAGTCGCCGCCGAGCCCGAGCTTGAGGATCAGGGCGTGGAGGAGCTCCCCGTCACGGAGGGAGCGGAGCTGGGCGAAGGCCTTGAGAGCTAGGGGGAAGGTGTGGCGGTTCGGCCCTGCGCCGGCGCCGCCGCGTAGGCGGCGGAGCATGCGGCGGAGGAGGGCGGCGGCGGCGGAGGGGAGGCGGTGGGAGAGGAGGGAGGAGAGGAGGGTGTTGTACATGAAGGGGGAGGGGTTGGGGGAGAGGCGGAGGAGGGCGAGTGCCTCGGAGAGCGCGGAGGGGCGGTGGCGGAGGTGGGACTCGAGGAGGTTCCCGGCGACGAAGGGGTCGCCGACGAGGCCGGAGACGATGGCGTGGGCGAGGAATCGGGGGAGGTGCTTCGGGTCGAGGTGGTGGCCCATGGACCGGACCGGTCGAACGGTGGGCGGTGGCCGTGGGTAAACCGGAGAAGGAACTGAACCGGACCGGTAGAGGATGGGCTGAGCCCTGAGGGAAAGGAATAAAAATTTCGTGAACTTTAGTGCAAGGAATAGGTCTACTGGACCGGACCAATCAGAATGCAATGATTGTGCACCAGAAATTAATTATCTATATTATATAATACGATAGATGCGTGTCCGTAAACATTTATTAAACTTTTAGTACTAACAATAGCAAACTCCTATTAATTTTATTTATATTTTTTTATATAATTTCACTTTATATTTTGAACGTACGGAAGTGTCTCCTAGGTAAATAGGAATCAAAATACTTTAGTACAATAATAATATTTTTAAAATAACAAAGCTATCTTTCCCTCTCTTAATAATAATAATAATAATAATAAAAAACCTTTCGCGCCATCCAAATCAACAATCAACTTCATTAGATATAATATACGCTATTAAAAACATCTATAAAATAAATTTTATATATTTTTTAACGTTATTTGACTAATGATCAAAATATTTCAAAATTGATAATATTAATAATTGATATGTACAGAACAATTCATATTCAGTAAAATTTTGATAAAAAATTATTTTTACTATTCAAAGTAAGATCAATATTACATATTTTGAATTTAAGTATTTTATATTATTTTGTATGGAAATTTTAGCTTTTATCGTCTATTCTGAGACTATTTATTTTAAAAATAAATAATATCTACAAATTATAAAAATTAGTTTATAAATATTTTTAATATAATAAATTATGTTTAGCAAAATCGATCATCAATTTAAATGTCTTTTCATTGAAAATAATTTGATAGCATTGATGCCTCCATACTAATTAAACTGATAGAAATCAAGTCTAATAATTCCTAAATACAACCTTGTAAAGTAATGCTACACTTACCCATTTGGCAAGATGATATGCTAAGGTGTAAATATTAATCTAACACATTTAAAAATATAGATACTTTTTTAATTTTTAGTATTTTAAAAAATAAAAGTATAACAAGATTAGTGTAAAATATAATAATTTTTGAGATAATTACTACAACAAAATTAGGTTATAGGGACACATGTTTGTGACACTTTTTTATAAGTGCCCTATCTATATTCCATCTATATATATCCAAAATTAAGTTATAGAGACACATTATAAAAATGTATCGCTATACACCCTAGCGACGGCACATATAGCAATACTAATAATAAATGTCGATATTTTTGCCAGCGATATTTTTTTTTAGATTTTAGAGACACTTAAAGTATCGCTATAGCATAATTTTGTTGTAGTATAAAAAGAATGTAAAATTTATATTCATTTGGAATGTATAAAAGTAATATTACTCTCCAATCTCCAACAAGATTTGATATGAATTTATAAGTAAATAAAAAATGATGATAATTATTTTTATGGTAGGAGATCAATTTGTTTAGTAATATTATAAGTAAATAATAAATTTAACTTTCTTCTCCCTAATAATAAATTTAGAAAAATAATAAGTTGAGTTGGATAAATTCAATAAGTTAAGTAAAACCACGATTCATAATAAATTTAACTATAAGAAATTCAACAATAAAACTGACGTTGAGATAAACTGAGTCCAATCAAAACTCATAAAATCTATATATCTTTAAATAAATTAATTAAATATTTTTATTACCCGGAGCTTTTGAATTTATGGCTAGGGTAAATAATTCTAACAGAGGATGCGCATGGTAGTGAGAAATGCATTAAAATTCGAGTAGGTGGGATGGAAGGAATTTAAAGCGTCTCATGGGCCATTTTTGTCACATGAATTGTTCGTATTGTACTGTGAAGAGGAAAAAAAAAAAATTTATTTGTCTCTGTAATTTATTTAATCTGATATTTAGTTTGATATTATCATATTAAACAAATTTTATAGGTTCGATTGTATTAATGATGTTTCTGTTAATATCACTTCTCCTTCATAAATTACTACACCACCACCCAATATTTTTAGTAAATGGAAACTAATATATGCTTAATTAATTTAAAAGTGGATATACTACCAAACTCTAGTCAAAGTTGATTAAGAGATTCAGACATTCAAAGAGTATCTTAGTGTTGGTCTTTTGGTCAAACCGAATTGAATGCGTTCAGATCCAAATTAATTCGATGATTATTATATTTAATTAAATTATATTTAATTTTATTTTTAATTTTTAAAAATATATTTTAGTTATATTAGAATAATATTTATAAATTGATTTTATTTTTATTTATTTATTATGGCGTTGGGAGGCGGTTTTCTAGTGAAATATATATATATTAAAAAATTTGTGAAGGTTTGGGACATCATCTCGTGAGTTAGCCTATTATAAATTTGATTTGTTGGTAACTTAATTTATTGCAGGTTTTGAGCATTAAAAAATTTTTATGGACGAATTGGTGATATTTGAATCAACTTCTACGATTTGAAACTTATTGCAATAGTAAAAAATACAAATAAATACTTTAGCAATATTTTCCACTTAGAATTCCCAAAGTAAGTTCAAAATAAAACAGTATATTGTTTACAAAGTTCACCTCAAAACTTAAAAATATGTAGATAATACTATATATATATATATATATATATATATATATATATATATATATATATATATATATATATATAGTAATGCTACATGTACATCCCGAAAGGGTGTATATCATACATCTCTACTATTTTAATGATGGCGATATTTTTTACGGGTCACATCAAGTGACCCATCATCACACCCCCATCTTTAGATGGATAGAGATGTGAGATGTACACCCCTTACGGATGTACACATAGCATTTTCCATATATATATATATAATTAAATTTGATATTGTGAGGTCAAATATATATTTTTTTCCCCTCTGTAATATCCAACACAAAAATTTTAGTGCAATCAAAAATTAATATGAGTAGAGATGTGATATTTGACGAGTGATATTAATAAATACTAGATATATACAAGAAAAAATTAAAATTGATAAATTTAATTAAATTTAAGGATTAATTTTATATAGTTTTATATAATTATGTGAAATACTAAATATATTTATACAAAGTTTAACTTTTTATATTTATTTTTTAAAAAAATTAAATTGTTTATGTATATTCTTATGATCTATTACGGTTAACCAACTATTTATTTTTTAATAAAGTATAAATAAATAATAAATTTGTCATTTTAAACATGTTTCTTTAAAAGTCTAATTATTAAAATAGTATAAAAATATATACAAGAATAAAAAAATAATTTTATCTTACTAACTAATCAATAATAAATATTTAATTTATAATTAATTATATTTTTCTAATGAGTATTAACGATAAGAAACTACACGAACAATTTAATATTTTTTAAAAAATAAATATTAAATTTAAATTTTATAAATATATATTTTTTATTTAACATGTTTACTTAGAACTATATATAAATAACCTAAATTTTATTATAGTTGTTATTAAATCATACTTGGCAATTGGGTCAACAAAATTAAAGATCAGCATTAAATTGAAAATAAATATACTGACATGCCATCTGTGACTATAGTACAAAATTCATTAAAATCTTCCATAAATACCTCTACCTCATTGTCCTCAAAAGGAAGTGGTATTGTAGATAAGTAGTGTGACACACATGTATCTTAATTAAGTCATTTAATTTTTTTTTAAAAAAACAATTATAATATAATGGATAAATATTTGAGGCACAAATTGATTGATTGGGCACATAAATAATTTTAAATATTTATTTTTTTTATTGTTCTTACGGAAAACACAAGAAAAATGTACAAAAAGTCTCCTGAATGTTAGCGTATTTATAAATCAATATCTAAACTTTCAACTTGTTATTGGATTTTCAAAAAAATTTCAAATAGTTCAGCAGATCTATTTTTTTAGTTGAAGTTTCTAATTAAAGAATTATTTTGGACATATGTGTTGTATATAATCTTATCAAAATTTAAAACACAAACATCTATTAAGACATAAAAAAACTATAAAAATAAAAAAGGTTCAACTATTTTACAATCTCCATGCTCATTTATTAAATTAAAACATAATTATGTGTATAATATGTCATCAAAATAACTGTCTAATTAGTAATTTTAATTAAAATTTTTATAAAATTAATTATTAAAATAAAAAATTCAAACACCTTTTTTAAAATACCAAATATATATATATATAGAGAGAGAGAGAGAGAGAGAGAGAGAGTTTATATGCTTTTAAAAGCACAAGGATATTCATACTTGTGAATATACTTGTGAATTTTTTACTATTAGATTTGTATTGGAATTTGTATTTTTGTAAAGTCAACTAAAGAGAGAGAAAGATAAAGTAAAAAGCGCAAATTCCAATACAAATTTAATGGTAAAAAATTCGCAAACATGAATATGCTTGTATTTTTAAAAATATATAAACTCTACTATATATATATATATATATATATATATATATAGTCCGGCTACTATGCTATCGATAGTACCAAGCACTTGGTGTTATTAAGTTTTTAGCCGTTAGATCTATCTCTTTGATCATTTTCACCTGTTAGATTATGTTATTTTTCCAACCACGCACTAAACTCTAATGGGTTCACTATCATCCTAATCACACATCTATTCATCCAAGTTCAAAAACTTAATAGCACTAATAATTTTGTGCTAGTAACAGTATAGTAGCATATATATATATATATATATATATATATATATCATAATAGTTGGATTCCATATAATTAGATTACTATTCTATTAATAACACCAAGTTATTGGTGTTATTAAGTTTTTGACTCTTGAATGACGGAATATGCGGTTAGAATGATAGTAACCCATAAAGTTTAGTGGGTGTTTGAAAAAATAGTATTTTTGAGGCCAAAAAATTTCGCCATCTAAGGAAGTGACACGTGACGCATATCATCGGCTAAGGATATCAGCCGATAGAAAAGTTAGTCAACAAAGAGGGACTCACGTTTTTACCAAGACCGACCTCAGCCGAAGGCAAAAGAGCTGCCTCAATCGAAAGACAAAGAGAGGTGAGGCTAGATTTGACTCTCGGCTGGGCGCAAAAGAAAAGACCTTGTAAGGAAAAAGTGCGAAATCTGAACGTGAATCTCGTAACTGACTCCAGAATAGCAAGCGGCGCCCAGCATTGAAAATCACCGAAGATCAGGTTTCGGCACACCGATTCGGGGATGAATCTCGTAACTAACTCTGGAATAGCAAGCGGCGCCCAGTATTGAAAAACACCGAAGATCACGTTTCGGCACACCGATTCGGGAATGAATGTGGATGGAAAACAAGCACCATCCAACTAAGGAAAGTGGTCGAGAAATTTGCGATGATTTTCCTTAAGATACGCCGATTATCCAAATCGACGATCATACATGTGGTTCGTAGCTAGTATAAATAATCGAACCATCGAAGAAAAATGAATCCTACAACCTGGTAAGCCAGTGACCACCCATACTTTTCAATATCTGTATTTATCATTTTTTTAGACAAGATTTACCACTTTTCTTACCGCTTTTCTAGATATCTTTCATACCAGCACTTATAGTTTTTCCTAGGAGTAACCTTAATTGTAATTGGTTCCTTGTAACCCATTTCCAAGCAATACAATTTCTTAATCGACTATCCAGGCCGTATCAATTCCTGTCTCCAGACCTCAGTTCTGCTGATTTAGGTCGAACTCTCTTCAGAGTTTGATTGAGAAGAATCCGGCCGAGCGGATCTCTCATCGGCCTAATCGCTTGATACTTTGGCACACGACGCATCACATCATGAGGGTCAACACGCTAGCCGATCGCAAGCTTCTCATGGTCAACGGTCAGCGTGCTTCAACTTCGGCCCCGACAAGTATGATCTAATAGATGAAAATGATTAAATGGATAGATCTAACGACAGAAAATTTGGTAATACCAAGTGCTGAGTACTATCAATAGCATAGTAGCTAGCCGTGCTCTCTCTCTCCCCTAGGAAAAACTATAAATAGCATATATACCAAGTGCTGAGTACTATCAATAGCATATATATATAGTAGAGTTTATATATTTTCAAAAGCACAAGCCCAACAATACTTGTGAATTTTTTATCATTAGATTTGTATTGAGATTTGTGCTATTATACTTTCTCTTTTTCTTTTTAGTTGACTTTATAATAACACAAATTTCAATGCAAATCTAATTATAAAAAATTCACAAGCATCGTTGGGTTTGTGCTTTTGAAAGTTTATAAACTATATATATATATATATATATATATATATATATATATATATATATATATATATATATATATATATATATAAAGTCCGGCTACTATATTTGTACAAGCACCAAGCAATTGGTGCTTGTAAGGTTTTTACCTTTAGATCTACCCCTTTGATTAATTTTATATCTTACATCATTCTATTTTACCAACCACTCATTTAACTCAAGTGACCCACTATCATTCTAACCACACATCTTTTCATTCAAAAGGTAAAAACCTATAAGCACCAATGACTTATACTTTTAAAAATATGAAAATTTAATTTTATATATATATATATATATATATATATATATATATATATATATATATATATATATATATATATATATATATATATATATATATATATATATAGTTTAACTTCTATATTTTTAAAAATAACAGATTATTGGTGTTTCTAAATTTTTAGCCTTTAAATAAAAGAATGTGCAGTTATGATAATAATAAACTTTTTAGATTTGATGAATAATTGGTAAAATAACATAATATAATTAGTAAAATTAGTCATAAAAATAAATAGGATAATAGCAAAATATTAAATACTTGCATTAAATACTTGTAAATAAAGAAACCGCCCTAGCTACATCCATCTCCCTTTCTCATATCTCCGCAAAAGGCAACAATATCAGCCAAATTTGTAAAGCATTCATCAGCCAAAAATTAAAATTAAAATTAAAATTCCACACTATATCATTAATTATCAGCATTAACTAGAAAATCGAGTTGATCTTTAAATACCGACCTAGCAGTTTGAAAACTGAAACCAGACCAAAAGTGCGAAAAAGAAAAAAAAACCAAAAATGAAGGCGTCAATTCTGTCTCTCCTCGCTCTCTTCCTCGTCATCTCATTTTCCAACCCGGGCGAAGTCGACGCGCGCATAAACGTCGACACGGCGTGCCGCAACGTGTCGACCGGCGGTGTCGACTACGCCTTCTGCGTGTCGGTGCTGCGCGCGGTGCCGAACAACACGGAGTCGGATTACCGGTCGCTGGCGTTCTACGCGTCCAAGTTCGCGCTGGACAACTACACGCACACGATCGACGTCGCCAGCCGACTGATCGGCGACGCCGCCGACGAGAGCCAGAGGCGGGACGCCCTGAAGCAGTGCGTGCGCTTCTACATCGTCGGCCAGCACGCGCTGCAGCTCGCGATCGACAAGATCGGGTATCCCGACTTCACCTGCCTCGACCACGACTACGTGCTGTCTGCCGGGGCCGGCACGGTCTGCAACTCGATCTGGAGGTACATCGGCCTGCCGTCGCCCATCGCTAAGGAGACCGCCTACTCCGACCTCCTCAACACCCTCGCCCGCAACTTGGCCGCGTCTATGCCTCGGCATTGACCGTAATTTTACAGTCCAATAAGCTCCATATTAAAGCATTTATTTTTGTTTTAATTTTGGTTCCTAATTTTTAAAAGAATTTAAATATTCATCCTCCTCCATCGTGTCATATTATGTCAAAATTTACGGTCACATTTACGTGCTGATACCACAACATATATTTTTTTTTTTTTAAAAAAAAATTAATAAATAATTCTTTTTAATAAAATTTAAAAAATTTGGTCAAAATAATAATAAATAATTTAAAAAATTTATTGCTATAAAAAATAAATATTTTATGTTATTATATGCCGGTATTCATATATTTTTTTGTAATCAACATTTATGAACACATATTTTTTCGTTAAATTTTCGGCATAATTCCGTATCACGATATTTAAATTTTTAATTTGTTACTTAAACTTGTTTAAAATGTTGAATTTAATTTGTTATTTAAAAATATCATATTATTTTTGCGCAGCTGACGTCTTCGTAAATTCCGATCTCAATATGAAACCTCCGATCTTATGATTATGACTAACAATTTTTCTGATTCTAATTAGATACAGAAGAACCCATAGATTTTTCCAATGCAATTTAATCTGGGAAGTTTAATCTGATGCACAAATATAGTGATTTGGACATAAGGTGATGTGCTGCTCAATCCAAATCGCGACTGCGAAAGCTGTTTGATTCAAATAGATCATCAAAAATATTGTAGTCATTACACACCAATCAAATTTTATTTTCGGAATGAACGGAGAAATTAAATGCGGTGCTATAAAGATCTGGACATGGTGAGACTATTCTTTGCAACAAGAGAGTGGAAATGAAGAAGATCTTCCAATGATCTTGTTTTCCTGTGCCTGACCCTCCCAGCTTCTTTCAGAAGCACTGCCAATCTCTTCTTCTCATTGATCACATCTGGATTTGCTGTTCCCAGCAGTTCTTCCCTTATCCCAACAACATGCTCCAACATCTCTATGGCTTCATCCAACCTACAAAAAGAACAATGTTGCAGAATGTTTTGAACAACGAAGTTCTTTGCATTACGATATCAGCATATTATAACATCGCTGCGTAGCCTACTGGTTTGCACATAAAATTTTGAGTAAAATACATGAAATGTCGCCGATTTTTCTTCACGTTTGCATTTTCAGTCCAGATGAGGGACTAGCTCCGCAAATCACCGTAAAACTCAAGCTTATGTATACACTTAACATCTTAAATCCAAATCAAGCTTTTACTGTTGAAAGATGATGAATGTTCAAGCAATATAAAATTGCAGAAGAAAATTGATAAATAATACGAGACAATATATATACCTTCCCATGGCATCATAAGCTCCTGCTAGATTGCTACAAACGCCGAGCGTATCCGGATGGTATTGTCCATACTCTTCTTCCATAGTAATTTTGGCTTCGTTGAACAATTCGGTAGCTTCGCTTATCTTATTCAGATGAACACATGCTAAGCCCATCTGGTTCAGAGCCATACCAAAGAAACCCGGCTTTTTCTCCCCGCAAGCACGAAATTTCTCAATAGCATTCCGAAAGAAGGAATAAGACTCGGAATAATTTCCGCTGATATAGTAGAGTACTCCGATTTGGGCCTCAATTCCTGCGACGGTGCTCGGTCGACCCGTTGCATCATTATAGATCTTAAGTGCTTTCTGAAGCAGCTTGAGCGCGTGTTCAAGCTCGTTCATAGATTCATAAATAGCAGCAATGTCGGCGAAACCGCTGGCGATTCCCTCCAAAGAAGCCCCCGAAAGAGGCTTTTTGTAAATTTGGATTGCATTTTCGCAGTAGATCCTCGAATCGCCGAACTTCCCAATCCTGTTATAAAGGTCGGCGAGACGGACAAGAACCGAAGCGACCGACTGGTGGTTCTCCCCTTTGGTCGACTTGAACATGTTGAGCGCTTTGTGATAAGCAAACACTGCCTCGTCGTATCGGCCCAGAGCTAAATAAGTGTCTCCGATGCTGCAGTCGACCGACGCCACCTCGGCCTCCTGGCCGTTGGACATCATGGCCATGCTTGCTCGAACCAAGTGCTCGAGTGCGATCTCGTAATCTCCTTTCGTGTCGCATATGAGAGCCATAAGCCGTCGATCTGCAGCTTCTTCGACAGAAGCAAAATCATCTTTCTGCTTATGGATGTCGAGAGCCATTTTGCACAATCTCTCGGCTTCTTCGAACTGAGCTGCTTGTAAATGAGCTTCCGCTATATACCGACACGTCTCGCCGACCCTCGGGTCGTTTTGGCCCAATGCCATTTTCTGTACCTCCAAGCCTTTTACGTAGCATTCCAGCGAGCTATCAATCTGACCCAAGATTGCGTACACGTCTCCCAATTGCATGTACCCGGAGAACATGGCAAGCGAATCGTCGTGGCCTTGTTCGGGGTCTACCATGTTCACCGAATGCTTCAGCATAGAAATTGCTTCATCGTACATCTTCGAACCACAATATATGGACGCGATAAAATGAAGAGTTCGTGCCAAGTCCAATGTGGGTCGCCCCGCCGCGCTATTCTCCAAGGATTTGGCCGCCCGGAGTGCGATTTGAAGAACCTTGTTAGGGTGTTCTCCTGCAGACATCGCATCCCTGGCTTGCTTGAGGAGAAAAGGGCCCAGGTCGGGGTTACCAATCCCTGCCTCCGCAGAATTGTTCTTCGCTTCGTGTGCATCGATCTTCGTCGTCGACTCCGTGTGTTTCTT
The DNA here is from genome assembly GCA_029204045.2 of Tillandsia leiboldiana. Classification (NCBI taxonomy): domain Eukaryota; kingdom Viridiplantae; phylum Streptophyta; class Magnoliopsida; order Poales; family Bromeliaceae; genus Tillandsia; species Tillandsia leiboldiana. The sequence goes on along the minus strand of CM055076.1, from coordinate 4,039,076 downwards.
GGCATGAATTAGTCCTAAGCTTGGTCTTTGTATGCTCTTTCGGGCTTCGTCTGAAGATCGTTTATCCGTTTTCGCAGATTTTTTCGACCAATCCTTCGTCTTATTATCCTTCTCATCAAACAATCCTGTAAAGTTTGTATCAATATTTGATTTCTCGCTCTCATGATTGGTTGTAGGCGATTCCCTGAACGATTTTGTCGCAGGTAAATTCGGTTTCCGCCGAGAAATGTTCATCTTTTTCACAGTTGAACATCCATCAACTCTTTGTGATTTTAACCCCGGCATTGCAGCTCAGAAAGGGTTCTGCTCCAGAAACATAAAAGTAAAACAAATATTAAAGAACAATATATCAATGAAAACAAAAAAAAAAAAAAATTGTTAATTTGATTATTCATCCATCTAATGAAATGAATTACACCCATCCTCGGAAATAACATAAATACAAAATGTCAATTACAGCGAAAACTTTCAATAGAAACAAATAATCTCCAAAGCATTGGACAGGATGTAATTCAATGGGAAAATAAATAAAATACCACCAACATTTTTTTCTCCTTTGTATTGGAGTGAAGAAACCAAAATGGAAAATGAGGAACAAAAAAAAAAAAAAACAAAGAAAACTCCATACCTTTAAGAACCCAAAATTAAGAAGAAGGATATTAATTTAATGTTATATGAAAATGGGGTGAATATTAATGCAGGTGGTGGAGATGGAAAATCCCGGGGAAAGGACTCCGTCCGGGCCACACCCCTGCAAACTGCATGTCTCCTATTCTTCTCTTTCCTCTATATATATATATATATATATATATATATAAAATAATTAGTATTTATAAGATTTTTATGATTAAATTTATTTTTTTAATTAATTTTAATTTTTAGATCATGCTATTTCATTAACCATCAACTAAACTCAAGAGATCATTATCATTCTAACGACACATTCTTTCATTCAATGACTAAAAATTTATAAATATTATTAACTTTATATATTTAAAAATACATGAATTCAATTATATATATATATATATATAATTTATAAATATCAATTAATTTATGATTCTAACTTTCGAAGCATTTACCACTATTTATTTTGGGTATTTGTGAGAAGAAAATTTTGGTGGGGACTGCTGGTAGATTTGTCACGTAGATAATAATTAAGAATATTTTTTAAAATTGCATGAACGGAAAATGAGGTGAGCCACACGTTGGCAATTCTTTCTGGTTGGTCCACAGTGCGCCCATGATCCTTCTCAGATTTTTAAAAATCGCATATAAGCCTCTAATTAATTTAGCATAGCAAAAATTTGAAGTTTATAATTTTTTTTAATTATTTTTGTATTTTTTGTATATTAAACTTCTTGTCTAATTTATTTTTTAATAATTATTTTATGTTAAAAATAAATGAATTGCATATTTTTTGGTCCATCAATATCTAAATTTTGGCTTGGCTTCGTCCACCGTTTGTGTCCTTTTAAAAACAAAAATTTGATAGGACGATCCCATCATTTATTTATAAAATAATTTTATTTATATACTCAAAAATAAATGTATCATGTATATTTTATTTATTCTAGGATGTAAACATATTCATCGGTCATTTTAAAATGATTAATAAAATTTATTTTGTTCTAAAATAAGTGGAATATATATTGTACATCTCATTTGAAATATACAAGTAGCATTTTTTTTATTGATAACATAAATAGTAAGCATTACTTCAACAATATTTTTATTTTATGTAATATATACTCATGTTTGAATGAATGTATAGTAACAAAAAAAAAAAAAAAATAGAGTTTACAGTGTGGTTTTAGTATGAATAAAATAAAAAAAATTGTAAGTATAGAAAATTTTATAATTTTATTTTTAAACTGTTTAAATATACATCATCATACGAGTTCACAAAATTTCTAACAATTAAATTTTAAAAATTTTAAATTTTAAAATTTGACGCAGAGGTTAAGCTGAAAAATAAATTTTTTTTTCCGTTAAGTTAGAGTGTATTACCATTTTACTTTATTTTTTAGAATATAGTTTAAATATAAGAAAAAAATAATTATACACTTTTGAGACTCCCAAACAATTCTCATAAAATAATTTTTCTATAGCTGTAGCATAGTATAACTATGCTACGTTTTATTATGTATCCAAATATACCCTAAAAATAAAAATTAGTGTAATGAACTCCACCCGCTGATTTCTCAAGCAGAAAAAAAAAAATATTATTTTTTATATATTTTTAATGACTAATCATAAATTTTTACATTATAAATATCATTATATTTGCAATATATAAAAATAGAGCTATGCTGTTGATTGATGTATTTTAAAATAGAATGTGCATATATATTACATTCATGTTATCCAAAAATTATTATTCTCTTATTTATCACATTAATATATTTTTTTTAAAAAATTTATTTGAATTTGTGTGGACCTTATAAGAAAAAGTATAAGATCTACATTTTTTTTTTTTTAAGTGTACGGGCGTGTTTGGGTTCATCCCCTTTTCACTCAGGAATTAAAATCGGAATGAACGAATTCGTTTGTTAGCGTTTGGTATGCGAAATTTTCAATTCGATTCCAATCTCCGAGGTGATTGGAAATTTCACAATTATTCTTTTTTTCAATCCGGCATAGAAGACTGGATTAAAAGTTGAATCCAAACTGAAATAATACATTTAAAAAAAGTATCTCAATTATATTTTCTATTTAAAATTTAATTTAATTTTTAAACTTTAATTTTTAATTTAAATATAAATTTAAATTTAGAAATTAAATCTTAAATTCTAGATTTTGATCGATTTAAAAATTAAATTAAAATATAAATTCAATCAAGTATTTTGAATTTAATGTATAAATTTAAATTTAAATTTAATTATAAGTTTGAATTTGAATCAAATCAGAAATTAGTTTTTGATTATAAATTTATTTTTTGAAATCAAATAAAAAATTAGAATTTAAATTATAAATTTAATTTTATATTTTGAGGTGCAAAATGAATTTTAAATTATTTTTATATTTTGTATATTAATTTTAATTTTATTCTTATTTTAATTATTTTTTGATAATAAATTTTTTTATATATTGAAAGTAGGAATCAATCATACCGATTACATTGTTATTCAGCTTTCGATTCCTATTCATTCCAAATCCAAATTTGATCGTTTTATTCTCAAATCTTATTCACTTGAATTTTCATTCCGATTTTATTTTCTTTCAATAATATCAATTTCGATTGTTATTCTGAACCAAACATACAGAGATTTTATCATTCTATTTTCGATTCTTATTCATTCCAAATTTTATCATTTTATTTTATATTCTTGTTCATACTGATTTTCATTCCGATTTTATTTTTTATTTTGAATCAAACTTATCTTGTAAGTAAATTTTTCTATAATAAAGATAGTATTATTATGGATTCCAAGCATTTTTTTTTAAAAAAAAATTCTCATATTGCAAAATTTAAAGTTTGATTCAAAACAGTGACAGCTGTGGGATTTGAACCCACGCCCTTTCGGACCAGAGCCTAAATCTGGCGCCTTAGACCACTCGGCCAAACTGTCCCTTTTGTTAATCAAAATAAAATTTATGTTTATATATATAAAAGATTAAACTTAAGAGAATAAGATTTTTAGTAATGTTTTTTTTTTTTTTTTTTTTTTTTGAGAGAAAATTAACTCACTATTTGTTTCATTTATTTGATAAATGAATTTAACTATAAGAAATAACAAAGTAAAGCCTCAAAAGGAAAAAAAATTGCTCACGAAAGAGACTACATCCTCGTCAACTCACGAAAGAGGCTACATCCTCGTCAACTCATTTAGTACTGCACAATTTATTGTGTTGTTAATGATGATAATTTTTTTTTTTTTTTTTGAGAAAAGATAATAATGATGATAATTTGCTCATGCGCTATTGGATATATATATATATATATATTGGATCTCTTTAGGAAAAACAACTTTGGATCATTAGAAGAAAATCTGTTTGTAAGAAATTAATTTTATAGAGCTAATTTTGATTTGAATAATTAATTTTAGTTAAAAATAGTAAAGTATTTGACTGACTTTAGATAAAAAGCGAAAATTTTTAAATAATTTTGTAAAGTTGTTTAGCAATTTTTTTTTTTTACTTTTTATAAATAAAAATTATTTTACTAAATTTTATTTAAAAATAATTAAAATTTGAATTTAATTTTAAAATTTTAAAATTTTAAAATTTGAATTTAAACAAAATTTTAAATTTTAAATTTTAAATTTAAATATTAAACTTTTAAAATTTGAAATTTGTAATATGCAAATAAAACTTACAAGTGAAAGTTTAAAATTTAAAATTTTATCTTAAATTTAAAATTTAAAATTTAAACTTTAAAACTTGAAATTTAAAAATTTAAATTTAAAATTTAAACTTTAAAACTTGAAATTTAAAAATTTAAATTTAAAATTTGTATCTAAAAATAAAATAAAATTTTAAAATTTGAGTCTAAAATTAAAACCAAATTTTAAAAAACAAATTTTAGCTACTTTCGATTTTTGCATGGAAAATGAGAAAACTAATTTAATAATCAAAATCAGTTTAAAAAATGAGACTACCAAATGTTCTGTTAAGTCAAAAAAAATCATCTTTTGGAATCAAAATAACTTTTCAAAAATAGGACAACTAAAGTAAAATTTTTGCTCTCTTTATAAATTTAATTTTCGACCTACTTAAAATTACATCAATCTAGATGTCAATTTCGAAGGTCAAATTAATTTAACTTTGTGTTAAATATAAAAATATTTAAACACTGCACTGCATCAACTTAAATTTTTTAAAAAATAATAATTACTTTACATTTTTTATTATGATATTAAAATGGCAAGTTTTGAATTTGAGTCAAACTAGTCTTATAGCATTATTGATTCCTCCCATTTAATTCAAATCAATATCATGAGTCTAAAAGAAAAAAATCTCAAATTCGAGCATGAGAAAAAATAATATATTATTTAACGCATATTGAATTATTTAATAAAATTTAAAAATTTTAGTTATCAGAATTAAAAATTTAAGAGCCTATATATCGGAACGCAAAAATTTACTAAGTATTTGAACATCTATTTCATTCAAATATTCTTAGTTTGGAATTTTTTGTTTTTCAAAGTTAAACATTGATTTGGACTTAATTTTTTTTAAAATAAATTTTATTCTTCATGATGATATATGCAATTAATTTTGCCAACCACGATTGACACTTTCTTTTGGGAACGACCTTTAAAAATGAATATGGTAATAAAATATATTTAATCTCTGCGTCGTTTTCAAATTAAAAGTAAAAATTATAGTGTTTTGATTTTAGATAAATAATTTTATATTGCATATCTATTTTTTTAATGAAAAAATTATATCTCCTAATTGGTTAGGAAAATTCACTTGAATTGGATAATCACATCATTTTGGTACCCATTTATTAGGAAGTAAACAAAGAGGAAAATGACTTTTAACAACAATTTCAAACTATATATATATTAAGAACTATATATATTGGAACTTAAACTCAATAAAATAATGTAAACATTTTTCTCCCTAACTTATTTTTTAAAAAAAACTAATGTAATAAAGTTTATATTTACAAAGATACCGCTAAAATTAGGGTGTTTTAGGCTGAACGTAAAATATATTGAAAATTATTTTCTGTTTGTTTAGCTGTAAAAAAAAAAGTTCGAAAAATTAAATTTAAGAATTTGAAAAAAACTGAGTAATTTTGTTTTCCGTTGAAAATTGACAAAATATGAAATGTTAAATTGCGTAAAATTTTTTCATCTTTTTTTTTTTTTGTTTTACTGAACCAAATAAATATTTATTTTTTTTAAAAAAATCAAATACTATGAAACGTGAAAAAAAATTTCTATCAAAAATTATTTTCTATAAAAATTTATATTTTACAATTTTACATAGAACCAAACACTCTCCTTATCTCTTTGGATAAGTTTCTTACAACTATACACTCTTTTTTTTAATCGACCTTTAGAAAAAGAAGTGGAATGCTCATTAATTTATTTAGTACTAGTTTTACATGATTTTGAAACAAATCCCATAAAATCAAACAAATTTCTTATTTTGAAAATTAGTAATTCAATAATAGACAAAGCTTCATGTAAATATATAGAATAGCAAAATATATTCTTACAAAATTTAACTGTTTATATTTATCTGTTCAAAAATTCTAAGTTGTTCATATATATTTCTATCGTTAATATTCGTTTGAAAAATATAATTAACCATGAGATAAATACTTAACATTAATTAGTGAGTAAAGTAAATTTAATTTTTCACCTTTTTAGATATCATATTTAAATATAAATATATTTTTTAACTGTTAAAATTTTTGGAGGAATTATTTACAATGACAAAATTAATATATTTTTTATATTTTGTTAAAAAATAAACAGTAAATAAACGGTAATAAATCAGAGAGATATATATAAATAATTTAAAATTTTTGAAGAAAAAAATATGAACAATTGAACTTTATAAAAATATATTTATTATTTAATATTTTATAAAAAATTATATAAAATTAGTTTTTTTAAAAAATATGTACCGTCGCTATTTGCTATTCGCAGTTCCAATAGCAATTGCAGTAAATAGTCAAATACAAATCTTAAAAATATTATGTCACTTTTTGTACATGCATAGGAGTCAAGTTAAACGATTGGCACTAATATTAATTAACACGTTTAATGCTTATCTAAACTTGCTAAAAATTTAAAATTATATTTTTTTAATATTATTTATTCAACGATCTAAATATTTTATATTTAGTAAAAATATGGTATTGAAAAGTTAGAGCAGTTGATGGGCACTGCAAATTTAAAAATACAAAAAAGTAATACTTCATTGTTCTTACCAATCAACTACGCAAAAACATTTATTACTATATATAAACTTCAAAATTACAAGAGAATTTGTAATGAGAGAAATATCGCTTTTACCTGAAAACACAAAAAAAAACTACTATAATAAACTCTAAATCTATCCAAATTGTATTAAAAACACTCATCATCAGAAAGTTCTCACTACTAATTAAGCTTAAGCTAAACTCTTTAATTTTTTTGAGCTTTGCTATTATTCAAAATGTTATAACCGAATTAAGAGATTTAATTTTATTATATTATTTATATATAAAATTAATCTGAATTTAAGGAGTAACATATTATTAAACTTAAACCAAGTTCTAGAACTTTCGCTGCTTTTTCTCCTACTTTTCTCGGAGCGTGTTTTGGACGCTCCTTTTAGTCCCGACACAAAAGACTAAGTAATATGTGCCATTTGATAAAAAATATATGGTCCAAAGGTTATGTAAATAGAAGAAACTTAAAGTAATAAGCTGGAAAATAGATCTTACACATTCATTCTCAGTTTTACAAAATTTAAAATTAATATAATAAATAATAAAATAATAATTTTTGAATAATATATATATATATATATATATATATATATATATATATATATATATATATATATATATATATATATATATATATATATATAAAGGAAAATGCTATGTGTACACCCGTAAGGGATGTACATCTCACACCCCCACCCATCTAAGGGTGGGGGTGTGATGATGGGTCACTTGATGTGACCCGTAAAAAATATCGTCACCATTAAAATGGTGGAGGTGTATGATGTACACCCCTTCGGGGTGTACATGTAGCATTGCTCATATATAAAAGATGCTCTTACTATTTTGGAGTGTAAGATTTGGTTTCAGTGCGTGTTGTGCGGATCCACATGTTTGGTACGGGAGTAGAGAAATTCTGTACTGATCTTGGTCAAATGTGACCTGCACACAAAGACTGCTGCACTCTATTCCTTACTACAGGGCTGATCAGTTACGCAAATCTAGACTGCAGTGCCTTCTGCGCAGGGCTGCATTAAATCATGAAGTTGTCTGCACAAATCCCGAAAACTGTGTAAATCCTGACTGCCAAACTGCACAGAAATCCCTCACTGCTAACACAAGGCCGAGCTCACTTTTGTTGCATCCAGTTACTGCTAAAAAACAGCAGGCGTACACTGCTAACCATATCACTTTTTTTTTTCTTTTTTTTTTTTTTTTTGACGAAAATTAAAAAAGCAATACTACATTGTACACCCCGAAGGGGTGTATATCATACATCTCCACCATTTTAATGATGGCGATATCTTTTACGGATCACATCAAGTGACCCATCATCACACCCCCACCCTTAGATGGGTAGGGGTGTGAGATGTACACCCCTTACGGATGTACACATAGCATTTTCCAATTAAAAATTATATTAATATTTAAAGAGCTTTGCTATATGTACACCCCATTGGGGTGTACATTCTATATCTAGTCCATTCTAAAATGGACATTCATATATTCGTCACTTCGAAGTGATGAGTGAAATTCATTCTATTCTAAAGTAGGTGGGGTGTAAGATGTACACCTTAAATAAGGTGTATATTTAAATTTTTTTCATATTTAAATTAAGTTGAAAATTATTTTTGGCGTCGCACTCGCGGGCCCCAATCACTCCCCCTTCTACTCCCATTCGACGAAACATCCTCTTTTTTTTTTTTTTTTTTTTAATTTTTTTTTTTTTTTTTTTAGAAAAAACAACATACTTCCTTTATAAGCAACACCCAAATCACCCTCCCATAACCAGTCACTACAAAAATAACGACGAAGACGAAGACGAAGACGAAGACCCACCCCAATATCTTCGATCGAAACCCTACTACCATGGCGGAGGTGGCGGAGGAGGGGATCGAGAGCTCGTCCGACGCGCTCGACACCGACTCGGAGGGCTCCGACTCGTCGGCGTCCTTCGGGGAGCGCCTCCTCTCCGCGGCGGAGGCGGAGGAGCCGCCGCCCCCCGGGGTGGAGGGCCTCGACATCGCCGGCGCCGCGCGCCCGGGGTGCCTCGTCCAGGTCTGCGGCTTTGCCGTCCATGGCACCTTGACCTGCGATTTCGCGGTGCGCCTCCAATTTTTTTTTCTTTGTTTTTCGATTTTTTAAAAACATATAGGTGCCCGAATTTGATCCGATCATACTCAATCGTTCCCAAAAAAAATGGATCAACTATTACTTGATCTCTTTAAGCTTATTATGTTTATCCCCTATTTCAGTGATTGGATTAATATCTAACTGCTAAATTTTAATAAATGATTTGTAAACTTTGAAGTTGTATGTGGTTTATTTTATTTCAGAATTCGAAAATCCATGGAGGTTATGGTTGATTCCTTATTTTTTTATTTTTTTCATTCCAGTGGGTTCGCTACTTCGATAACGGGAATTATTGTTACATTACAGGTATTGTGTTGTTAATCTCTGATTATAAGCCTAATGATGATTATGCTAGCCTAATAATAATTACTTTATTTATTTAATTTTCAAAGAAACTATTTTGGGCACACGAAGTTTGAAATTTAGTACTTAGATGTAGCGATCACTGTAGACTCATATCATATAATTGATAAAAGAGTAAAAGATTGATATATAGATTAAAATTTTGTTAGATGTGTGACATTTTAGAGTGAATTATTAATTAAGACACAAATTTTGTATTTCATAACATTGATGAATTTGCGCCCTTACAGTGTTGTACCATTAACAAATTTTTGATTACCCAATAGATTAAATCTTAATAAATCAGAATCTTAAGCAAGAACCAGTCATAGAGGAGGATCTATTGCCTAAACTTCATGCTGGTTTTTCACAATCTGGCTTGTTCATGGAGACAATTTTTTTTTAGTTTTTCCGTTTACTTGCATGGTTTCTTTTATCTAGCTTTGTTGTACCAATGGTCAGATCTATTTTTTGCAGTATCGAAACAGTTTAACATTTTGGTTTTAGGTTGACAACATTGATCTTGCAACAGGGGAAAACAAAGATGCTTATCTGGTTACAGCTGATGATGTTGATTCATATCTTGCTATCGAAGTTGTACCTGTCGGGGAAGGAGAACAGAAGGTATATGATCTTCTAATTTTTGATTTTTCCGTAACACTTGAAGTCTTGTAAATCTTGTAACAGAGAGAAAAATCGATTCGCTGCTCACATGAAAAAAAAAACATTTATTTGCATGAGAAGAGAAATCCTTTTTGTTTTTGACAGTTCATTTTAATTTCAGCTGCTTTATATTTTACTTTTGGATGTTAGTTGAAAATTCTTTACATTTTCTGAAAGATTGAAACAACATAGACAAGCGGAAAAATCAGAAGAAAACTTGATTTTCAAATGTTTTAATACAGTAAAGTGGTGTTCTATGCTACTTTCTATGAAGATAGCTGACTATCATATTGTTTGTGCAGTTGTGCCCATGACACGATATATGGATCTGAACTAATCTACTTCTTTGCCTGTGTAATTCTTTCTCTTTGCAAATGCAGGGTGAACTATTGAGGATGTTTGCAAATGATCATAGGAAGGTATCTTGCGGTAATAATCTTGCTTTGTAATTTTGCTGTGTCTGTAGTCATATGCTGTTTTTCCATCTATTTAAATCAGTTTGATGTGATTATTTTCTGATACATTACTTCTAACGATTCATGCAAGTTTTCTGGGTTGTATATATAGTTTCATTGTGCGAGTATTCATTTGTATTAGCTTCTTTTTTTTTTTCCCTCCCCTCATCCAAAGTTCACCTGAGTCATAGAATTGTCAGATATCAAATTTCCTGGGATGATTACTTTTGGGTTTTCAAATAATTAACAAATATCAGTTTGACAAAACATATTTTTTGTTGTATTAGGTACTTGCAGACATTCTAAGTTGTCTTTAGTTTTGCAAGATCAACTAATGCATGCTCTTTCTATAGCTGTAACAAAGCGGCCTTCAAAACATATAACTTAATTCTGTTGATTAAGGCCCTTCCAGTTGCACTGGAAATAGCTATCGCTACTTAACAGATGCCTATCTTTCTAGTGCAGACCCTAAAATGCAGCATGAAATAGAAAGCAATTTCTTTCTTGGACATGCTTCATACAATGTTTCCCTAAAGGTAATTCTCTATTACGGAGCCTGTTGATCTTAACCTTGGTACTTTAGTTATTTAACTACGTGGCATTTAAGCATGGATGTTTTTTTTTCTTCTCCCCCGAACAAATATTACAGATTGGGTGTAGTAACAGGTTGGAGCAGGTTAAGTTGGCAATCAAAAGACAGGGCTTTTCTGTCAAGAATGGAGGATCGCTGTGTGTTATTTATAATCAGAAGTTCCTGCCATGCACTGCCGTATGATTCCTGATCTATCTTTTGGACTAATATCATAATTTGTACGATGAATCTATTAAAACGAACTTTACAAATTTGGATCAACAGGAGTACCATCTTTACTCCTTACCAAAAAAAAAAAAAGAAGTTGCTAATAGGAATAAAATTATATACCCTACAATCACTACTACTTGGACTTCAGGCTTGGTGCCTTGTGGATTTGTAGTGGCTCTTTGCTTACAGAAGTGCTTGATTGGCCTCACTTATGAAGTAACATTTCTCGACTCCGAGAAGCAGCAGCAGTTAAGCATTTGGCAAAAAAAACCCTTTTAAAGTTTTGTTGCTAGGAAAGCTGGAATGAGCTTTTGACTTGTGCTTCTACTGCAGCAATGGGCAGTTAGAAGTACTTTAAACAGCTGCATTGAAACAGCACTGCTAAAGAAGCTCCAACTAGGTCTGATCTAATTAAAAAGTAGTTATATGGTATTAAGATCTACTGCCAAAGGTATTCTTTTTTGTAAACATTTTCTCTATCTGCAGATTACCATTCCCAAAGAGCATTCTACTGGATTTCTGATAGATTGCAGCCAGAGGACCGAGCCTCTTTTGTTAATCGCAGAAAGTAGCTCGTAAGCACCAAAATTCACTGGTTTTCCATTATTCCATAGTTTGCTATTTGAATCTGCCAATCATCAAAATGCATATCTAATCAACTCTTCTTATCCTTGTCAAAAGAGACCAAAGAATTTAAATTTCTTCTGCACTTTGTGCTTCCGCAGGTTGAGAGATGAGATTGTGCTCACCATGAGATTGTTTATTCAGAGGGTATGCATATTATTTTCCCTGATATTCGCAATTAATATGATTGTTTTATCCATCGCATCCAGTGAAAGCTTATACTAAGTAACACTTGGAGGGGCTAAAATCTTTTGAATGTTAATCTGTTTATAACAATGGCTTTGTTATTAGTGCTTTGAGATCCTAACTAATGTCTCACTTCTTTACAATGACTTAGAGATGGCAAAAGGCTATAGCTACGACTTTTCCATATATTTGTGTTCTCAAAAATCAGTTTTTTGTGCGCCCTGCTTGATTCAAACGAAATTATTTTGTAAAACTTTTATATAGATGTTTATTGCTTTCAAATATTTATATTCAAACAGCATGTTGTTACTCATTACTGTAATGATGAATTATTTAGTTTTGACACTTTTTTGATAGCTTAACCATAACTAACTAATTTACATTCATGGAATACTAAAACTTTTTGCAGGCAACTGAGGAAAAGAAGAGGCCAAAGCGGCCGAGGTGGTGCCTGTTCTTTTAACCAGAAGAAGTAATACCTAACATAAGTTTTGATAGCTCTTATCAAAATTAAGAAAAAAGAAAAACATAAATTTAAATAGCTGTTGTAAAAAGTGTCTTGCCTGAGCTCATCATTCTCTATATGTTGTGCCAGTTCAATGTTGTGTATTCTTGAATTTTGACTATCTACAGTTGTAGCAGATATTTACCTAGTTCCTCTTTCACCCAGAGCAAAGCAAAAGCCATTATATATTACCATACATGCAAAACCTTGTACCTTTTTGTTTGCCTTAGTTTTTTTTTTTTTTTTTTTTTTTTTTTTCCCTATTTTTGGGTAAAATTACTAAAATTCTCCTTTGGACTTTGTGGACATGGCAATGAGTAATTGGCTTGTAATTGCTCCTTGACATAGGAATGGGTAATTAGCTTGTGATTGCTCCCAATTCGCATAAACTATGCATTAAATACTTCCTCTGAACCTTTATAAAAGCCAAAATTTCCACTAGTATTCTTAGGCCATTCTATTATTTTTCTCTTGTATAAAATCCATATTCCTGTAAGAAACTTAGGGATGAGTTTTATCTGCTTCCACTTCGCTTCTTACTTGTGGAACATGCAAAAACTCAGCAAACTCAGCAACCCTAAACCCTAGTATATATATATATATATATATATATATATATAAACTCTTCATTTATCGACGTATCTTTCTAATGTTTGCACAGTTGTTATTTGTAGCTTCATGTTCTTTATGATTAAAAATTCTGCATGAAGAATCTACTTTCAAGTTACAAGGAATCATCATAGGCTGTATTAGGAACAAAGCATGAGTTGAAAGAAGATCGGGCAACTGAATGTAATTTCTTTATCGTTTATATTTGTAACTAGAAGCAGCAGTAATGAGCCCCAAATAACCAGATAAAGGGCATGCTATACACAGCAGGGTTTGTGCGCAACGATTAAAAATACATGTATTGAGATTTTTTAATCAGACTGACTAGTACAGATCATTTACAACTAGGAGGGTTTGCACACTTGTAAACAGCAGAAGCTGGCTGCTTGTAATCGGGAATGCTATCCGGATCGACAAGCCTGACCTCACCAGGGCTAAATAATAACTCACTATGCCTGCATGCAGAGCACTAGTCCCTTTTTAGCGGCGGTCGAAAGAGAAAACAACACAAATAAAAACCATTAAAGACATTTCTAATTTTCCTTTTTACCAACTTCAAAGCAGTGCAGTTATATGATTTCATCACAACTAGGTGGTTTCAAGGATGTGAAGGTGTAAACAGATAGCTCAAAATCATGTACAGAGCTAATTGAATAGTGTTCCAAATGATGATTCACGTCAAACTTGGAGCCTATTTGATATTTGGTTAGAACTCGTGCAAAACTATCGTTCGATAGAGTATAAAGAAGCACTACAGTAGAACTAGGAGCTTCAATCTGGAGCTTCTGTTTTTGAGGGTCAAAAGTTCGTTCTAACTTCTTGTCGCAGAAAAAGCTAGCTCTATAAATATGTCCCAAGAAACAGTTGCCAGGTGCATGACTTTCGCCGGACATTCTCCTAATAAATCATTGTCAGGTTTGAAATACAGCAGGCGAAATAAACTGAAATGGCGCACGGAAGTCAGCAAAGAACTAGACAAAGCTTGGAACAATTCATTCTACGCGGGCTAGAGATTTAAATGATTTCTATCACCCATAAATATTTGTAAAACATATGAAAGCGATAATAATTACCTGCGAAGGTCTAGACCTATCAAGCCAGCTTGTAGAACTGAGAGATTGTCCGAATCTGGTGAAACAATTATCACCGTATCTCCAGAATACTGGGTCTCTAAAATGGACATAAGTTGTGTAACGCGCACAAACACATCCGCCACACTCTCATTTGGTGTTCCGTCGCCGATAGGAGGCGGCTTGATGTTTGGAGAAATGTTATCTGAAGCATACACCTGAAAAGAGAGAATATTCCTTAGTTCCAAAACATAAAACAGTAATCTAAAAATTGTTTAACTCAAAAGAAAGTTAAGATATACGCTATCGTGTCTTCTCTTACATTGCACACACAAAGACTCCCAAGAGAAGGAAATAGATAGAGTAAGCGAAAGAACTAACTTAAAACAAAACAGGAACTACTCTGGGGTAGTTACTTTGTAGTTACTTTAACCATACAAAAGAAAACCATAAAATTCACTTTAGAATTTAACAATAACTTTGTTAAGATAAATGACCACAAGATGATTTGACTTTTTTTTTTTTTACTAATCTTTTCGTTTATGGTTGCCTAAACTCATCTAACTCTAAACCAGACTCGAGTTGTTTTCCAACAACTTCTCAAATAAAATGCTCTAAAATATGAGGTCCTTACGTACCAGATGATTCAGTATAATCCGCATTGACACATTCTAGAAAAAGCATTATCCTCATTGATAAAAAATCCTTGTTACTCCTGAAGCTCTGTGAAAGCTTTAGAAAGCAATTGTTCTCCATTGATAAATAATAGAAACAGTGTAGTTCTTAAGCATCATATTTTACACATCATAACACCAAGTTATTCTCCATATTATAATGTCAAAATAACATTTGTAGTGCTCACTTGTTCATAAGTTTTGTTTCTAAGATCTAAATATCATATCAAGCACCAAAGATACTCCATTTTACACCACATTGGCATTTCATCAAGCACCATACCTCTGAAATCGAATCTAAGCTCCTCCCCTCGAAAGCCCCCAAGCCCCGCGCGTCCAAGAAGCTATACTCGGGAACAATGTGGCTACAAAAGCAATTCACGATCGTTAGGTTACAAATAGCCGGATCAAAACCGAGCCTGGGCTTTCGAGGGCGCGGGGCGGATCGATACCTGCGGTCGACGCCGTTGGCGGAGGCAATGATCTCGGCGGCCTGGTAGGAGCGCTGGGTGATGGAGGGCCAGATCCAGCACGCGTCCTCGCACGCACCGAGGCTCCTGAGCTCGCGCGCGGCGCGCGCGGCCTGGCGCAGGCCCTCGGGCGCCGCGAGGCCACTGTCGACGGAGGTCTTGGCGACGGGGTTGGTGCGTACGACGCCGGCGCGCTCGTACTCGGACTCGCCGGCGCGGACGAGGAAGTAGCGGTTGGCGAGGCGCGCGGGGGGCATGCGGAGGAGGCCACGCGCGGAGGCTCGGGGAGTGGGAGGGGCGGAAACGAGGAGGAAGGGGACGGAGACGAAGAGGCAGCGGCGACGAAGGTGGTGGTGAGGAGGGTTAGGGTTAGGGTTAGGGTTAGGTTTAGGGTTTGGTGGTGGTGGGGAGAGAGGAGGGGGAGGAGGCAAAGGAGAAAGGAGCGGGACGGGAAGAGGAGCCAAAGGAGCTGAGGGGACCATTTTTTTTTTTTTTTTTCTTTTTTTTTTGTCATGTTTTTAATGAATTTGTTTTGATTTGATCTATGGCCATTTCCTGGCCCATTTTATTATGGACCCAATCTTAGCCCAAATTATTTTTTATTTTTTGTGGAAAAATACCATTGGCCATGGCCTGTTGACCCCTCACCTCTTCATTATTGATTTTAGTCCACTTATTTTTTTTATTTTAGTTTTTGTATTTAGTTAATTATTAAATTTAATGATTATTAACAGTTAATTAGTTTAGTTTTGTTCACTAAAAATTTAAATTTTTAAATTAAAAAAAAAAAGAAGTTGAGAAGGTTATTTTATCTAAATGTCTGCTTAAATAAGGAGTTTATATTATTGATTTTGAATTTACATGTACACTATATTTTCTTGTCACCAAGTTGTACAGTAAGAACCCGTTTGGTAATTACAAGAAAAAAAAAATAGAGTTTTATATTTTATTGTAATAGATTGGTATGAAATTTTAAATACAGTATAATATTTTACTTTATTTTTTTATATTTGAATAAAATATTATATTTTTAAAGGATTAAAACAATAGTTAATTTTTTTAATAATATAATAATATGCAATATTTTTAAAAATTTAAAAAAATTCACTTTGAATGATTGCTAATCATGTATATGAAATAAATAAATAAATAAATAAATAAATAAATATATATATATATATATATATATATATATATATATATATATATATATATATATATATATATATATATATATATATATATATATATATATATATGTATAATTTTATAAAGAAGATGGATGTAAAATTAGAATATAAAAAATATTTTTATAAATTTAATTAGGGTACATGTATAAAAAAGAAAAAGAAGGAAAAGGAGGAGGAAAAAGATGAGAGTAAGAAATACTTGAAAATATTATATGAGAAGAAAGGTAGACGAAAATGAAGAGGTGACGGGGCGGCGAGGAGCGGGAATGGGCAAAATGCGAAACAGATAGAGGGGGAGAAGTCGAACGTGAAATGAAAAAAAAAAAAAAAAATTGCCGATCTAAACTTTTTTTCTATTTTTTCAAAAATATTTTAAAAAATTTATAATACATTGTATTCTTTTCATTTTGTTAGATCATCCAAAAAAGGCTAACAAAAAAAAAAAGAAGACCAACAACTTTTTCATTCTGTATAAACTCTCTGATTTTCCAAGAACCTATGCTTACATATTCTATTCAAGAAGCAAATTAAGGACTCAAATTTTGTATTTCGAAAAATGCACAAGCGGAAACAAATTTCATATCCTAAAAAAATTTAATATTTAAAAAAAAATATATTTTTTTTATATTTTATGACACATAATATATTTTAAAGCATCGACAAATAAAGAGTCGTCGCGTATACACCTACGCTTACATCAAATATCGATAAAATATATTATAAAATTTTAAAATATTAAAAAATTAAATAGTAATAATAAAATTTATAGTTTAATAAATTAGTTTGATATAATAGAAAATTTATATAATAACGTATTTTAAAGTATCAATATTTATTATATTGTAAAAATAATCAGAGATATTTTTATTTTATGTCATAAATTTACTTTAGTGAATTATTTAATTTTCGAAATAACATACTACTTTTCGCTGCATTTGTATGCTGGAGATTACAAAAATAACATTAGCAGAGGTATTTTTCTGATGGAGACATCTTTAAAGAGGACAAATTTTATTTAGCAATTGAATTAATGACTGATTTCGAGAAGCTCAATCACATTAAATATTGAAAAGTGCTCGACGTAGGCCGGGACCCCATCCTATGATCGATTCACACACCCTTCGAAGTCTTAATATTTTATTTTTAAAAAATTGATAAGATAAGTTTATTTTTTTAACTTTTTGCGGATTCAGATTTTTTTTTATAAAAATCTGTCTAAATTGTTTCTCTTCTAGAATATGTATACTTTATAATTTTTAAAAAAATTATAAGACTGCGTTTGGTTCGGGGATAAAAAAAATTTAGTTATACCGGAAATAGATATAAGTTATGGTATTAGCAGGAACTAGTGTAAATTTCTGTTTGGTTGGGTTTAAAAGTTATACCGGGTATAAAGAAATTTGTGTTAAGTTAAAAAAGAATAAGAAAAATAAAGAGCATTAAAATTTAAATTTATGATTAAAATTTTACTGATATGATTTTAAATATTTAATTTAAAATTTTTATTAAAAAAATTATTAAAATTTATATTTTACTTATATATAAAAAAATTTATTAAAAAAATTTATCATATAATTTATTAAAATTATATGATAAATTTATTAAAAATTAAAGTTAAAAATTTTAAAAGCTATAAAATTTAAAATTTAAAATTTAAAAATTTATAAATGTTGAAAATTTTAATTTTAATTGTCTTAAATAATTAGTTAATTATCTAAATACTTAAATAATTAGTTAATAAAATAATTGAATTAATTAAAATATTAGATTAATTAAAGAGTTAAAATAATAATTAAAATTATATTAATTTAATTAAACTTATTCTCAAATTAGAACAAATCTTGTTTCAGAGAAAAGCTGGAATAGTAATTTCAATTTTATACCAACTTATTTCAGAAAGACGAAAACAACTAAATAACGTTTGGGTATAACTGAAGGGATAAATCCGTAATTATCCTCCTTTATTCCGCTCACCAAACTGAGCAAACATAATGTGCACGTGCTGTTGTTTTAAGAGACAAGAATCCTTATCTAATACGAAAATAAAAAATAAAATAAAAAGTGAAAAAGAGTGCAATGGTACCACACACGTGTGAATTATGCAATATTTTTTAATAAATAGTATAAAATAAGTGTGTAATTAAGTGCAATTGATTGTGTTGTACTAACTGTATAAAAATTACATTATTTTAAAAATATATTATATATATTTTTTTATCTTTTAGTTTTAATTTTTTATTATTTTAATTTGTTAGGTAAAGATTATCGTCTCTCAAGTAAAAAGTGCATGCATATTATGAGTTATTAATTAGACTTTCTAAAAAAAATGATGCTTTCTTATTGCTAAAGTCAATTCAGATTTTAAATTATATGCTGTATCATTTGAGAGCAATATATTATCAAATAATATAATATGTTTTCTAATTATACAATGATTTATTAAATAGTATAATTTGTTTTCTTATTATGCATTAATTAAATAGTATAATATATTTTTTATTTGTTCAAAACAACAAAACATGGAGGTTTTAAATTATGTAGCGTGTTGGAAACCTGGTACTCGTACTGATATTAGATCTTAAAAAATTTGTAACTCGTAAAAATCAAACAAAAAAATATACACATAAAATAAAATTTATTAATCAAGAAAAAAAAATTAGATGCGACTCTCACGCCTCTCTGTCTTTTATAATCCAAGAAGGCGCCACTTTTTATGCACTCATTCACTATATGCATCAAAATTATGAACATTTTGATCATACCATATAAATGTAATTAAATTTTACCACCATCACTACTATCAAAGTTTAATAACATATATGTTACATTCATATATAGCTTACATAAAAGACTATCCAAATTTTATTCTAATTAAAATTTTATTCTAATTAATATTTAAATTTTAATTAATTTATCCCTAATAAATTTAAATACTTATTTTGATCTAATTATAATTCAATTATAAATCTAATGAAATTCTAACACAGTACTTTTCCCAATTATTTTTCTATTTAAATATGGATGTATTCGTGAGGCTCAACCACATTCACAAGCAGCAATGTGAAACTTATCTTATTAGCGTTTAACCGATCTCGTGAAAAGTTACGTTTCACTCACAACGATCATTAGCCGAAGAATTACGCTCTTTCGAACTCGTCTCACTAGTTTTTATTCATACTTTCGGTAGGTGATTAGTTTTGATATTAATTATGACACTCCGCTTCTTGGAGAGATCATCTATTCTAGAGGTACTATAGTCATAACACATTTAACTCTTTTAATCTTTTAGACAGAGTCACAATCCAAAATATAATTATAGCCAGAATAAAAAATTTAGTTCTATTATATCCTATATGAAAGATTATTTCAAATCTCGAAGCATCACATTTCATTTTCTTAAATTTTTGTATCGAAGTTATTTTATGGTGCACCTCATCTTTTAATAAAAAAATTTTATGGTTTGTACTATATATATATATATTTTTTTTTTCTGTTTGAAAGCGAAAAGTAATATGCTATGTGTTTTATTTATTTAAAAATAAAAAATAAAATTAGGTTTGGAATTTCGAATATGTATCAAGTTTTTACGTTTTGAAAATAGACAGTAGTATTTTTATTTATTATTTTTTCAATAGTACGTTTTTTTGTCATCAAGTTCTACAGTAAATTTTTTTTTTTTTAAAAAAAAAAAAATTTAAAAAAAGAAAATCTGATTAGACTGATGACCAATAAATTAGCCCAACAACACTGGTCAGGTCAGCTGCCCCCATAGTTTTCATTTCGGTTGATGCTAAGTGTATACTCTATAAGGGGCGTACATCCTACACTTCATCCCATTCTGAAGTGAGTATTCATCCTACCCGTCACATCGAATGACGGATGGAATTCATCACATCCCAAAATAAAGTGGGGTGTAGAATGTACATCCCTTATGGGGTGTACACTTATATATACCATTTGTCAACATAATGATTCCTTCTCTCTCTCTTTGGGGAAAGATATAAGGGGTGTACACTTATATGTACCCTTTGTCAACAAAATGATTCCTTCTCTCTCTTTGGGGAAAGATTGAAGTTGGTAGATGTCTAAATCCAAAACATCCCACCAACACAGCAAACACTACTACAAAATCTGGAATTGGGGAGATGTTGGTAGGAGTAGGCCTAACTACTCTTTACTTAATTGAGGACCAGCAACCTTTTATCTAAGGAAAATGCTATGTGTACACCCCTTTCGGGGTGTACATCATACACCCCACCCATCTAAGGGTGGGGGTGTGATGATGGGTCACTTGATGTGACCCGTAAAAAATATCGCCACCATTAAAATGGTGGAGGTGTATGATGTACACCCCTTCGGGGTGTACATGTAGCATTGCTCTTTATCTAAATAGTTTTAATAGCTATCCGTCATTTCTGAGAATTTCTAGCTTTTAATTTATTGTTTTAATAAAATTGTTGCGCGAATAATTAAATTATTATTATTGTGATTTTGTATCTAATAAAATTTTTTTATCAATTGGATGAATAAATTATAAGATGTACATTCTTTTTAAGTAGTGTACAAAAAAAAAAATTTCATCTAAAAATATTTTTTTAAATAAATATTTATATGCATAATTTTTTTTTTTATAATTATGCCAATAAAAAGATGGATAAATTACTAACAATTTTCCTTTTTGTTAATAGGATAAGAATAGTATTGATAATAGATAAATAATATTTGCTATCTACTTTTTACCATTTAGATGCCTAGAATTTCAGTAAATATTATTTATTTTAATAATAGAAAATTAGTATTTACTGATTTTTTCAATTCGAATTTTTAAAATTATTGATTAGTGTTTTTCATCCGCAATATATATTCTTGTAAAACTTTAAAATTGTGGAATTAATTCAACTAAGTTTTAACTATTAAAGATATTGCTTTAAAGATTCAAGCTCCAAAATATATAAATATGTTTCAACAAGTCAAGTCAACTATCATTAGTTGACTGATAAGAAGAATGTTATATTCTCGTAAAAAAAAAAAAAATGTTTTTCTAAAAGCTTTTTGGACTTTGCAATTTACAATTCACATAAAATCACAAAAAATTAGAATAAACATAATAAGAAGAATGTTATATTCTCGTAAAAAAAAAAAATTGTTTTTCTAAAAGCTTTTTGGACTTTGCAATTTACAATCACATAAAATCACAAAAAATTAGAATAAACATAATAAAATTTATAAATGATGTTAAATATTATTAAAAAATTATTTGGTTTAGTATAGAATGATTACTTTCCAAAAAAAAAAACAATTAATTTTATCCTGTGAACCATGCAATTTTTAAATATATATATATATATATATATATATATATATATATATATATATATATATATATATATATATATATATATATATATATATATATATATATAATTTAATTTTTTTAAAAAATAAATATATAGTTTTACTTTTTTTATAGATATACAAATGAAATTACTCTCCTTAATTGCTCAGAAAATAGAAAAGTTACTAACTCTAGATTCTAAAAAAATAATTTCTACTTAATTCATTTTAGTTCAAAAAATTAATTTTGATTAAATGCTATTTGGTTGAGTTTAGACGAAAAGTGATTTTTTAAAATAATTTTAAAAAATTATTTAAGAATCAGAATTATATTTTGAAAAAATAAAATTTAAGTTTAAAATCAGAATCATATTTAAAGAATATATTTGACTTGATTGTGAACCAAAATCAGATTTTAAAAACGAGATTGTAAATCACTGATTCGAGCGAAAACTTATTTTTAGATCCAAAATTATTTTTCAAACATTTGGCCAAATTATTAACATGCGCTAAACTATAATTTCCAAATCTGTTTAGAGGGATTGAGAGGACAAGTGGTGTGACGCTCCCAATAATCCCACATCGGATGTGGATGGAATTGTGATTGGATTTATATAAGATATGGATACTAGTAATGATAACTGAGTTTAAGCATTTTGGGCTGTGGTTTGTGCCCAACGAGTTATTATTGCTAGTGGGTCCAGTCGTTACATTTGGTATCGGAGTCAATAACCAGCCGAAAGTGTGTGGTGAGTGGCGCGTCTAGATGACAGTGTGTGGCGAGTGGCGCGTCTAGATGACAGGGCTAGCGAACTCTGTCCGTTTGGATAGCGGTCTGTTACGTCCGATTTTACAAACTCTGATTTACAAAAAAAAAAAAAAAAATTTAAATTTTAAGACTCGGGGCGTGACAACTGATGCGCTTAATTGCTTGTCAATTCCGTGACTCGATCGGCAGCCGCTGTTCATCAAACGCGCTGCAGCTTTCAGCGGCAGCGACATCTCACCCGCAGGATTCATTCGTCTCTTCCACGTACGAGAACAGTGATCGATGTTGCAGAAAAATTATAGTTTCCTCCTGCGCGCCAATCACTTGCTCACATATTTTTGTTGATTGCGAGTGCATTTTCTACGCGCTACGTACGGCCAAGAAGATGCTACCAATAGCAATACAGACACAGCCACTCTTCTATGTTCAAATCTCCTCAAATTTCTAATGACATTTAATTAATTAGGTTGATATTTTAGACCTATTAAAATATTTTGAACCCTAGAGTACATACAGATATTAAGATATCTTTAAGTTTAGTTGCAAGAGAAAATGATAAATATAAAAATATATAAAAATAAATTAAAACATCATTACGCAGGACTTAAATTTTTATAATATAACGATAAATAAATTAAAACATCATTACGCAGGACTTAAATTTTTATAATATAACGATTGTTCCGTAGTTTTTTAATATAGTACTATATTATATTCTTTAATATGATACAAAGAGCTTTTGAATTCAATAATTTTTCATGCCCAATCAAAAAATAAAATTATTATTATTATTATTTTTTAAGAGAGAAAGACAGGATGTTTTTGCTTTATTTATTGGACAAGATGAATTTCTCTATATGTGAGACAATTAGATTTCGAAAAAAAAATAATAATAATAATTCTTTTTCAAACTAAAGCCTAATAGTTTTTTTTTTTTAATAAGAAAATAGCAAACTATCCATTTTATTTATTAAGTGAATTAAAATTAGTTTGCTTAATAAATAAATGAAGCAGATAATTTCATCTATTCAAAACATAAAGTGAGTAAAGCCCAAAAAAAAATAAAATTGGAACAAAAAAAAAATCAAAAGTTAAAAAGAAGAAGCCAGAGTGGTAGCAGAAGAAGCACCAATTGACAAAATTTAGATGAAAAATTCAAGAGCGTTCTGATCCTGCTAAAACTTAATTACAACAAATTAGATCAGTGATTTTCGATGGTAATATTATTTTTTTCTAACTAAATCATTCACCAGATAACTACAAATATAATGAGATTCTTTTTTATTATAAAGTCTTTTTTTTTTCCCAATAAATTCTAAATGCATGTAATTTTGATTTAAATTGCATGATAACTTCATGTTGGATCATTGTATCAAAAAAAAAAAAACTGTCACCCTCACCTGCAAGCAAAGTTCCAAATGATTCAAGCACAAACCAAAGGCCCAAATGATTCAAGCACACTGAATTTGAACAAAATAGTTTCCCTAAGTTGAATTTGTGAGTTAGATCCATGTCATGTGATTAACTAGATTACTAATTAACATAGTGTAACTGCGTGAAACTTGGTGCATTTGAAATGGTTTTAGCTAATTGAAATTGGGTTCGCCATTAATTAAAAGCGAGATTCATGTAATAACTATTAAGAAGTGGACATTTTTTATAATTATCTTTCTTAGTCTTAATATATATATATATATATATATATATATATATATATATATATATATATATATATATATATATATATATATATATTCTTAATATTTTTTTACAATTCAGGCAAATTTTGCTTCACCCTTATATATGAATCTCTTAAGTTTGAGTTTTTTTTTTTTTTTTTTTTGGTATTGTACTTTTCCTTGTCTCCTCTTTTTCTGTCATGCCGTATATTCTCTCATCTTCCCACACTTTTTTTTATTTAATAAAAATTTAATTAAATATTTTATTAATTATGATTGTGGAATTAAATAGATAGTTTAGAAAATTTAGAATGCGTAAGTTATGAATTCGAAAAAAATGAAACGACGCGGAAGTATTCTATTTTTTATTTAACGTGCGTGGTTTTCTTCATCACCTCTTCCTCTCCTTCACAGTCTTCTTCTTCTTTCTCTCTCGATTACTTTATTATTATGTTAAATGTCAAATCTAATCCTAGCAGCAGAGGAGACGAAACCCTCTTCCGTGCTCACTCTAAATGCCGCCAATTTCGTTGATACCGTCTTTAATCACCTCTTCGTCGTTGTCGAGTTCTACGCCTCCAGTGATTCTCCCATCGATTCCCTCGATTTCATCTTATACTTTCGCTTTTTATATTTTTATATATAAATTCTTCATTTGATAAAATTTTTGACATGATCGTAATATTCGCTAAGAAGAAATTGTAATTTCTATTATATATTTAGATGATTTTAAAAAAAATTATTATTTTGTGATGTCTTCGATTTATAATTAAATTCTTATCTTATTAATTTTTAATTATTTATTAAATTTAATTAATTTAATAATATTTATCCATTGTAATGTATGGATACGTACCTACACTGATTTATATATAGACATAAATACGATGATATAATAGAAAAATATATACTAAATAAGTTTTTTTACTTTATATCCAATAAATTAATCACAGTGACTTAGTAATTAGCTTCCAGTTGTAGCGCCATGTAGGCTTCTTCTAGAGTGTACGACTTTTTGCTTGTCTTAAACTCTTAGATTGCGTTTGGTATACCCAAACAAGATTTGATAGGATGGGAATAGTTAAACTCATCCTTAGCGGGTTATTCTGGGATAACCAGCTAAGGGGTGGATTTAGCAATTCCCACCCCGACATGGAATAGCGGAATAGTAGAATAACAGATAAATATTTAATATTTAATATTTAATATTAATATTTAATATTAATATTTAATATTTAGATAAATATTTAATATTTAATATTTAATTATAAATATTATTTGAATTTTTTAATATTTATCTAAATTAAATGCAAGGTTGATTAATACCATAAATTTATTTAATTTTAAATTATATCATAAAGGGCAAAATAATAAATAAAAATATTTATCCCCTTAATTATTCTTATTCCTTTATATCCAATCAAACATAATTTTTTCTTATTCATCTTATTCCTATATAATTTACCAAACATAATTTTTTTAAAATTCGGTATAATTCTTAAATCTAACCAAACAAAAATTTACACTAATTTCTGCTAATACCATAACTTATATCTATTCCCAGTATAACTAAATTTTTTTTATCCCGAACCCTACCAGTCTTATTAAAGCCGCCAGGATAATAACTCTTTGATCAATCACAAAGCCACACGTAATCATGGTCTAATCACACCAACGTCTCCTTCATCATCTTCTTTGTCCTCTCTATATAAATCCTTCACTCGAAACTTCAAATCATCGACGCTTACTAGATAAGTCCATTGGATTAATTGGTTATTATTATTATTTTATTAATTTCTAATGACGGATTACTCGGCAGCGGATGGGAGGAGCGACCGCGACGACCGGGTGCGGGTCCTGCACGTGGTGATGCTCCCCTACTTGGCCTTCGGGCACGTCGTCCCGTTCCTGGAGCTGGGCCGCGCCATCGCCCGGCGCGGCCACCGCGTGTCCCTCCTCGCCCCGGCGCCGCTCCTCCGCCGCCTTCCCGATCCCGCGGCCGAGACTCCGCTCCTCTCCTTCGTGGCCCTGCCGCCGCTCCCTCACCTCCCTTCCTCGGTCTCCTCCACCGCCGACCTCCCCCCGACCCTCCGCCCCCTCCTCCAGAAGTCCCTCGACTCCCTCCGGCCCTTCTTCGCCGACTTCGTGGCCGGCTGCTCCCCCAAGCCCGACTTCGTCGTGCACGACTTCGCAGCCTACTGGGCCGCCTCCGAGGCCTCCCTCCCCGCCGTCTTCTTCAGCACCTTCCCGGCCTCCACCGCCGCCTTCTTCGGCCGCCCCGCCGACATCGGCGCCGGGATCCCTTCCTCCGCCGCCTCCGCCGCCGACTTCACCAGGCCCCCCAGGTGGGTCCCCTTCCCCACCGCCGTCGCCTTCCGCCGCCACGAGCTGGCCCAGCTCTTCCTCGACTCGGTCCTCCCCAACGCCTCCGGCGTCCCCGAATGGGCCCGCCTCAAGATGGCCCTCACCAACGCCGCCTTCGTCGCCCAGCGCTCCTGCCCCGACCTCGAGCCCGACTGGTTCCCGCTCCTGTCGGCCCTCAACGACCGCCCCGTCGTCCCCCTCGGCCTCCTCCCCTCCACCGAACAAGTCGGCATTACCTTAAGCGGCGCCGCCCACCATCCGGAAATATTCGACTTTCTCGAGGCCCATAACGCCGGCTCCGTCATCTACGTCGCTCTCGGTAGTGAGGCCGTGCTCACCACCGACCTACTGCGCGAGCTGGCCTTGGGCCTGGAGCTCTCGAACGTTCCCTTCTTATGGGCCTTGAGAAAGCCCGTCGGGGACGACGCGGATGCGGGCTCCGACTCACTGCTGCCCGACGGGTTCGAGGAGAGGACCAAGTCCCGTGGGCTCGTGGTAACGGGTTGGGCCCCACAAGTGCAAGTTTTGGCCCACGATGCAGTCGGCGCGTTCCTGACGCACTGCGGGTGGAGCTCCGTAATCGAGGGCCTGCAGCACGGCCGGCCGCTGGTGCTGCTGCCGGTGTTCGCCGACCAGGGGTTGAACGCGCGGGCGATGGCCGAGAAGGGCGTGGGCGTGGAGGTCGAGAGAGACGAGGACAGCGGATTCTTCGGGCGGAGCGCCGTGGCCGAGGTGGTGAGAATGGTGGTGGCCGGGGAGGAGGGGGCACAGGTGAGGGCGAAGGCTAAGGAGGTGAGCAAAGTGGTCGGGGATGTGGAGAAGCAGGATAAGTATGTGGATGACTTTGTGAAGCGTTTGAAGGAGCACAGGGAGAAGACAATATAATAAAAATGGAATGAAAATGGATGCTAATCTTTTTATTGATTGTTTGATGGAGTAGAGTTAAAGGCCTTAAGGGAGGGTTAGAGCAATTAAGATTGGATCTTATTTAATTACTAGCATTGGTGCATGCATATATAATTATATATTATTAGTATGGCAATTGGTGTCGAGTGGTCGATTTTTATGTGTTCTTTGTTATCATTCATCCATTTTCTGATTCCTGGTGGAGCTGGGGATGGGATTCCATTTGTTGGTTGTGTTTTATTCCATTTTAGTAATTGTATTTACTTTTCATTCCTATGTTGTCAACAGGGATATAGCAAGTATATATATTTTTTAATTTTTTAGTGCATCTATTCTAAGTAACGGTGAAGTTTCACTTTTCAAAGTTCATCAATTTTAGAATTATTTTATTTCTACTATTTTTAATCTTTTTAACTTTTGAATCTGATCATAGATCAAAATATTACAGTTGAACTAAAAAATTTAATTTAATTATATTTTATATATTGTTCTATTTTAAATTATGAAAAGTCACCAAATAGAGCTGGGCGTTTTAAACGTTTTTTTTTTTTTCTTCTTTGTGTGGATTGACACTTTTGAAATTAATTTTTTTATTTTTTTTATTTATCAATCATTTTTAGTATAAGTGGTAAAAAATTTGATGGTTGATACTTAAGACTCGAGTTCAAAGCCTACTTATTTTATATTTTCAGCTAAATTTTTTTTAAAAATAAACGAAGCGGGTAGTCTATTACCTTTCTCTAAAAAAAAAAAAATTATTATTATTATTTTTTCGGAGTCGAAGTAATTTTAACCCCAAATAAAAAAAGAAAAGAGAATTTGGCCAAAATTTTAGTAATTAATTTCATCAAATTTAACTGTTTTAGTAGCTTTATAGTAAGTAAAACTAGAATGATTAACTACTAATAGCTAATTAAGATATTGATTTTTACAAAATTTTAACTTAATGACTAGAACAACTCAAATTAAAAAAAAAAAAAATCAAAAGTTGAAGTAGTGTTCATTAAAAAATTAACTTGCTTATTCAAAATGACCCATAGTTGAGGTGATCACCACACATTTTTAAGCAAAATTAATTATAAAGAGGGATTGAACGGTTGAGGGTCGACCAGTTCATTTCAATTTTTGAGGCAAGTTTCAAAAACCAAAACAAACCAATTAGAACCGAATTAAAGGGGTCAACTAAACCGAACCGAAAATTTTATATTGTTTTGGTTTGGTTCATTTTGTTTCTGTAGAATTTTTTTTAATCAGAATTAAAATAAATTAAATTAGTAAAAGTAAAGAGATATAATTGTGATTGAATTTATCTTAAAATCGTTGATCTAAATATATACATTAAATTATTAAAAGTTCAACTAATTCAATTTCTCTGCTTTTCAATTTTCAAAATCGAAATGAATCGAATTACTTATAAATCTGAACTGAACCATTTGAAATGAATTGGTTCGGTTCGGATCGGTTCGGTAAGCGGGTCGGTTTCAACAAAGAGTGCTCACTACTAATCTCTATCACCCTCCCCACCCCCCCCAAAAAAAAAAAAACAACTCAGTGATCAAAGGCCTATGAAATTGGGCCGAGCTACCCATGAAATTGGGCCGAGCTACCCATGAAATTGGGCCAGCACATTACTAACTAAAATGAACTGAAAATAATTGGAAAAAGTTAAAAGCCTAGGCCTTTAAGGAGTTGCCATCCTTTATTGGATCGGTATACATTGCAAGCGAACTAACCACAATAAGAATAAAAAAAAAAGTTTTTCTTCTGACATAATAAATTATATAATGAGCAATGCTACATGTACACCCCGAAGGGGTGTACATCATACATCTCCACCATTTTAATGGTGCCGATATTTTTTACGGGTCACATCAAGTGATCCATCATCACACCCCCACCCTTAGATGGGTGGGGGTGTGAGATGTACACCCCTTACGGGTGTACACATAGCATTTTCCTTATATAATATAATGAGCAATTGTCTGTATACCTCTGAGTACAAAACCACCTTTATATATATTTTTATCTGAATATTCAAATTCTTTCCAATTCATCTAAAAATTAGAATATATATGGAAGAAAGAAACTAAAATTTATCAGAAATATATTTGAAATGCCAGGTATAAAAGAAAATTTCATAACTTTCCAAGGGTACAATAATAAATAATAATAATAAATAATAATAATAATAAGAATCGGCTCCCTATGACATATAACCTGCAAAAAAGAGGGTGAACTGGAAATACTCTCTGCGTGCTCTGCGGGTTTCCGACGGAATCGGCTGACCACCTTTTCACGAAATGCGTGTACTCACGATTCGTGATTGGGTTGGGAAACGAGACTGTTGGTTTTCAGGCCTTAGGGGATAATGTGCGCGGGGTGTGGGAGAGTCGGGCGGGAGGGGAGTGTTCTTTAGAGGTGAACAGATCTCTATCCTACTTGGTTGCGAACTGGTGGGTGCTCTGGAAAATCAGAAACAGAGTGATCTTCAGGCAGGCTAATACTGACCCTCTTTTCACAGTCCGATGGGTTAGGGGCGAGGTGGCGCTTTGGTCGGAGATAGACTGATTTTTTTTATTTTTTTTTTCTCGTTTTTTGTTTTTCGCTCCGAGACCGTGTTGTCTCACTTATGTTGCCTAATTCAAATTCCTAATGAATGAAAGCGAATAGTATGTTATATTTCTCTAAAAAAAAAATAATAAAAAGAACAAAGGCCAAACAAGGCTCTGGATTGATTTGCCTTAAACCAACCAAATATCCTTCTTCTTTTATATATGCAATGTAACATTTGCCAAGTCATATGAAGCCATGGACATGAAACTATTGGCCTCTTTTGTTGTGATATAATTTCAGCGCTAAGCTAGTCAGAAATTAGAAAGTAGCGTTAACTAAACTTTGAAACGATATTTTCTGGTTGGATTTCTAGATTTTATGAAAAAGTTTTTTTTTTTATTTTTTTTTATTTTTCAGTTTTGTTTATCTGAAAAAATAAAAACCATGAAATTAGTGTTTTTCATGAAAATCTTTTATTTTTTTTTTCCAAAAAAATAGTTTTTTACAATTTTTCAAGAAATTAAACACTCCTAAAGTTAAAACTATTTTTTTGTGGACTATTATTCTTAACCATCTTTTCATTTTGCATCTTCATTTTGCATGTTGATGTTTTGAATGATGGGCCACAGTTGCAATCATATCTAGAACACTAAAGTCTCTATCTCCTACACTGTTTATGCCATGCATGCATGTTGGAGAAACCAATGGACATACTTATCCACTTCCTTTATCATCCTGTTCCATCATAAATAAGTAAAGATTCAAATTAAAATAAATCACCCAAACAATTAAATGATCTATTTAAGATCTTCAGCTATAATACTAACTAACTAGCTAGCTAGCTAGTACAATTGAAGCATGATGACCCTGCACCTACCTAACTGTGTTGACCTCTTTCAATTGCATGAGTTGGCACATGTGGCCTCACATTAATGTTATGAAGTAGGAATTATTCTCCATGTGCTCCTTCTCTTTTTTAACTTATTATGTCCCCCCCTTTACTTCTCACTCAATGCTCTTTGATGAAAATTATTAGGTACACAATCATGGAGTTCTTGCACAAGTTAGAAGTGGCATGGTATGTATGTTCTAGCTTCATTGATGCTCCCTTTAGCTGAGGATAAGCCATTAATATTGCTGTGGATGAGGAGGAGTTCTTGCAGTGTCTCTCATGTTAGTTACCATGCATGAAGAGTTCATGCATGATGCTTGCATGCTTGATGGAAGTGAAACCAATTGGAACATTCATTTTGTAGTGGCCAAAAACATATTTGCAGTAATTCTTAGCTTGTTCCAAATATATATAAGCCTTTAATTTGTAAATATATCTACTAATTAACTAATGGTATTATTTCCTCGAAAGAGATAGTTGCTTATTTTGGAGAGAGCATATATATTACAAATGGCAGTTTAGTTTGATGTAATTTTTAGCAGTTCTCTCAACCCATTTCAATTGCAAATGCAACTGAACCAAATTACTAATTAATAAACCATGCACACTGAACCAAACCAATTAAGTCTATTTCAGTTGGATTCGGTTTGAAGAATCAGTTTGAGCTTCTCCTCTTAAAAGTTAGATTTGTTTGTTGGATATATGATAACATTCAAGTGATTTTCAAATTGCAATGAATATGCATGTGCCATTTACATGTATATAATTTAGCTAGCTAGGTTGAATTTAGATTATTTCACCAGACCATATTGCTGTGATACCATGCAAGCTCTAAAAGAGTTGATATTTTAATATTTTATATCGAAGAACAATTGCAAATTTACAAAACTGGGCTTTGATGCTGATAATTTTGACGAAAAACATATGTAAACCCTTTGTGTCACACCTTAATGGTAACCCAATTAATCACTTTTTCTTCAAGTTGTTTTGCAAGGAGCTATTTCAATACATGCCAGATATGAGACAAAACCAGTGTTGCACAAAGAAGCAGATAGAATACATGTAATTTTGTTACTTATGATTCCATGCTATACATATTTGACAGGTGGTGGTTGAAATTTTAGAAATGTAAATGTTGACTCCAAATAAGCAAAGTATTAGGTTATGGTAATGACTTTTCCAGCATTTGTTTCTGTTTGGGTAAAGCAAAAGGAAACAAAGGAAAGTAAAGAAAAAGAATAAAGAGAAAGAGAACAAAAGAAAGGCAAAAAAGAGTTTATTCCAAAGCTAAAGTGCTAAAGAGGTTTGTTAAAGGAAGGATGAAAAAGTTTGCCCAGAATTTGGTGAATATTTGCTTTAAAAGCTATTCACTAAGTAGTTAACTAATTAGATATGTCTCGAATTCTTGAATCTGACTCGGTATATTACACGATCCGGTAAAAAAAAAATTTGAGAGAATGTGAATGGAAATCATTCCATTAATCCTAGGTAGTTTTTGATGTTTATATTTATTTATGCCTCTCTTTTTGAGTTTTCATTGCATGCATGAAAACATTGATTTCTTTAGAGATTAGGCTTTTTTGAGAGATCATTATCTTCTGTACTTGGCTTTTAAAGCAACACTAACACCAAAGAGAATTAATTAAAAGGCACAAAAGCAGCTACACACTTTACTTTTATTGGCCTAAGTGTGAAAAGATTGGGATAAAGAGTGGTTGATACAAAACATGATGAAGTGGCCTAAAAATGGGAAAGTTTAATAAAATTATCCTTTCCATTTTCCTTTATGCCATTACAATTCCAGCTGCTTAATTTATTATAGGGATCACAAGTAGACTAGTCAAAGATAATGGATATGTCCAACTTTGAATAAGAGGCTAGTTCCAATATCTTTTCATAATTTGAAAACAAACATTAATTGCTGTTGCATCATCCTCTCATAAAAAGAAGAGAAGTGCTAGGTGTACACCCCCAAATGGGGTGTACATCCTACACCCACCCATCCTAGGGTGGGTATTCATCCACTCGTCACTCGATGTGACGAGTGGAATTCACCCACCCCTAAGGGTTGGTGTAAGATGTACACCCCATTTGGGGTGTACATCTAGCATTTTTCTAAAAAGAATGAAGTATCAGAATTTTGATTGGCTTTATTTATGATTTGATCAACACAGATACACTCAAACAGAGAAGTGTTCAATAAGTGCTCCATAGTACATGCAAATGCAACTGTTATTATCATCATCATAAGGAGAAAAAAGAAGAGAATAATTAGGATTTTTATATCTCTTTTGCTTGTGGATTCATTTTAATTACTACCTACTTTGTGTTGCTTTGAGAACAACTTCTCTATGTATGTGAGCGATAAAAGCCAAATCCAAAAAATTGAGACTTTTTAGATCTAAATCAAATATTTAAGTAGCTAATCAAAGAATTCGGTTTGAAACTTTTGTTTCTAGCTTCAATAGGAAGTTGTTGCTTTTGGATTAACTTCTTTACCTTAGCAATAAAAGCCAAATCTATAAAATTAAAATAAATTTTGCTCTAACTCTCTCAAATATTTAAATAACTTCATCAAAAATAGAAGGTTCATAAAAAAATTCTGATATACAAATTTTTTATAATATTTTGAGAATTCTGATCAGACGGCTTCAGTAAGACTAAACGGCCGTTAATCGGAGCTCCTTTTCTCAATGATTAGTCTAAGAATTATTTTTTTTTCACCTTAAATAGTTGGGTAATTAATTGGAATCAAACAAATCCTCATGAGCTCAGCAAACCTGGTCCCCCTCAATTTGAAATACTGTTTGAGGACACAGCAAGTCAAATTCATTAAGATATGTTCTCATATCATGTCTCAGATTATATATCCAAGCCCCACATTATCATTGATGTAATTAAATATGATTTAAGCACTACAACAAAATTAGGTTACAGGGACACATGTTTGTGACACTTTTTTACAAATGTCCTATTTATACTCCATCTATATTCAAAATTAGATTATAGGGACACATGCAATTTTGAGATATATTATAGTAATGCGTCGCTATACACCCCAACGACGGCACATATAGTGACACTAATGACAAGTGTCGATATTTTTTCCAGCAACATTTTTTTTAGTTTTTAATAATACTTAAAAGTGTTGTTATAGCATAATTTTATTGTAACGAAGAAACTCCTCATGGCTCACTCTAGTGCACATCTGGGTCTATTAGAAACTGATCCGCTTAGTGGATGATTAGGTGCAAATCCAGCTAGAATTAACTAAATGGGTGAGTAGCTGTAAACAAGTATCAAATAATAGTACCATAAAGTACCAAATTTGTTGCAAAACAATGTATGCCATTTTTGTATCAATATAGATGCTATCAACTAAGGGGCAATTTGGTCTTCTTACAGGACAGGAAGAAGTACAAAATGACGGAATTTATATGGTATAAAATAAAATCGAATACATATCAATATTCAGGATCATAAATAAAACTATAAAATAACTTACAGAGTGTCATCGAGAAACTTTTTTTATTAAACAGCGGAAGCAAGAAATTCGGTTGCAATACTAAACAGTACCGACCGAACTAGGTAATCTGGTTTCTCCTCCTTTTTCTGGCGTTCTTCCGTATGGTGTGGATTTAATGGATAATTTTATCAGAATGCACATGAGTAGGAGGCAGTACCAGTACCCCTTTATATAGATTCCAGATCGATTTTCCATCAAAGTCTGATTAGGATTCTATTTAATTTAAATGGATGGAAAGAGATAAGATATACCATATCAAGTAATTCTATATCTTTTAGAATTGACCTTATCTATAGTAAATCTAAATTTAAATATAATTAATTATACCACATATATAGAAATCCTAACACAAAAATCATATCATAACTGAATCAATACGATCTGTTTAGCGTGTTATCATTTACGAAAATTAATGACTTTATGACTTGCATACTACTTACTACACACTCTCCCTGCAGTCCCAAATGAAGCATAATTTGGCTAAGCTTTGGTTGAAGTAATTGTAACCTTAAGATCTTAACTTATAATTAAGAGGATTGCAAATTGCCCTAACAGCATCAAAATTAGTGCTAGGAACTAAGAAGGGAACAAAAACTTGTGACAAATAATCCAGCGGAATGGTTAGTAGAGCTTTGGGGAACTTCATTTGTCTATTTGCAAATTAAGATGCCCACCCCCCGTCCCCTCCTCTCTTGGAAACAACAAGATATTGATAATATTAGCTATCTAATATACTCTTCAAAACTTTAAAAAGAAAAATGCTAAGGTGTGCATCCTACACCCTCACCCATTCAATGGGTGAGGGTGTGAGAAGGGGTCACATCAAGTGACTCCAAAGACACCCCAACCATTGGATGAGTGGGGTGTAGGATATACACCCCTTTCGGGGTGTACATATATTATTGCCCCTTTAAAAATATATGATATATTCTTAGTTAACCAAAATGTTAGTATTGATTACAATTTTTTTTTTTTTTTTCAAATATATGCCTACTAAAATTTGCTACTGGGATTTGGAGTTTATGAGAGTATTTTGAAAAATATTGATATGTTTTAGATTCTTAATGAGTACTGAGTAGTTGACATGCCAGAGTAGGCATTTAGTAGATCCTAAATATAGATTTAAAGGTTCCAACTAATATACTTTGCATTTTTCTTTTTTTAGTGGAGTGAAATAGTTTCACAAGAAAATGCTTTGGATTATGCAAAAATTGTTCTTATATATATATATATATATATATATATATATATATATATATATATATATATATATATATATATATATATATATATATATATAGTTGTGCTGGAATGTTATTGATAGCACCAGCCCAATTTTACCATCTATTTTGTAGTCTTTGTATCGCATTGAGATTCGTGCAAGTTCTTTAATTAAAAAGAAGAGCTTTTTATTTTTTACTTTTTCTTTTCTCTTTTTTTCATTAAAAAGTCTCCATGAATCTCGATGCGATCCAAGGATTACAAAATGGATGACAAGATTGGGTTGGTGCTATCAATAGCATTGCAGCACAACTATATATATATATATATATATAAAATTGTGCTTCTCAATGGGCTTGAATGGGCCAGAATTGTTTGTAACATGATCCAACACGAGCCTATACTGTTGTCTACTAATGACTTAATTTAAATTGTACTTTTTTCTAATATAATAATTAGTTTAATAAAGAAAAGATGCTTATTTTTTATTTTTTTTTTGATCTTTAGAATTTTAAAATAAAGTTGTATTATTAGTTTTAGTTTTCATGCGCGTTAAAATTCTCGTTCGTTGTTGAGTGAGAGTGTGAGCATTTCTTTTTTTTTTTTTTGTGATCTGGAGCGCAAGAATGTGTAAAAAATACTGACGATAAACCATGCATCATGCTTTTTGAATGCTCGTTTCGTGAATTAGAATTCGCCGACCATAAACAAACAGTTTTGATTAAAAACCCCCCAATTTTGGGGGGATTTACATTTCCAAGATTGATTGATGATTACTCCCTTCCACAATCTAAACACTTTACTCTCTCTCTCTCTCTTTTCTTCTCTTTTTTTTTTTTTTGGTTACTTACTCACTTCACCTCACTCAAAACAATTCAAATTGGTAGATAATAATTTTTTTTTAAAAATTTTTTAAAAAAAAGGAAAAAAAAAAAGAAAATCAAACCATTGTTACTCCTTATTTCTTTCCTCAACGGTTGTAATAAAAAGAAATAAAAGGGAACAACCCGGGCGATCGGACGGTCCTCTGTCGCGCCATCACGATCTCCAAGCTCGCGATCAATCGGCGACCGTCCACGTCATGTCGCCCTGGAAGATCCAGTGGCACACCTCGATCTCCCCCGGCTTGCCCCCGAGCGCCACGAACGCGCCGTGGCTGGCGCTCCAGTCGGACGTGTCGAGGTGACAGATGGCGACGCCGCGGTTGATCGGCTGGCGGGAATGGACGGCCAGGATCTGGGCCTCGTAGACGCGCACCTTGGGCACCGAATGGCAGTAGTAGAGCAGGTAGGGGAAGAGGCTCTGGTGGCACGACACCGACCGGGTCACCTTACCGCCGTTCACCCCCGAAACCTCGCCTACGAGCACGGGGCCTCCGGAACCCGCGGCCGAGTCCGTGCTCCGCACCACCACGTCGCTGCCGAGCACCTCCACGGCGAAGTCGATCAGGTCCTCGGCCGAGGTGGCGCAGCGCTTCGTCTCGCCGCGGCTCGGGGCCCGGTCGCAGTCCGCCACGGCGTCCGCCACCGCGCGCCCCAGCGCCGTGTCCGCGGGGATCGCGAAGGCTCCCCGCACCGCCGCCGCCGCGAACGGGATCCGCGCGGCGATCGCCCGCGGCAGGAACGCGCGCGGCGGGAGCCGGTCGCGTATGTCCGGCATCGGCATTGCCGTCCCCCGCGCCAGATCCCTCTCCCTGAAGAACTTCCCCGCCTCCACCGCCGCCCTCCGATTCTTCCCCTCCCTCTTCGCCGCCGCACCATTTCCTGAGGAGTTGTGGTAGGCCTTGAAATCGACCCCGGATTTGGCGTAGGATCTGAAGGTGGTGTTGTCGCCGAAGTAGGACTTGAAGGTGACGTGGTGGTTGGGGTTGGAGCCCTCGCCGTAGCCCTTGAAGGAGTCGCTCCCCTCGTTGAAGGATTTGCCGTAGTTCTCGAAATCGGCGGCGCCCGCGTTGGCCCCCTTGGCGTAGGAGGCGAATGAGTCGTCGCCGACGTTGGATTGGTCGCGGTAGGAGGAGAAGCGATCGGAGCCCGCGTTGCCCCCGGCGCCGTAGGAGCGGAAGAGGTTCTCCGGGACGTTGCCGTTCTCGCCGTAGGAAGTGAACGCGTCCGTGGCCCCGTTCCCGTTCTCGCCGTAGTTCGCGAACGCGGAGCCGAGCACGTTGGTGTTGTTCCCGTAGGAGGCGAAGGAGAGGGGGACGCCGTTCCCGTTCTTGCCGTAGCCGGAGAAGGACTCGTCGCCGGCGTTGGCCTCGCTGGAGTAGACGACGAAGGACTGGGACCGGCCGTTGGACTCGGCCTCGTAGTTGGTGAACCGGAGCTGGGGGACGTTGGTCTCGCCGGCGTAGGCGGCGAAGGAGCCGTCCCCGCCGGTGGCGGCGGCCCCGTAGCTGGTGAAGTTGTCGGTGACGACGTTGCCCTCGGGCGCGTAGAAAGCGAAGGAGTCGTTGTGCCCCGCCGAGTCACGGCTGTAGCGGCGGAACGAGTCGACGGGGATGTTGAGCCCTTCGGAGTAGTTGGAGAAGGAGGTGGCCCCGGCGGCGGCGCCGGTGCCGTAGTTGGTGAAGTTGGAGTTGTCGTAGCGGGAGAAGGCGCCGGAGCCTGAGACTTGGTCGCCGGAGGAGGACGGGGCGGGGGAGATGATAAGGGAGGGGCAGAGGAGGCTCGCTTTGTTGCAGAGGGAGGGGAGGTGGGAGGGGAGTTGGGAGGGGAGGAGGGAGGCGAAGGTGGCGGAGTCGAGGGCGGAGAGCGGGGAGAGCTTGGAGACGAAGAACGAGGGGTGAGGGCGGTTGTTGGGCACTTTGCGGTTCCAGTAACGGATCATCGCCGCCCGCGCCGTGAACGGGTTCACCCGCGCCGACGCCCCCTCCTCCGACGCTACTACGACGGCGAGCAATGCGGTGATTTGGCCGAGGACGAGGACGAGGACGTAGGATGAAATGGGAAGGGCCATCGCGGTGGTGGTGGTGGTGGTAGTGGTGGTGGTGGAGAGAAATCACGGGCGAATGGTGGAGGGACGGGTAGATAAATAGTTACAGATGCGAGAGAGAGAGAGAGAGAGAGATTGGGTCTGGGGTTGGGCCTGTGCTTTATCTGTGTGTTGTGCGTGTATATGTGTGTATGTGGTATTTTTTTTATCTAGTTTTGTCTTTTTCAGAAGAAGTATTAGTTACAGTAAAACTCTGTAATTGATGATTAAGCAGTATTTATTGCGTGGGACTAGGGAGTAGGGACTACTACACCTACTTTTGAAAATTTTCTGTAGTTGATGATTACAATAGTATAAATTTAGAGGGATGCTAGATGTACATCACTTTAGGGGTGTATATTCTACACTCTTATTTTATTTTGAAGTGGATATTATTTTACTCATCATATCGAGTGACGAGTGGAATATATTCTATCTCAGAATGAAATGGAATATAAAATATACACTCCTCAAGGGGGTATATTTATATATAGAGCAATGCTACATGTACACCCCGAAGGGGTGTACATCTTACATCTCCATCTCTTTTATAGTGGCGATATTTTTTACGGGGCACATCAAGAATCCCTCATCACACCCTCACCCTTAGATGGATGGGGGTGTGAGATGTACACCCCTTATGGGTGTACAAGTAGCATTTTCCAATGTTTAAAGAGCAATGCTATATGTACACCCCGAAGGGGTGTACATCTTACATCTCCACCTCTTTAATGGTGGCGATATTTTTTACGGGTCACATCAAGTGACCCCTCATCACACCCCCACCCTTAGATGGATGGGGGTGTGAGATGTACACCCCTTATGGGTGTACAAGTAGCATTTTCCAATGTTTAAAGAGCAATGCTACATGTACACCCCGAAGGGGTGTACATCTTACATCTCCACCATTTTAATAGTGACGATATTTTTTACGGGTCACATCAAGTGACCCATCATCACACCCCCACCCTTAGATGGGTGGGGGTGTGAGATGTACACCCTTACCGGTGTACACATAGCATTTTCCAAATTTTATTATGTTTTTTTAAATTAAATAAATGGGGGGTGTCTTTTGATTTTGTTGTTAATTACTTGTTTAATTTCGGCATTAATTGGAGATCTCTACACAGACCGAGTTTGATTCCGTTTTCTCTGCTTCGACAGTTGGGTAGTTTCTTTCACCTTTTCACAGAATAAAACTTGATTGTACCAAGAATGTTAATTCACTTTTTTAACAATAAAAATAAATTAATTAATAAGCAAAAATATATTAATAAGAATGTTGTTAATTCACTTTTATTACTGAAAAGTTTCTCAAAAGAGAAGTGCTAGGTGTACACCCCAAATGGGGTGTACATCCTACACCCACCCCATTTTGGAATGGGTATTCAATCACTCGTCACATCGATGTGACGAGTGGAATTCATCCATCCCTACGATGGGTGGGTGTAAGATGTACACCCCATTTGGAATGTACACCTAGCATTTTTCTTCTCAAAAATAAGAAAAAAAAAAATATTAAATTAATAAGCATTTAGTAAAAATCATACCCATGAGAGACATTAAAATGTAATTAAGATATAAAAATTCTATTGTTAGTCATATATTAATTTCGTATTAAGTATTTTGTAAGAGTCGACGATAACAGCAAAAATACCGAATAATAATAATAAAAAGAATAATTCAATTAAGTATATATGGGTGCGTAGTGAGAAATGAACATCATATAAAGTGAGTAAATTAGAATCTCGTGACACAGACGATTCTAGGCGTTAATTCTTTTTGTTCGTACTTTTAATTATTTTTTATCTGAATAATTATGGTTAATGATGATGTTGATGCTGCTCTTTATTCTCTTTTGACTTCTTTTACTAGATAGTCACTTTCACAAAGAGAAAAAAAAAAAAAAAAAAAAAATAGTAGCAGTGATTAACTAATTGAAGGGACCAATATGGATTTTTGGTTAGCAAATTATACCAAGCAATTGAAAACGATGTAGGTTTCATTGTCAACAGTATGTAATCTTATCCATAAAAGAGCCTCCTCTCTTACATGTGAGTAATTGAGACATTAAAGTGGTTTTTTGATTTTGACGTGAAAAGTCATGTAGAATTTTTTTTTCTTTTTTTCTTTTATTATTATTATTATTATTATTATTATTATTATTATTATTGGGAGAAAGATAGGATGCTAATTATTTCGTTTATTTTTGAAATAAAGTTAGCTGGAAATATGAAGTGGCGGAGACAAGCTCAAGGTGGAGCTTGCGTGGTGAGCTCGATGCAGCGATTGAAAATTACAAATCAAATCAAGGTGGAAATTATTAAGATTTAATCAGATTTGTAATTAAATCTTAATTGGATTACGATTAATATTTAAATTTGTTAAAAATAAATTAATTTAGATTTAAATATTAATTAGAGTATAATTCTAATTTAAGTAGATTTAGATTTATCTTGGACGGAGTTTATATATATCTCCAATGTAGATAGGATATATATATATATATATATATATATATATATATATATATAAGTACGTATGATCTTGAGAATGATCATACAATAATACAATACAAAAAGAGAGTAAAAAGATAGTAGTCTTCTAGGTTTATAGAAGCTACTCTATTGCAGAAGAGGAGTCGGTGTAATTATTCTCTTGATTAATGAATCTTATTTCGCATATTTTTTGTTTTGGTTTTTTTTCTCTTTTGGTTTTTTTTTTTCTTTGTGGTTGTATTTGTTCCAGTTTTGATGAGGAGACGGGTTTTTGGTAAAAAAACTCGATTTGACGTTTTCGCTGCGGAATCCCAACATTAGGCTATACCGACGTGGATCACGGTACCGGAGCGGGCTGCGAATTCACAAAATCTGATACCGAAGCAAGCAACGAATTTTCCCAACAATAGGCTATCAATTTCATTCATTAAAAAAATAAACTAGATTATAGGATGAGATAATAGATCTTGATCGAAAAAAGAAGAAGATCTTTGACAGCGAACAATCTACTCAATAGAGGATGGACGAAAAACACAGATTGTGAGCTTTGTGGTATGAAAGAGAAAACTGTGGATAATTTATTCACGTAATGCATCTTTAGTAAATTTTTATTTGTGCCAGTCTTGAATGAAATTCAGTCTATAAATTTAGAGAATGATGTCAGTCATGTGACCGTCGTATGGAATAAGCGGATGTCAAGAAATAAAACACAGTCCACTCGTACTAGGCTGATCAAACTGATTACCTACTAGAAGATCATTTAAAATTTCAGAACGATTAATGCGAATTCTCTATCAACAATTAATAAGATCAGATACTACTTGACGAAAGAGGAATTCCTCTTCCTCTCAGTTAACTAGTTCAAGCAATGTTAACTAATTAAAAGTGATTTATTGGCACTTGTTCTTATACCCTTATGATCTGATGAAAATTAGCTGTGATAACTTAAGAATCTAAAGAGGTGTCTCCATTAATGAAGTTGCGATTCGACCTGACACCATTCATGGCGAAGATAACTAAATTCTATAGGTAGTTATGGACTAAAATTGTCGAAAACAAATTTTCTATAAATTGGTCCCAAGTCATTGCATCAAAGTTTTAAAAATCTAGTCTACGACTAGATGGTAAATCTCTCTTGATGAGAACACTAATATTTTTAACCTAATCACATTTGAAGCGAAAGCTCGCTAATACTTAGTTTATCTTCTTGATTAGTGTTAGTATGGGTATCTTTGACCTTGTTTTTTTGTATCTATTACAATCTCAAAGTGATTATCACAGCAAAAGCTAAGTACATAGTTGTTTCATTCACAAATTTTGGGTTGGTTACATGCTAATTACATTCGTAAGCGGATTTTAATCATATTGGTCTTTAGGATAATGTGGTAGAAAAGTCGATACCAAGCTTCTGCTATTTCATGAGATGAGAATTGTTTAATTATCTGTTAATTAAGACGAAAATGTTTCGCATGCAAGAGTGTTGTGTCGCCGAAAGTTGCGCTGATCGCTAGTCTGATCGATTCGGTCCTCGATTGAATTCGAATACAGTAAAAATCTACTAAAAATCTGCTTGTGATTCAAATTCAAAACTTTCTAATTCAATATTAAATTAAATAATATTAACTAAAAATATAAAATAATTAAATTTTATATTTTAAATTTTAAATATTAATTTTTTGCGGTCGATATATAGCTGCACTGATCATCTCAAATGTGATCTAATCTATCACTCATAACAAAGATGCGCAGGTCCCCACACAACAAACAACATGGTGACTAAATTCAACATGTCACAATGCATATGTTTCACAATATCGAAACGTGACTCGAGATCAAAGCTTATTTAATTGGTCACGAATTATAATATCCATAATAATATATCTAGCTATAAACATTAGAGTCAAAATTTATTAATCATTAATGCATCTTATGTGTCCGAGGTTGACGCATTAAACTCGTTTTAGTAAGTGATTTGGTAAAACATTTTTAAACTCTTTTTTTTTTTTTTTTTTTTTTTTAAAGTCCTTGTTTGACTTGTCGGAAGTTGTAGAGTATGATAATAATGGAAATTAACCATTTATTTATGGTGCATTAATTAGAGAAATGTACGGTGATTACAATCGATGAACACGTCTCGATCTTATGGTACTAGCATTAACTCTTTTGTTTTTGGCATTACCGAGCCATTAAATTGTGCCCTTTTGCTGCAGGTGAAGCAGTACACTGTTATAAAAACAAAAATAAGTAGAGATAAAAAAAGTACCGAAGTTATCTGCTTATGGTACATTTTTAAACGGTTAATGAGAAAATATTTTGTTGTACGTAAAGGAGTAAAAAAAAAAAATTATAAAAAAAAGAAGTTAATGGAAAAATAATTTTAAGTTTTATAGTATTTGATTTGCCGGAAAAAAAATATTTTTTTTTAATATTTATTTGGTTATTTTTTTATTTATTGGTTCTGGAAAAAAATTGATGAGTTTTCAATTTTCGTCATGAAAACTGAAAACATCCTATTCTTTTTAAATTCACAAAATATTTTTTTTAAAAAAATTACGGTTAAACAAACACACGAAAAATAATTTTTTTAACTAAACAATAATTTTTTGTATATTTTACGTACGGCCAACCAAACACACTCTTAATCTTTTAAAATTTGAATCTTACTATCTAATTTTTAAATTTATTTAATTTAAATCAGCGATCAACAGTATTTTAAATTTAAAATTTAAATTAATCAGTTACTTTGATGAATTTATAGTTGCGAGAATTACATAATATATATTATCTAAGTCTGTAAATATAAAAAACACATTCAGATTATTAAAACAAAACAAGTAAATTAAAAGATTGAATAGTAAAATTAAAATTTTATAAGATAATGTAGTCGTTTCAACATGATCCATAGTTTAGATAAGATTGAAAAGAAAAAAATACTATTTGCACACTCTATTGTAGAAGCTTCCGAGGCACACAATAGATCCATCACGTGTGCGAGGTCGCACTCCACACACGCAAGAAATACAAAACTAATTTGGAAAAGAACTAATAGTCTACAACTAAGCATATATGAAAATATAAGTAAAAACTAAACTATCAACTATTACTCTACAAAATATATACAAGATCCACCTCCCAAAATAAAAAAAATACAAA
Source organism: Tillandsia leiboldiana (assembly GCA_029204045.2). Taxonomy (NCBI): domain Eukaryota; kingdom Viridiplantae; phylum Streptophyta; class Magnoliopsida; order Poales; family Bromeliaceae; genus Tillandsia; species Tillandsia leiboldiana. The sequence continues at coordinate 3,994,596 of CM055076.1, read as the reverse complement.
TAAAAGGTTCTATCCTCATCGGTCCCAAAGTATAGTGTAATCATCTAACAAAAACTACAAAAGGGTGGTCTCTCTATAAAACCAAACTGGGAGGAGATGCTATCTACGATACAATCCCGTTATCTACGGTGCAATTCTCTTATCTCGATCTAGAGTTGACTCGAAAAGCTCTGAAAAGTAGACTACAAGAGGGCGTGAGAACTATAAAATAGTAGTTGCTAGAGAGTATAGTCGGCGACAATCACGACCTACCCATTAAGTCTATCAATGACAAGATAGAAAAAATTTGCAACAATAAGTGAGTACGTAATAGAGCATAATAATAAAAAAACCTGCACAATACTATACTATCATGCCTCTAATCACTAATCCTGCCATGCAATCAACGGAAAACCCCAAAGAAAAAGTAAGGACTCACCAACCCAAACTCACACACCAAATACGACACCAACCAACTTAATGGTATACATAATCCAATCATGAACTGATCGACTCAACAGTCCGATCAAGCCTGCACCGCCTACTGCCTAGACTACACGGCCACTGGTGCACCTGGCAACAGATAGGCACCTGTCATCTCTTCCTACTATTCATAGTAGACGCCAGTCTACCTACTTTTAATTACCGTACGAGCCACACTACCGCTGGTGCGCCCGTCGACCGATAGCCTTCTATCATCTCTCTCTCTCTCTCTCTCTCTCTCTCTCTGGTCCCATACTAGTAAATCTTAATCAAGCTCGATGTGATATGCAGACTATTCAGTAATGCTTTCTTATTATAATTTGGCAATATGATAAAATAGAGTATTTAACAATACCCTATTTTTCTCTCCCTAAAATAAAAAAAAAATATATTTAAATGTCTGAATAAGCTATTTAGCAATACTTTCTTATATAACTATTTAGGGATCAATTTTAGTTTTTTAAAAGATTTTGATATTTATAATTTAACATGATAATTTTTTATGTGATGCCCAACTTTTTAATGGATCATCCATTCTAAAACTATTCTAGCTCTAACATATACTTAACCCTCATCATCTTTTGGACTTAACTATTTTTCAAAATACAATAGCCATGCTAAAAGGTTTTGCCAAATTATATCTCATATATATTATTATTTTAAATTTTGGGAATGTCACATTCTTCTCCCCCTTTGAGCTTTAACGTTCTCATCTAGCTCAGACACACTCACAAGTAATGTGAAATTTGTTTCGCTAGCCTTAGCGACATTGTGGAAAGCTACACCACAAAGATCATTAGTTGGGGAGTCGTGCGGTACCCACTATATAACCCTAGCTTTTGATACTAACTATGGCGTCTCACTTTTCAAAAAATCATATATTTTAAAATTATTCTAATTTTAGCACACTTAATTTTTTTTAACTTAATTTTTTTAATTTTTTAAACTTAATCACGTCGCAAAATGCTATATCTAAATTAAAAAATTTAGCCATATTAAATTATATATATATAATTATTTTAAATTGTATGGTGTCACATTTCGAGCGCCCCAACCGAAACGTCCACTCACCCGCTACTCGCGTCACGTGAGCGTTGCGCGCGTCGCTACCACTTCCCCGCGCAACGTGCAACCAGTGCTCAACGCCACGTGGCTAGCTACCCCGGACACCGCGCCGCTTCATGTCACGCGCCTCCATTGCCCTCCATTTGGGCGGCTACAGGACGGGTTCGGCGCCCGAATCCGCGGTTTTTCAAACCGCAATCTAACTGCCGCCACCTGATTGCGGCTCTGTTTTCGTATTGATTTGCGCTAAAATGGTTCCAACTTAATTTAGTACTTTTTCAATGTGCTTATCTATCTATTATATTGTAATTTTATCATTTGCAAAAGTGCAATATATATTTTACATAAATCTTACATTTTATAATTTTAGAATTTAAAAATAATTTTTTGAATTTTTATTATCAAAAAAGTAATAAGACACATAAATGTAAAACTTATATCTAGATTATAGGTATATGTTGCTCAAATAAACACGCTATTTTTATTAAGCTCAACCAATTTAATGTATGCAATTACTCTACGGAAAAAATAGGAGCGTTGAATTCTTCAAGATATTACTTTTGATAAATTATTTATTAATTGATAATTTTATATAATAATTAATATATATTATAATTATTTATATTATTGGTATTAATATATAAAAGTAATATTGTGAGATGCATATAGCAATACTCATATGGAAAATACTATATCTATAAATATAATATAGATGCAAAGCTTACATTTCACTTATTCTTGAATTCATAACTTTTTTTATAATTTTTAATATTAAAAAGTTGATAAAAAAAAAAAATTCTTTAGATAAGCATAGTATAAATCTTATAAATAATTTAAAAGTATACAAATATATGTACATACAGCATTACTCATATTCACTGACCGTATTAACTTAAATAGTAAAAAATTTAATAATTGATATCCAACTTTTTTTTGAAACTTAATAACATCACATATTCAAATAAATTTATTTTTTTAAAAAATAAATTACACATCATTCAAAGTACTAAGCTAAATTTATTATTTTTTTAAAAATAAACCACACATCATTCAAAGTACAGAAAAAAGTGGCAGCACCACAAATGTAGCCACATTTATTTGTGACAGTTCATCAGTCGAATTAGTGAAAGCGTTGAAACTACCGGAATAAAAGGAAATAAACAAAAAGGCTAAAATACAAAATGTATTTTATAAATATTTATTTTTTTAAATTTTTTTTAAAAATTTATATTTTATATTTTTAAAATTTTAAAAATAATTTTAAAAAATTAAGATATTAATAAAGATAACGAAATGATCAAATTACTCTTAACTTCATTCGGTATATAAATTATAACTCTTCTACTTATAAAGCATTTGATGAGAGTATAAACCTAAACTTAAGCTATTAGAAAGCTATTAGATGGTGGAGTCCCGCATGCACGGCACAGGATTCTAATTTGTATTTAATATTGAGTTAATATTAAATTCTTAACACGTTCTAAATTTTTTTTTGTAACACTTTCAAAATTTGAACTAGATTTATATATAAAGTATAAATAGGACTAAACCTTTTAACCTGTTTATAGTATTTTGGGTGATAGTTAGGTTCGAAAGGTTAAAAGGGTTGAGTGTGTTAGAGTTAGAGTAGTTTTAGAATGGGTGACCCACTGAAAAAATTATGGCGTCAAAGTTGGTATCAAAATCAATCACTAACCGAAAATATAAAATGAGTCTCGGCTGAGTCAGAATTATATAACGGGTAGAACGTGGCTCCCCGACTAATGACCATTGTGGGTGGAATGTAATTTCTCACAAAGTCGGCTGAGACTAGTGAGACGAGTCTCACATCGTCTGGTACTTGTGAATGTAACTGAGGCTGACGAGGACGTCAAGGCTTCAAGAAGGAAGGAATGTAACACCTTCAAAATTTGAATTAGTTATATATATAAGATATAAATATGGCTAAACCTCTTAACCCTACTATAATATTTTAGATAGTAGTTAGACCCAAGAGGTTAAGAGGGTTGAACGTACTAGAGCTAAAGTAGTTGTAGAATAAATGACCTTTTGAAAAATTGGAGCGTCACACTTCTAACACATCGCACGAATCCAATGCAATTAATTATATAAGAATAGTAGAGAACTAACTTTGAAATATCCAAACTAAGTCAGATATGCTCGGATGAAAATGAGCTAGACGAATTGGCAAGACGAATTGGCAGAAAATCGTACGGGACTGTTGGAATTAGAGGGCGGCGGAAACTTACAAACTGGATAGCCAACGTATTTAGGAACCGAAATTAGATCGGTTAGTTTGTTTTACTAGCCTTCTTGGATCGTCCTTGTTTTGATAATTCTTGATCTTCCACGTATCTCCTACGGGTTGCGAATCGAATGCGCAAATCGGATCTTGATCTTCCACGTATCTCCTACGGGTTGCGAATCGAATGCGCAAATTAGATCGGGGATCGAATGCGAAGAGGGCTACTAGAGTTCTCTTCTATATCCACACTCCAAAACCTAAAGATAACGTAGAGAGAAAATAAGGAAAGAAGAAATCTCCTATTCTTCTTGTGTATCATATATCGTGTATTATATCTCGTATAGAGGAAGGGATTTTATTTATAGATTATTAGGATCCCTTAGAATATTTTGTTTCTCACATAGAGATAAGAGAATATCGGTTAACATATGGGTTAAAATATATTTCTTAACTAATAAGAAACATATATAACTTATCATCCTTATTTTTAACCTATAAGGATAAATTGTAAGCTTATCCTTAACATATAAGGATAAATTCCGATCTTATCCTTAACACAAAAGGATAAATCCTAATCCACATCTTACATGAATTGAGTCAAATTATAATCGGCTAATGTGGACACACCGCATGGCAGCAATCTTCCACTTAGCCACATTGGCCAATTTTCTCTCATATACATTCTACTCTAAATACGGGTAATAGAGCGTGCGACCTGACGAAAAAACTACACAATGCAGGAGTGCCATATTAAGTCACCACCCAACTAATATAGCATATCACTGATTAAAATCGTCTATGCCCCAGACGTTTCAACACACACCAGATCAAGTATCACAAATCCCCCTTCTGTAATCACAGGGCTTGACCCTACAACATCTATTGCTCATAATTATCTCAAGTAAGGCAACCGAGATAACCGCCCGGGCAATGTGTCACAAGACTTTCATAGTGTGCTATCGAAACATCTTCCACAGACCCTCACATTAATCTGTATCGGTCCAAGAACTTCACTAGACATGCTCCGCGAGATCGTATTTTCTCATGACCTTGAGATACACGCTAAGTTAGTTGCATTGGATCTCTACTTCATAATGTAGTTCTAAATCGAGAGCATAAAAAGGTTAGTGCTCACACAATGACATAGAGGGAAGAATATATGTCACTCTACTAACTGGTCAACAATCACATACAGTATAGTTGTGTCACGCTCTAAAACGCCATGCAAATCTTGGTTTAGGCACCACTAAGGCATCTAATCACTACACAATTCAGGTCATCTCTCTAACCCAAGTATTTAGGTTCGGTTGCTATACAGACTCGATATGAAATTTCACAAAATAATTCTCATATCCAACTCCTAAGAGTCTCATCTTAAACTAATTAAGGCAACCTTCAAATTATATCAACACTTTATTCATAATAAATATGAACAAAGTAATCATATTACAACTATTAAAGTTTAATATGATTATTTAATCTCATCCTGCTCACCACTTAGGTGCCAGGGCGATCACCCGTGTGAGTGGGCTGACCTGAGCCTGCTGACTTATAATAATATGTGCCTACTAGTATCAATTACGCAATCACATAAAAGAAAGACATATTTTCATTAAGAAAAGCGTAAGATACAAAAGTATCAATAATGTCCATAAATCAAAACCTGCGAAGATCAAAACTCCTAACGTGGGTCAGGAACATATCCCTGACTATCGACTTGGTCAACGGATCAGCCACCATCCTAGTGGTGGAGATATGTCGAAAAATGACCTCGCCTAGCCTAATCATCTCTTGAATGTAGTGAAAACATATATCAATATACTTGATCCTGCCATGATACTTGTGGTCCTTCACATACTCCAAAGCAGTCATGCTATCAGAGAACAATCTCAACAGGCTCATTAGCTCGAGTCACAATATCGAGGTGCCGGAGAAATCTCCTCAGCCAAACAGCCTTCTGAACGGCTGCTGAACAAGCCTCCGCCTCCATGGTAAACAAGGCAATGCAACTATGCTTTTTACTGCATCAGGAAATTGCCCCACCTCCAAGTATAAACACATAGCCTGAAGTGGACATGCGCTCATCTCTATCACCGCCACAATTAGAATCATTATATCCTTTCAATCTCAAGTCCCCAGCTTGAAAGTATAGAACGAGATCACTGGTTCCCTTTAAGTATCGAAAGATCCTCTTGACCACTTGTCAATGAATAGGTCCAGGGTTGCTCTGGTAACGACTTACCAAACTAACAACGAAGCATATGTCAGGTTGAGTACACATCATAGCGTACATCAAGCTGCCAATCGCACTCGCATAAGGGATCCTACTCATTTGCTCTTTTTCTTTATCCGTTTTAGGGCACTGATTAAGACTCAGAGTATGATTCTTTTTTACTAGAGTATCAACAGATTTACTATGATGCATCCTAAATCGCACCAAAATTTTTTTAATATAGTGAATAGATGTACATTTAATTGCAAGAGATGTTGTAAATTAAGCTCTGACACCGTATTAAAAACACGAGCGCAATCCAAGGCTTAAACTAACAAATATTATATATGAATATACAAAAGATCAAATTCTAAGTTGCTCTTAATGGGGAACTAATATTTGTAGCATCATTCTTGTTCTTCCTTTTTGAGTTGGAGCCTTTTAGCATCTTACCGAAGTTACGAGAGAGAAAGGATTTTGGCGTGTAGGAAAAAGCCAACAAAGAAAAATAGTAGTGTCCTTGAATGCAAGAAGGACGGTGATTATGCATACATTTAAACTAGAAAATTGCTAAATGTACATCCCAATTGGGGTGTACATTTTATACCCACCTTATTTCGAGATGGGATGAATTCCACTCGTCCCATCGATGGGATGAGTAAAGAAATATCCACCTCAGGATGGGATGGGTGTAGGATGTACATCCCATTTGGGATATACAGGTAGCACTTCTCTTTAAACTATTTATAAAGTAAAATTAATAATTATGGTGGGAGTTCGAGCTCAGTGTGTTTTATTGAGCAATGCTAGGTATACATCTCAAATAGAGTGTATATTTTACACTTATTTTATTCTGAAATAAATATTTATTCATTCGTCATATCGAAGCGACGAGTAAAATTTATTATATTTTAGAATAAATATTTTAGAATAAATAAAATGTAAAATGTACCTTCCATTTAGAATATACATTTAGCCTTTTCCGTGTTTTATCATGTTACTTTTTTTTTTTTTGGATTAAATTAATTTGGGTGTCAGGGATAAAATAATCGTTTTCTGAATCACATGGAATTTGTCCTGCTCAGAGAATCCACCCTTGGGCAACATATATAGATCACACGGTTTTGACACTACTCCCCATGAGGTTTGGTGTTTTCCTTTTTTTTTTTTTTTCTTTTTTTTTTTTCTTATATATATTTTAACTAGGATAAAGTACCAAATAAAAAAAAAATATTTTCTGTACACTATTAAAAATATATATATATATATTTTATTCTCTATCCATTCAAGAATTGAGTAAATTTTATTCATCACTTTAAAATAATGGATGAAAAAATCTCCACCCTTAAATAGGTTGGAATATAAAATATACATCCATAAACGAATGCACATGTAGCATTACTCCAAATAAAATTATAAATATTCCCACTTTTAATTTTATTCTTCTATTTTTCAAAAAATTTATATTTTATTCTATTAAAATTTGAAAAATATTTTTAAAGGATTACAGTATTAGAGGGTAAAATAATTAAATTATTCTTACTTATTTTATATGAAAAAAATTATAATATATATATTTTTTATTTTGGGATTTTTAGGAATCAATCTTTCAACGCCTTAGAATCTATTAGACGAATTTATGATTTGGAAAAGAATTGGGCCGAGTTTTGTAGCTCTAGGTGATATGTCTTTTGAGTGAGAACTTTAACCTCTTTGCCTTTTCTTTCTTTCCTTTTATTTTTTATTTATTTCTGAAGCTTTATAATTCATTCGAAGTTTTATTGTCTCAATCTCTATAGCTGAATTCATTTATCGAATGAATGAAATAAGTAGTTCCTTTTAACTAGTTCTTCTCTTGTTTTAGCAATCCCTTGATCTTTCTTTCCTGCTGCCTTTGAGTTCAGGGTCAGGGAAGAAGAGTGCGAGAAAGAAGGAAGAGAGGAAGATCTTTTTGGGGTCTATAAAAAATAAATGCTGGTTGGGCTGATAATAGAAGCAATTCAGATAGTATGTCAACAGAGAGCGTATCATTCAGGAATCAGAGCCCGCACGTCCAGGCTCGTCAAGACGGAATAATGGTGAATTCTCTGCTGAAGCCGAGCGATTCAATTCATGATGGAGCCATTTTGGAGGTCTAAGGAGCACGGAGTAACGTACTATCTGTAACTAAAAAAAAAAAAAAAAAAAAAAAAAGCTGTTTTTATTATAAAATTTTCAACTACATAGATTAAAACTATTAAGTTTGACCAAGTCACCGATAAATTTAATGAAATCTTCAATTTACTTCACTAAAGGCATTCAATTTTTTTTTAAAAAAATCAAATGATAACAAATTATAAATAAAAATAAAGTCAAAGGACTATTTCAGAATTGACTAAGTCAAGGAGTGTTCTTACATATTCTACCTAACTCTAAGAAAAATTTTGAATTAAGGAACTTCTCAAAAAATAACCACAAAATATAGTCTTATTCTTATCCTATTTCTCTTATATCTTTATTAAGAAAAATTGAAATTGCCGAAATAATTTTTATTATTCTAGCATATTGAAATCATAATTATATATTGAGCAACGCTCACAATACCAATTTCTAAATTAATTTTATATTTATGCTAATTCACCGAATTTAAAATTTTATTTGAAATTTTATACTGTTTCTGATTGCTAGTTTTAAACTTTTAATATAATTATTAAATTTTCCAATCTCTTATATCATGAGAATCATAATTTCTTTGTTTTTCATATCATGCACAAAATAGATTATTACTGCTCATTAAAGCTTCTTGAGTGCACATTTAATGCAAAAATCAGCAGGAATAAGTAAGAAGAATTTTCTGTTTTGGTAAAAATGTGGGGACACCCCTCAACTATAGGGCATTCTAAAACAAGCACGCACCTCCACTTCAATTTTTTGATTCTCCAACTCCTAATTTTTTCTAAATTGAGTTTTTATTGTTAAGTAACTCAAAAAAATTGTTAATTTTTTATGACTCATCCAGCTTTTAGTAGTTACTATGCTATGTAAAGTAGTTTAAACTATTTAGTTTTATAAAATTATAAATCAATTTAGCAACATTTTTAATCTATTTCATTAAAATCACTTTTTTTTTTCAAAAAAAATAAATTCTCAATAAAAAATAATATATATAATTGGGTAGTTATTTTTGAGGAGTCCAACATACAGTCTTCTGTAAACATATCGAAAAATAACAGATATATTCTTATAAAATTTAATTTTTTATATTTATTTTTTTAAAATTTTAAATTATTCATATATATATATATATATATATATATATATATATATATATATATATATATATATATATATATATATATTTCTATGGTCAATATCCGGTAAAAAAAAATAAAATTAATTATAGATTAAATACTTAATTTTAGTGAGTGAGTGAGATAAATTTATTTTTTTATATTTTCAAATATATAATTAATTATAGATATTTTTTTAGAAGTTGAAATTTTTAGAAAAACTTATTTATAAAGACAAAATTAATATTTAATTTATATTCGGTTAAAAAATAAATAATAAGCTAACCGTGTAACAAACGGAAAAGATATACATAAATAGGTTAAAATTTTTAAAAAGATAAATATAAAAAATTAAATTTTGTAGGAATATAATTGCTATTTGAAATATTTATAAAATATTATATAAAATTAATCTTAAAAAAAAATAAAAAAAATAAGATTAAAAAAAACATTAAAAAAAAAAAAGTTATTCAAAAGAAACAAAAGTTGAAACCGCGTTAAAAAGAGTACAAATCAGGAACCTTTTTTTTTCTCTTTTGTTCTCTCTCGTCCACGTGTCATTCGCACTCCCACCCAATTAAATTACAACCACTATTTATTACCCTCCCTATTTTCTCGTTTCTTTTTGAAAAAAAAATACCTTCTATATATATATATATATATATATATATATATATATATATATATATATATATATATATATATATATATATATATATATATATATATATACATATTTACGTACATATTCTACACTGTGGTGTCACACAATCCGTGTGCATGCCTTTTGACTTTGACATAGATGCCATATCTCTGCACCTATAGTAGAATATTAATTTTATGGGAAATGATACTTGTACACCCCATTTGGGGTGTATATCACACATCCCACCCATCTAATGGGTGGGGTGTGATGATGGGTCAATCGATGTGACCCGTTAAAGATATCGCCATCATTAAAATGGTGGAGGTGTATGATATACACCTCTTCGGGGTGTACATGTAGCATTGCTCTAATTTTATATATGTTACTCATCCAAAGATTATTATTATTATTATTATTATTATTATTATTATTATTATTATTATTATTATTATTATTTTGCTAGTTTTATTTATATTTTTTTAAAAAAAATAATTAATAATTTTGGAAAAAAAAAAAAAAATTGGATAGGCAGAATGTACGAGAAGTTGAAAATTATGGTTAGACGATTTATAGTGGCTGAAATAAACGACAACGGTTATCAATTAAGTATGTGTATGAGATGTTTAATAATAGTGGAGTTAGAGAATTCACCATTTTCAAAAATATTAACTCTGATGACTTAGAGGCTGCTATGATTCGCAAGATGTTGGTCAAGAATTGGGAGATGAGTTGCTCTGCTGAGTAACACTGGCTTTGTACCTTTTTATTTATTTTTATTTTCTTCTTCCCTTTTTATATTATCTTTTTCTTATTTTGTTTTTATTTTGTTTCTCGAGATCTAGTAGTTTCACTGTAGTTAAATATATTTTTGAAATGAATAAAACCGTTCATTTTTATATTAATTTTTGTTATTGTTTTGTTTTAATTTGTTTCTTGAGATCTAGTGGTCTCACTTTGTAGTTAAATTTATGTTTTTAATAAATTAATACAGTGATTACTATGCTACTTTTTCTCAAAAATAAAACAAAAGAAAAATACGAAGATCAGCAAATTTATTCTTTTGTATTAATTTGCCCAGAAAATATATAGTATTTTGGTGATTATTTCTATACATTATCTGTTGATTATATTTGTTCATATAATTATACTGATCATACCTATTTTTATCTACTGATTTTATTCGTTATTACTTGCTTATTATTTGTGATTATTATCTATTTTTTTACTATCATTTATAGTTTACTAATAGGTAGAATTTGCTGATCGCCGGCTCGTTGTGTCTCACATCCTGAATTTGCTGATCGCCGGCTAGTAGGTAGAATTTGCTGATCCCCTATCCCACTAGGATATATTCAGTTGTGTCTCACATTTTGATTATTACATTTTTTTTTAGATACTTCAGAATGTGGGATAGGGGACGACGTCTTTTTACTATCATTTATAATTTACTAATAGATAGAACTTGCTGCATGTCGGCTCGTTGTACTCACTAGGATACATTCAGTTGTGTCTCGCATCCTGATTGTTATACTTTTTTTATATACTTCAGAATGTGGGATAGGAGACGATGTGATGAGGACCTAGTGATGCGGTCGATAGAGCTATCCCTATTATTGCACATGATTAGCTAGATGGATTGCGATCTTTGTAAATTTTTGGTATTTGATATGATTAGTTTTTTTTAGTGCTCATACTTGATTGAGTTATACAATTATTTTGAAATTGTTTGATCATTATATATTGTCGTAGTCGTCCGTGTATAGAAAAAATTCTATCCGTTTTGATGGGAAAGTTTTATGCATACGACGGATCTACTCATATTATGAAAAAATACATTTTAACTCTTATTTATAAAAAAAATAATAATCCGTTTTTGGATCTCGGGACGTGATAATTACTCCGATATTTTTTAAGAATCTTTAGACAAATACGCTATAAGTCTCTAGAAATTACGAGAATACCAATTTTTACAAAATTTAATAAAAAATTTTACGGTTCGTGAAAAATCCTAAGAAGTGTAATGAAGTGTTTAATTATAATAAAATTATATTTGACTTTCAAATTAATATTTTGAAATATGATAAATATTTCTATCGAAAGTCAGATTGACCACATTTTCGAGCTAGCTGGGCAATAGCATAAACGGAAAAAGAGGTGACGTTTGAACGATAAACTACACCAGCTCGTTAATAAAATATATTATTTTATTAAATTATTAAAAATAAATTATTTTTAAAAATATATAATAATCAAAATTTTACCTTCCCATCACACCAAATAAACCTTGGAACCAAACAAATTATTACAAAATATATCTTATTATGACATCCAAATAATTTAAGTTATGCCAAAGACCCTCAAGACCAATATTAGGAGGTGATTATTTTAACAATAGAACTAATTTTTATATTGAGTTATGGACTTATTAAATGTGGCTATTATTCACTGAATTCAATTATATATGTTCAGTAAACTTAGATCGATCTCATTTAAAATTTATAATTTTATCTCCATAAAAGCCAAATATATATATATATATATATATATATATATATATATATATATATATATATATATATGAAATTTTTACTTAATAAATTTACTGGTATTTAAGATTTTTTTATCAAATAAATTATATAAATATAAGTGAGAATTTTCTATGCATATTCAGCATAAAAGAATTCTGCATCTATGATAACTTAATATGCCTAAAAAAATAATACATAATCCGCCTCCAGATATGATACCATTCAAACACAAATTATCGAATCAAACATCATTAATTTGTTAACCGTTATAACTTTATTACTGGATCATGAATTACGAGTAAAGTACATCATTTAGGTATATTTTTTCTTTTTTTTAAAATTTTTTAGGCTCCTCATTTGACAACCAAACCATTCTTGCCAAATTTAGTACATGCATTTATTTCTTTATCTACTGGCATGGAGTGTCTAGGACTGCACTGGATTGTTTCAGTTGATGGATCCATAGTACTAAATAAATATAACTTTCTCAGGTTCTAACTAACATTGCCAAATGTTGCCCTATTGTACATCACAAACTATATACATGCCCCCTTCCCCGTTTCGCCTTGGAACTGTTTTTGTTTGATCGAAAGTGAATTATTTTTGTTTGATCGAAAGTAAATGATTACAATGTGTGGAGCCGCAAGTCTCTCCACAAGTCTTTTCGCCCAGGTTCTCTGTATTGATTTGTCTCTTACACATCACAAACTATATACATGCCTCCTTTCTCGTTTCGTTTTGAACTGTTTTTTATTGATAAAAAATAAATGACTACAATGTGTGGCGCCGCAAGCTTTTTTGTTCAGATTCTCCGTCGTGATTTGATCTTCTTAAATCATGCTATTCACGTTCGGCCGCTTGGATCGAGTCGGATTTGGATTGATAGAATTTTATCGATTTCGGGCTCAAAAAAAAGTAACTTCAAGTATACGAGATTTCAGCCTAAATTTTTGGTTGGTTAGGAAATAAGGATTGAAATAAGATTTTATTTTTTAAATACGTTTGGTTATGAATGAAAACAGTAATTCTTATTTTTTTTAAATAAAAGGTAATTTTCTATATATTTCTAAAAATTTTTTCTGTTTTTAGATTTATCCTTCTTAGAAGGCTAATATTAAAACTACCCTTCTTATATTCCAACTTCTTTCTAAAATACCCCTAAAGTTAAACTTTGTTAGTATACCGTTTGGAGCTGCCGTTATCTGTGTGAAATTACTATTTTGCCCTTTCAAATATACTCTTCTACCATAACCAACTTTTCTTATGTACCCTTAAAATTTTCAATAGTTTTGGTAGATAGGGACAAAATAGGTATATCTAATAGTTTTCAACTCCGATTATTATTTAACTCTAGTTTAACCCTAGTTAACTTAACAAAGAGAAACGGTAGGGATATTTTTAATAACGGTGGAACGTATGAAAGGTATATTGGAAAGAAAAAAATAAGAGAGGTAAATCAGATATTTCTTCAGATTTCAGGGGTACATAGGCAATTATCTCTTAAAATAAATTGGAACAAACTGATATAAGGCTGAAACTACTGTTCAAGTATTTTTTTTCGGAACAAATTAATTTGTTTCTACTTGAGAATAAACTTAATTAAAGTTAATATATCTTTAATTAATTTAATATTTTGACTAACTTAATTATTTTATTAACTAGTAATCTAACTATTAATTAATTAATTAATTAATTAATTAATTAATGTGCAGTTAATTAAATTATTTATTAATAATATTTATTATTGTTAATTATTTTATCAATTAATATTTAGGATTATTTAGTAATAGTTAATTAAATAAATTAAATTATTATTTAATTAATATTTTTATATTAATTAAGTAGATAAAATATTATTATTTTTAAATTATAATTACTTTTATTCTTACTATTCCAATCTAACTATTCAAACGTTATTTTTCTTATTATCAGAAATAATTTAATTTTTATCTAAACATAAAATTAATTTTATTTCTACTTATTTCTGAATTTATATATATCTCTAAAATAAGCAGTTCTACTTTATACCTGAACCGAACGCAACCCTAGATTGTCAAAACTTAAAGAACGTGTGCTACTTGGATTTATTATTGAAATATACTGAAAATGCTACTACTCTTAGCTAAAAATGAAAAGTATAACTGATCTACCGTCCGCACGAATAGAAGAACTACTATTATTCCCAAATTGTCTCATAGAATTGCTTTAATAAAATTTTGGGGGGCAAAAACGTTTTCTTTTCATCACCTGTACGGTATTTATAGTTCTCGCAGTTGACTGAATTATAATAAGGAAAATGCTAGATGTACACCCCAAATGGGGTGTACATCTTACATCCACCCCATCCTAGGGGTGGGTGAATTCCACTCGTCACATCGAGTGACGAGTGGATGGATACCCACCCTAGGATGGGTGGGTGTAGGATGTACACCCCATTTGGGGGTGTACACCTAGCACTACTCTTATAATAATTTTGACCGAATTTTTTTAAAAAATTAGGACATGATCATAACAAACTTGCCGAAAATACGGGGCTAACAACAGTATAATGTCAGAATAAATTCCATGTCACAATCATTTTAAAAGTTGTTAGTTGTTCGTTCATTCTGCGTGTCTTTTACTTATTACATATATATATTTTTTTTAAAAAATAAATATAATTAAAAATGTAAAATAATTAAATTTTGAATTTGAAATTTTATATATCAACTATTAAATTTTTTGATCCGGCATGCATATAAATTAATATTGATATTACATATATTTCTGGATTTTTTTCCTATCAAGGGCCTTGAGAGATACAATTAATGGTGCCTATTCTTATTTATATCTCTTTCCTAAAACAGTTGAATCGGTGGTCTAATTCTTTATTGCTAGATCAATGTGCAACCATTTTCGCATGTATTCTGAGGTGATCACATGAATATGCTAAAACTCTAATTATTAATTGAGTGGACATAGTAACTTAGCAGAGTTCAAAATAAGACCATGGTTAATTAGTACTATGAAACAAGTGTTGTTGAGAGGTACCTCTAAAAGGATAAATTTGCTGTTATTTGTCCCTTTCTTCAATGTGCCTGATACAAGTGGTTGATACTCTAATAAAGCTAGCAGTCACAATGTTCTCTGACTTGCAATGTGCTTCAGAGAGTTCTTGTCTATGTGCATGTGTTAGAGAGAGAGAGAGAGAGAGAGAGAGAGAGAGAGAGTATCTAGAAATTACTAGATGCATCCTATTCCACAGTACAGTTTTAGCAGGTTTAGGGTGACCGACTCGACTCAGCGTAAGTGACAAAAAATTTAATAGTTACTATTCAACATTTTAAATTTCAAAGCTAGTTAGTTTATATTTTCAACTAAGTTCAAAAGAAAAAAAATTATGCGAATAACATGTTAAGTTTCTTTTCAAAAATAAATTCAGTGTGTGACAGAGATTAGACCAAGTTTTGATGAAAAAAAAAAAAAAAAAATTTAAGTGAGCAGGTATTTATCCTAATCTGATTAGAATATTTAGTTCTATATTGAATAATAATCCTGATAGGATTATATTATGCTACTATATATATATATATATATATATATATATATATATATATATATATATATATATATATATATATATATATATATATATATATATATATATATGTTGGAAAATTCGGTACTTACTTCGGTACCAGATTCAGTGAATCCGCAATCCGCTTCGGTATCGCAATAAACGCCGGTACCGTCCAGAGTTGGGATTCAACAGCGAAAACGTCAAATCGAATTTTTTACTAAAAATCCGTTCTCTTAACGTAACTGGAACTAGCACAATCACAAAGAGAAGAAAAATCAAAACAGAAAATATATGGATGAAATAAGATTCATTAACCAAAAGAATAATTATACCGACTCCTCTTCTACAATAAAGTAGCTTACCTAGAAGACATTTATCTTTGAACCCACTCCGTACGTGCATCCAAAATTATGGACACCTTGGCCATACCATGTGGATGTGGCTAAACCCTAACCCCAACCACCTTCATGGGTGTGACCACGTTAACACCGTATGGATATGAAAATCACCGTCAAATATAACACATATGCTATATTTATAACTTACATAAAAAACTATCTAAATCCTAATCTGGATAGATTTTTATTATAATTAATATTTAAATCTAAACAAACTTATCACTTTAAGATTTAAATATTAATCTTAATCGAACTAAGATTCAACTACAAATTTAATCAAATCCTAACAATCTCCACTTTGATTTGATTTGCAATCTTCAATCGCTGCATCGAGCTCTCATCCGCTCCACCTTGAGCGACTGCATTTCCGATCTTGCTTTTGGACTCTCTTAGCTCCACCTGAAGCCGAAAAATCACATACCTCGAGTCTAACACGCCTAGCGAGATCAAATTGTGATCGCCTCTCGTGATGATCGGTAATCCAGTACTCTGATGTCGATCACTCATGAGGATCGATAACCTTTGGCTTCGATACCAATTATTGGAAAATTCGATACTCGCTCCGGTATCAGATTCAATGAATCCGCAATTCGCTTCGGTACTGCAATACACGCCGGTACCGCCTAGATACCAATTGTTGGAAAATTCGGTACTCGCCTCGGTACCACGATATCAGATTCAGTGAATTCGCAACCCATTTCGGTACCGTAATACACGTCGGTACCACATAGAATTGGGATTCCACAGCGAAAACGTCAAATTAATTTTTTTACCAAAAATTCGTACTCTTAACATAACTAGAACTAGCACAACCACAAAAAAAAAAGCAAAACAGAAAATATGCAGGTGAAATAAGATTTATTAATCAAGAAAAAAATTACACCGACTTTTCTCGTTTTCTATAAACCTAGAAAATATTTTTCTTTGAACGCATTCGTACGTAGAAGATATTTTTCTTTGAACGCACCCGTACGTGCATCCAAAATTATGAACACATTGGTCATACCATATGTGTGTGACTAAACCCTAGCTCCCACCACCACCGTGAGTATGACCACTGTTATATGGGTGTGACCACGTTAACATCATATGAATATGAAAACAACTGTTACTATATATTAAATATAGTACATATGTTATATTTATAGCTTACATCAAAAACTATTTAAATTCTAATTTAAATAAATTTTTATTATAATTAATATTTAAATTTTAATAAACTTATCTCATTTAAATATTAATCTTAATACAATTATGATTCAACTACAAATCTAATCAATCAAATTCTAACAAAATATATATATATATATATATATATATATATATATATATATATATATATATATATATATATATATATATATATATATATGATGATACTAAATCTTCCTAACACACATCATAAATATAATAATAATAATATATTCTTCCTCGATTTGTTTCTCTAGTGTAGAATGAGAGAATGAGATCGGACGGCAGAGCAATTCTCTTCGACTCTGCATATGTGAGAACATCGGCACACATTTTCATCTGTAGATCTAGATAGGTAAGAAGCTCTTATTGGTCTCACAGAATCTAAGATGAAAAACGATATTGAAAATAAAGAGGCCATTTTCTGTTGCCTCAGTTAGGAGGACAAATAAAAATAAAATTAAATACGATCAAAAAATAAATAAATATCAAATGTACGACAGAAAATAAAAAATATAAAAATTTATATAAAAACAAATTTTATAAAACAAAAATTACGGACGAAAAAAAAAAAATACTATATAAGAAAAATAAATACAATAATATTTTTAGTACAATCGCACGATCTAGTTAAGACAAAAAGAAAAAACATAAATATTACTAAACAGATTTTTCCAATCGGCCTGAGTCCTCCATTTTCCACCGCATGCATCTAATTATTTTTTTCTCAAAAAATATCATCCCAAAACTGTCAGGAATGGAAAACATAAAATTAAAATAATTACTAATTTCGAGGCACACCTAACCGTCTTTCAAATATAAAATGTCTATACACAATGTTAAAAAAAATGAGAATATATATATATATATATATATATATATATATATATATATATATATATATATATATATATATATATATATATATATATAATATTACAAAGGTAAATTTTAATTAAAGTCGTTTAAATAACTTTTTCTGTCTTACAATGATTAGCTAAACTAATATATTAAAACTTATTATTAACAGGGCAGTTGTACTAAATCTGCTTAATTTTACAGGATAGATTTATACTAAATTGAATTATATTCAATGCGCTCTCGTACATATCATTGCCTTTACAGTACTTTTGCTTGGAAATAGCTTCAATTAGTTCTTTTACTGATGGTTAAGATGAGCACATAAATAAAAACAAAAATGATAATAGTAAAGTACGAAAAAAAAAAAAAAAAAAAAAGAAATAATGAAAACATAAAAAAAAAAATTTGTAAAAGAAAAAATTATGGATGAAAAATAATGTCAAGTATATCACACCACTACAATAAAATTATGCTATAGCGATATTTTTAAGTATTTCTAAAATCTAAAAAAAGTGTCGCTGGCAAAAATACCGACACTTATTATTAGTGTTGCTATATGTGCCGTCACTAGGGTGTATACGACACATTTTTATAATGTGTTCCAAAAATATATGCCTATAACTTAATTTTGAATATAAATAGAATATAAATATGACACTTATACAAAAATATCACAAACATATGTACCTATAACTTAATTTTGTTGTAGTGCACAAAATCGTCTCTAGGAATTTTTTCTTATTGGCACGAGCCATTCGCTTCTCACATACATCCATTTTTTTAGTTTTTAAGTTATTTTTAAAAATTTATTGCACTGCGAAGTTGTCGGCAAATCAGAAATATAAAATCGAAAATAATAATCAAATTTCGAGTCGCATCTAACACCGATCTATTGTTTAGCAAGTGAAAATTTTGATTCCCCCACCGCCAGAAAAACCATAACCGTCTCTAGGGTAAATGGTAAAAAATTTCAAATACGAAACATATAACGTGCTTTCTCTCTCTCTCTCTCTATATATATATATATATATATAAAGAAAAAAAAAGAAAAAAAAGGAGGTTTTGCGTATGCTGTAGAATAGCCTCATTCAGTCACTCAATCATTCAAGCTATGGAGAACAAAACAACAAAGAGAACTCTGTGTGAGGTGAGGATGAACACATATTATTATAGAGCACCATACATATACATCATAGAGACAACACTCTCGATCTGCATGAAGAGATTTAAATTGGTTAGGTTTCAATGTGCTTTTTTCTCACTCTGCCAGAAGGGGATAGGGTTTTGTGGGGGTGCAGTTACCGATCGGCCATCTTATCTTTACCAAACATACATGTACAGAATGGAGGATCAGGTTTTCCATGAAGAGCTCACAAGTGCTACAACATGATGTGGACATGAAAAATAAGAGACAAGTTTCTGTACTTATTCATGTGCCACTGCTCAGTAGGCGCGAAAGGGTTAGAACTTAGATCTGGACTTCAATTAAATCACATAATAATACAAATTGTTAAGACTCTAACTCAGGTGACAGGCCCTCTAACAAAACAAAGAATTAATCTCATTTATGCGCATTGTGATTTAAATTGCTATTATTTCTATTGAAGGGAAGATGAATGGTTGAGGTTGAGTGTTTACAAATTAAACTTTATTTTGATAATGCATCCTTAAGCTAGCTCGACTCAAATCGATCGTCTATCGTTCTTTTATTCAGACTTTTGGTTAAACATTCGAATAGGTTATTTTGTAATATTTATTTGGTATATGAGGATTCTAGCTCTTTCGTGATTACAAAGCATGAGTTTAATTTTTGCTCCTTAAAAGAATTAGCATATTTTATTTACAAAGTGATGTAGCTTATTATGAGAAAATGACATAATTAATCTCGCATTCTTTATCTCTCAAATTCAGACTTTTCGTCTCCTGCATGATCGTACGGCACTTATTGGACTACCTGCTCCCCAACAACGCTTCTACCAGATGTTTCTCCTCTGTTAACCTGCTATGGGATGCGCGTACGACCATTGGGAACCCCCGTGAACAGGAGGACCTAATCGCCTTAGCGGTAGCCTGGTGGTCCGTCTGGTTGGAACGCAATAGTAGGAGGTTCAGGGCGGTCTCTCTCTCCCCGGGACAACTCTCCTCCTCGGCGCATGATTTGTCAATCTCCTGGGCTTCGGCCTACCTGTAGGATTTTTTTTTTTTTTCTTTCCTTCCTGAGATCTGGTTGTCTCTACCCTTGTAGCTAAATTCATACTTTCAATAAATGAAGCGGCAGCACGCTGCCTTTCCCTCAAAAAAAAAATACTACAAAGTTCTCAAATAAGTTAAAAGAAAATATATGCTGAAAACATGTTCCTGCATTTATACTGAGCCATAAAGTTACCATATTTTTTTGTTGAGCTATTCAATTTGATATATGAGAGAGAGAGAGAGAGAGAGAGAGAGAGAGAGAGAGAGAGAGAGAGAGAGAGAGAGAGAGAGAGAGAGAGAGAGAGAGAGAGGACTAGAGATCATAAGAAAGAACTCAAGGGTCTTGTGAGGTGCCTCTCTTCAGGGACATGCAGAAAGAAGGCAGAGATGCCTTCCTATTTGCAGGAGAATGTTTGGGAGGGAATTCCTTTTAATTTCATGTCCTCATGTTGACACATGTGAGCCTTATTTGTTTTTTCCCTTGTGAACCTTCTTGTCCACTAGAAATAGCTTTTTAGTGGGTCTCTCTCACTTTCCCACTGATCAATTATACATAGTCCTCCTTGGGGTGCTTTTTAGCTGGTAGCCAAACTTTGTTTCCTGATCTTTTCTGCCTTCATATTATTGATCACCTGAAAAGTGCTGATATACTTTTTTGCTTATGTTCAGAAAATTACACAAACAACAGAATGCAGATTCCATGGCAATCAGCTGGAAATTTATCTAGCCTAGTCCTCAAACTTTAGGGCCTGTTCGGCAATCACAAATCGGAGATCAGTCAGACTCGCGACTTTAATTACAGTGCTAAGTAGTATAAGTCAATTAAATGTCACTTCGGAGTTCCGCCCAATTTCCACTTTGGTATGCACTTTGCCACATTAAATGTAACGATCCGACCGCTAGCAATGATAGCTCGTTGGATCCAAACCACAGTCCAAAATAGTTAAGTGCAATTAATCTGATGTGGAACTATTGAGGTGTTACAAACTCCACAACTATTTTTCCATCTGATGTGGAACTATTGGAGTGTTACAAACTCTCCCCGTTTGGATCCTGACGTTCTTGTCCATCTGATGTGGAACTATTGGAGTGTTACAAACTCCCCCCGTTTAGATCCTGACGTTCTCGTCAGATCCAAACCAGATCACAAACACATAACAGATCAGAATTACCAGACGACATATAACAGCGATATGAGATTTTAGAAGTGGCTCATGTGGATTCAAGAGGTGGCTTCCACTAAATCCATAGTGTAGTACTTTGCTCCGTATAACACTTAGCTCTCACACTTTCGACTGATATTCGTCTTTAATACCATTTGTAACGATCCAACCCGCTAGCAATGATAACTCGTTGGACCCAAACCAGTCTAAAATATTTAAGTCTAATTAATCCGATGTGAAACTATTAGAGTGTTACAAACTCCTCAACTCTTTTTTCATTCGATGTGAAATTATTAGGATGTTACAATAAAATATTCAACCAAGTTTATTAAGTTCATATTGAATACATTAGAAAATTTTGATAACAAATGAAGAGCCTAAATCTATAAAAATATATATTTTTAAAAGAGATAATTGCCTGTGTACCCCTGAAATCTGAAGAAATATCTGATTTGTACCCCTCTTATTTTTTTTTCTTTCCAATATACCCTTCATATGTTCCACCGTTATTAAAAATACCCCTACCGTTTCCCTTTGTTAAGTTAACTAGGGTTAAACTAGAGGTAAATAATAATCGGAGTTGAAAACTATCAGATATACCTATTTTGTCCCTATCTACCAAAACTATTGAAAATTTTAAGGGTACATAAGAAAAAGTTGGTTATGGTAGAAGGGTATATTTGAAAGGGCAAAATAATAATTTCATACAGATAACGGCAGCTCCAAAAGATATACTAACAGAGTTTAACTTCATGGGTATTTTAGAAAGAAGTTGGAACGTAAGAAGGGTAGCTTTAATATTAGCCTTCTAAGAGGGATAAATCTAAAAACAGAAAAATTTTTAGAAATATATAAAAAATTACCCCTTTTTTAAATATATGTGGTTCGACTACGACTAGACGGTGAATCTCCCCCATATCATACTAGTTGATAACCAAACCAATATTTTTGCTTTCACGGAACATGATTTTCATCCAAAATATAATCACGCCAACCGAAACGTCTCCTAAGTTGATAGCTATGTTGAGACAAAAAAAAAAAATTTAAATTTAAAATTGTAAAAGAAAAAGGAAAAAAATAAATATGAAAATAGATGAAAAAAATCAATTAAATATTAATTGATTGATACTTGTCCTTAATGACCCATAGTCAAGAAAGAAAAGAAATAAAAAAAAAAAATGAAATATAGAATTTGAAATTCAAAATTTTTTTAAAAAAGAAAAGAAATGAGATATAGAATTTGAAATTCAAAATTGAAAAGAAAAAGGAAGAGAATGAGATATAGAAAAAAAAGAAAAAATGAAAGAAAAAAAAAAGAGAAAAGAAATAAAAATATATCGTTGTCTAATATTTTAAAATTTTTTGAATTGTTTCTCAAAACGAAGAGGTCCTAAAATCACTATAAATTAGGCCATTGAATTTAAAAAAAAAAAAAATAAAAAAAAAATAAAACAACGAGGGAGGGTTAAAAAAAAAAAAGGAAGAAGAAATAAAAAAAAAAAAAAAAGTGAACGTACGACGGTAAAGGTGACGGCGACGGCGGCCATGATTGCGACGACGACGACAACGATGTCTCTTCTTCCTTTTTCTACGGCAGCAATGATGGCAACGACGACGACGACAACGACGACAATGTGCGAGGAGGTCTCATGGCCTCTTTTTCCTTCTTCGACAGTGGCAACAATGGCAGCCACAAGACTATCCCACCACTAAGATGACAGTGGGCGGGTCGGTGTATACGCACAAACGACATAGTGGCGATTTTTTTTGTTGGTTTGATTGTGCGGTCATCTTCATGATAGGCTCGACCGATCAAATCCGGCATTGGATCGTTACTATATCGTGCGTGCATATTCACTAAACACCCGTCTCCTCAAGACGCGCGCCGAATGACATGACGACGGTTCTCCAACCGACTTTATTGTGCGGCCATCTTCGTGATAGGCTCGACACACAAATCCCTATTCCAAATTAAACCGTCCTTTTAGTGCGATCGAGCGGCCATCTTCGCGATAGGCTCGACGCGATCAAACCTAACTTTAGATTATTTTTTATTTACCGAGCGGCCATCTTCGTGATAGGCTCGACACGGTCGGAACATGGCGATTTAAACCAAATCGTTCTTTTGGCGCGATCGAGCGGCCATCTTCGTGATAGGCCTGACACGATCAAACCCACCAAAAAAAAAAAAGAATAAAAAGAAAAATAAATAAAAATAAATAAATCGCCATCTTCGTGATAGGCACCGGTCGAGCCAACCGCTATCTTCGTGATAGGCGCAGCTCGACTCGATCAAATCACCATCTTTGTAATAGGAACCGATCGAGCCAATCGCCATCTTCGTGATAGGCACGGCACGACTTGAATAAATCGCCATCTTCGTGATAGGCACTGGTCAAGCCAACCTCCATCTTCGTGATAGGCACGGCTCGACTCGATCAAATCGTCATCTTCGTGATAGACACCGATCGAGCCAATCGTCATCTTCGTGATAGGCACGGCTCGACTCAATCAAATTGTCATCTTCGTGATAGGCACCGGTCGAGCCAATCGCCATCTTCGTGATAGGCACGGCTCGACTCAATCAAACCGCCATCTTCATGATAGGCACCGATCAAGCCAATCGCCATCTTCGTGATAGGCACGGCTTGACCCGTTCAAACCGCCATCTTCGTGATAGGCACCGATCAAGCCAATCGACATCTTCGTGATAGAACGGCTCGACTTAATTCGATTTAAATCGAATTGCCAACTGAACCCAATATGGATATGATTTAAAACAAGTACAATTGAGATATATAATTCAAATTGAACCACATGAGGTTCGAGCCGAACCGAACTACAAACCGGTTTGACCTAAACCGAGCCATTAAGGATACACCTTGAACCTAAGCGGATTCAACTTAAACTGAAATGCATGAGGTTCGAACCAAACCGAACAACAAGCCGGTTCGACTTAAACATTCAACTTGTCGGTTCAACACAAACATAACCACATGAGGCCCAAGCCGAGCCGAAGCCAAATTACAAGTCAGTTCAACTTGAACGGAATCACAAGAGTATCGAGCCAAGTCAAACCGTACTACAAGCCAGTTCGACCTGAACCAAGCCACAAAAGATTTAAACTTGAACCGAAGTTGGTTCAACCTAAGCAAAACCGCAGAAGGTCCAAGCTGCGCCGAACTAAACTAGAAACCAATTTGACTCGAGCCGAACTATGTGAGGTCCGAATTGCAAGCCGGTTCAATTCGAACTGAACCACAAGCTGATTCGACTTAAACCGAACCATAAAGACTTCAACTTGAACTACAAACTGGCTCAACCTGAACTGAACCGCAGGAGGATCAAGCCAAGCCGGATCAAACCATAAGCCGATTCAACCTAAATCGAATCTGGATGGAACTATAAGCAACTTGAACCGGACCATGAACCAGCCCCAAATCGAAATCAAAGAGTTCTAAACCAAGCCGCAAAGAGGGTGATTAAAATCAAACTCAAACAGATTTCGAACCAAATCACAAGAGTTTGATCCAAACCAAATGCAAAGGGATTCTAAGTTGAATCGAACCTCAAGGTGGCTCAACCTGAACCAAACTCAAACGGATTTCAAACCAAATCACAAGAGTTTGATCCAAACCAAATGCAAAGGAATTCTAAGTTGAACCGAACCCCAAGGTGGCTCAACCCGAATCAAACTCAAACGGATCTCAAACCAAACCATAAGATTATGATCCGAACCACACCAAACCATGAAAGGGTCCAAGTTGAGCCGAACTATAGCGTTTCGACCCAAATCGAATTCAAAGGGTCTCGAACTAAGTCATAAGAGTTCGACCTAAACCATATCTCAAAGGGTTCTGAACCAAAGTATAACGGTTCAACCCAAATCAAGCGAAAGCCTAAGCCGACTTAGCTCAAATCAAATACAAAAGGTTCAAGCCAATCCAATTTGAATCCAACCTAAACAAAGGTTCAAACCGAACTTCAAGGATGATCCAAAGCAAGCAAATCAGCTCCGCCTGAACTGAAACAAATCAAAAGTTCAAACTGAGCTGACTTCAAATAAATCGGTTGAGTCAACTTAATCGACTCACAAGCCAAGTTCAAACGACCGAAAAGTCATTAAACTAAACCCAAATTCAAACGACCGAAAAGTCATTAAACTAAACCCAAATTCAAACGACCGAAAAGTCATTAAACTAAACCCAAAGTCAAACGACCGAAAAGTCACTAAACTAACCCCAAATTCAAACGACCGAAAAGTCATTAAACTAAACCCAAATTCAACCGACCGAAAAGTCATTAAACTAAACAACCCAAATTGACCGTCAAGTCGTTAAACTGAGCAAATCATATCAAGCTCAACCCAAATTGACCACCAAGTCGTTAAACTGAGCAAATCATATCAAACTAAGCAACCCAAATTGACCGCCAAGTCGTTAAACTGAGCGAATCATGTCAAACTCAACCCAAACTGACCGTCAAGTCGTTAAACTGAGCAAACCATATCAAACTCAACCCAAATTGATTGCGAAGTAGTTAAACTGAGCAAATCATATCAAACTCAACCCAAACTGACCGCCAAGTCGTTAAACTGAGCAAATCATATCAAACTCAACCCCATTTGACCGCCACCCACTTTTGAAGGGCCACCAAGTTTATAAATTGGGCATTTCACTCATGTACAGTGGGGGTATATGTCACGCCCCGGGGTCGAATTGCGATCCGGGCTCACCAATAGATCCGCCACCTATACGAAAACCCCGCATAGATGAAGCGTCCAACCTGCAAAGAAAAACTACTACAGCTAAACATATATCAGAGCTATAAAATAAAAAGCTGTAAAACTCAAATTCAACCACTGTACAAACTGGAAATAATAATACAATATCCATCTCCCAAAAAAAATCGAATCAAATACAAAATCCTCAGATACAATAACCCAGAACTCAACAGGGAGGGTAACCTGAAATAATATATCAGTGTACAGGCTCTCAGTACAAGTCATATCCTCACTACAATAATCTCTCAAAAACAGAAAGAAAACTAATCTACTGACTGTACTACAAATCTCCAATGTGGGGGTACAGTTACTCTCCAAAGACAGGTATATAGGGATCTAGCTCGCGACTACCTCGCCTCGAACAGCAACAGCAGAATCAACATCTCCAACAGATGACTCTGCAAAACAAATGAGAGGAAAGATAAAGGAGGGGGAGAACCCCCAACGGGTGTGAGAACTACATCAACACGTAGTTCTCAGTGGGTGCCGCCACCAAGCCCGACGGTCTGCCCACTAAGTCTACTAGAGGCATAAGATAACAATGCAGTAAAAACTGAACAAGAAAAGCCGGAGATACTCTACAGCTACGATGTCTCTATCTAAATGCTCAATGGGTGATACAGATGAAAAGATATGCAACTACTTGCACCCAAGGTGCTCAATCGACCCAATCGAACTAACTGCCTCATAGGGTCCAGTCAAGCCTGCGCCTACCTACTGCCAGTACATCCACGGAGGACTGGACTTACGTAGGGCGTCCGTGACTGCCAAAACTGGCCCAGCCAGAAGGACTGGCAGTCACGGACGCCCTACATAAGATAAGTCGTCGCTTTTCTTATTTTTTACTTCTTTTTTTTTCTGTCAAATATAATTAAGTGTCGATTCGATCTACAGTGCGTTCTAGTCTCCGTACACACTGCATTGCAATTTATATAAACTATATAAAATATAACTTTAAGAATCGGTCCTCCTATGAGGGTTCAGTCCTTTTCTGTATAACAGCTGAAAAATTCGTTCGGAAACCGAACTTTTTTTCACAAGATCCGATCTGCCTCTATGCAGAAATAAAGAAAACGGTTCGAGGACCATATCTTGAGACAGGGTTCGATCTTTCTGCGACAGATAAGCTTTATAATCCTTCGAGGACCCGTGTTTCACACAAGATGGTCCAGTTCCTAAACACATAAAATTTATAATGTTTTTTGTTTTATATATTTTAAAGGGTTAATTCCATATATCTTTCTGTAAATATATCGAATAGCAGATATATCACTACAAAGTTCAACTTTTTATATTTATTCTTTCAAAAATTCTAAATTGTTCATATATATTCCTACCGTCAATATCTATTAAAAAAATATAGTTAAATTTTATAAAAAAATTAAACTTTATAAAAATATATTTACTATTCGATATGTTTATATAGAACTGTATAAAATTAACCTTATTTTAAAACTGAGAGTTGCTTCTGTCTCGAACTGTTCGATCTAATTGCGAAACAAACCAAACCTAACCACATTACTTTTAACATCATCATATACATAATAATACATAATAATACGCAAAATGGCCAAACCACTCGCTTGTCTCTGTTCTCTGTAGGCTATTGCCTCCACCGGAGACCACTGGCTAAAGGTGTTCTCTCGGCCAGTGAGGTTATTCTTCGGAGCAGCGAAAAATACAAACGAAGTTCACACTCACACACACACACACACACAAATCTCTTAAAAAGTTGGAATGTGGGGCACCATCTGTTTTGGACTCTTAATAAACTAATGGAGCTCTTTTTCATGGCCTTAGATTTGGATAGGATGATTGGTCCATACATTTATAATTCCAGTCCTGTATGTAATCACCCTCTTTTAAACTTCCCCAGTTGTAGATGTTAGGCTCTCTTTGTTGAATTTTGGGCTCTGTGAGCTGGTACAATCGATTAGATAGAGACCCTTGATCACATGTTCTTTGTGCTTCGATTTTACTTAGATGTTTATTCTGCTCCG
The DNA here is from genome assembly GCA_029204045.2 of Tillandsia leiboldiana. Lineage (NCBI taxonomy): Eukaryota > Viridiplantae > Streptophyta > Magnoliopsida > Poales > Bromeliaceae > Tillandsia > Tillandsia leiboldiana. The sequence continues at coordinate 3,966,021 of CM055076.1, read as the reverse complement.
TCAACTTTTTTCCCTTTTTTTCTGCAGACCATATTGTTAAGTTAATTTCCTGTTCTCATTCAGAAGTTCGCACAAGTCAACAGTACTACTTAGTTAGGTTTAGAAAATAAGTTACTGAATTATTTTCGATAATAGAGCCTCCAAATCGATGATCAGTATAGTTGAATATGATTTATATACCTCTTAAAGTATTTAGAAATCAAGTTTTATGCTTTTTCGATTTTATTCTTTTGTGCATTAAGTGCACACAAAGAAATGAACGGTTAAAAATAAATAATATCTTTTAAAAACTGATGGTACGATTCTTGTAATCAAGATTAAAAGTATAAATTTTTTTTTAAATAGTTTAAAAAATATTCTAACAAAAAATCAATTGATTTAAATTTGTTTATATCGTAAACGAGCAAATTCTTTCTATCGATCATTAAAATTATAAAGTTTGCAACTTTTTCATCATTAGATCAATAATATTGAAAAATATTAAAATTTAATTTTTAAATATTTTAAGTAGTGTAGATCATATTTAACAGTACCGATCATTAATTTTGGAGGCTCCATCATTAAAAAAAAAAAAAAAAAACTAGTAACAACGAAACTCGTTAGCTACCGATAGTATTCTAGCTCAATTCAATATTAGCATATATATATATATATCGATCTTTACACGGTTTAATTTTTCACATAACTTTTATTTGGGCTTTATTTTGATTTGCCTGGGTCCAAAAAACCCAAAATTTTATTGGGCTTAATTCATAAGAATAAGATTTGGGCCCAAATGTGATTAATTGGTTCCAGTCCCAGCCCATTAAGAACCCTAATTTAACCGACCCGGTCCACAATCGAATTCGTAGACCAGGTCCGAGGAGATATTCCTCACGAGGAGGAGCGAAACTCGGCGCCGGAAACGCCGAGAATCGAAACCGCTCCACACACCAAGTCCACGTTATATACTTCCGAAGTAGAGGAAGTAGAAAAAAAAAAAAAAAAAAAAAAAAAAAAAAAGCGAGAGATAGCGAAATAAGGGGAGGGGGTTGGTGCTCACATGGAAGTGGAAGCGATTTTGCGGTGGTTCTAGGGCAAGTAGGTAAGGAGAAGCGGTTGAAGAAGAAGGTGATCGAGAGCGGAGAAGATGAAGGAGGCGGGGGATGGGTTTGTGAGAGCGGATCAAATCGATCTGAGGAGCTTGGATGAGCAACTGGAGAGGCATCTGAGTCGAACGAGGACGATGGAGAAGAAGAAGAGGAGAGAGGAGGAGACGGAATCGGGGGGAGCGGAGAGGAGGGGGGAGGAGTGGGAGATCGATCCCTCGAAGCTCGTGATCAAGGGGATCATCGCTCGAGGCACCTACGGAACCGTCCATCGCGGGATCTACGATGGCCATGATGTCGCAGGTGAGTTTGGGAGTTTGTGTTCGTGATCTCCAGATTCTATCTATCAATTTTTTGTTTCGAATCGATTTTCATTATTTCATATCAATGTACTACTACTACCATGTTTGAATTTAGCAAGGAAATTGTACTTTTCCTTGAAGCGAAAAAATATTGTACTGTTTGAGAAGTTGTACTTTTAATTTAATACTGTTACCCACCAAATCGATCTAGTAGGAAGTAGCCAAGGAATAGTATTATCATTTTGCTCTGCGTTCATGGCGGAGGTTAGATAATCAATGATACTTACAATGACAAGAGAGATCACGGGACAAGTACGGGGATTTAACGCGTTAAATACCAGATGTGGGGCATGAATGTCGGGCTCTAATACTAGGTTTTGTGTCAAATCAATCTAATAGGGAACATTCCAGTAATGGTCCTAACAAGCACCAGGATCAACTAATCTGATTGGTTGTTGCAAGAAGTTGCCCTCAAGTCATTTTCACTACATATGTGAGCAAGAGTTGAAGCACACTTTTAGAATATCTTCCTTTTGGTTTAAAAAAAATTGCATGTTTTAGATTGTGGTACGTAGATTCGAAGTTGGGCTCGCTTTGCCTTGTCTTTAGCAATGCAAAGGTCTTCGACTGATTCCTTTCTCTACGTTAGCTATTGGCGCACTTTGTTTTTCTTTAAAATAACCATTGATTGAATTTAATGGCATGTTTGGTTTAAAGAATGTGAGGCTTGGAATGGAAATCAGAATGATTCATTTTCATTGTTGGTGTTTAGTTTGAGAAATTGACGCTCCAATCCCCATTTCGGGGGGAATTAATTCTCCCCAAAATGATTCCCCTCTTAGAGGTGGGAATCAACTTCGATTCCGGAAGGGATTGAGGAAAGAACTTTTTTTTCAATAACAATAATTTTAAATTCAAATATTAATCTATATTTAATAATTTTAAATTATGATTTTATATTTGAATTTGAATTATGGATTCAAAATTTAAGTTTAATTTCTTAAGTTCAAGTTTAAATTCTAATATAAGTTTGATACTTGAATTAGTTCTAAATTTAAATTTTCACTTTGAAATTTAATTTGAATTGTAAATTCAAATTTTAAGTTCAAATTGTGAGTTTAAAATTTGGATTGAAATTTTTATTACAATTTTAAATAGTAAATTTTAATTTTAATTAAAATTTAAACTTTTTGAATTTTAATTTGAACATGATTCTGGTTCCAATTCCTCTTCTAAACCAAACAAATTAGAGTTTTTATTATTCCGTTTGCAATTCCAGCCCATTCCCATTCCTATTCTGATTTCGATTCCCATTATGAACCAAATATACCCTAAAAGTACTTGATAAGTTAAAACCTTCATATTTCAACTCAAACTATTCTTTTTCCTCAGTGAAATTGCTTGACTGGGGTCAGGAGGGTTCCAGGACACAAGCTGAAATTGCTAAACTGAGGGATGATTTTCTTCATGAGGTTTCTGTTTGGCAAAAGCTTGATCACCCCAATGTAGCAATGGTAAAATTTCCCCTTGTTTCCTTTTATCCTAAGAGCTTTGTTTGGTCATTAATTTGCTTATTCGCTCTGTCCTTCAACATGCATTTCTGCCAATTTTTCAACCAAGTTGCTTTTGTGGTTGATGATAGATTTTGGGTCAAATGAAAAATAATATTTTCAAAATGAAATTAATTGTTCATTTTGGTTGGGAGAAACACATTTTTAGGAGATCCGTGACATCTGTCTACTGCAGCTAGAAAGATACAGCGCACAAGCACTAGCTGAAAACTAAAATAGATATAATATTTGCTAAGGATACTACCAATAACAAGTTGTATATTATATCTTAATTTTGACGCAAGGACAAATTGTGGGCTTTCTGAATTTGCATATAGAATTTAGTTACCTTATGTCATTTTGAATTACATAGTGTGACTGTATGGCTACACATGATTGAAGGGCTGCTCACCTAGATTTTAAAAACTCTCTTGCATAAAGTATCGCATAATGAATGATATATTAGGTGCTATCATTGCAAAACATGTTATAGGGTATTCTGTTTAAAATTTACATAGATTTTGATGATATGCACTACAAATATACATAACAAACAAATGTTGAAATTGTGATGCTCCTAAAGCATAAAATTTAGCTGCTAGTAAAACGTTGTATTGCACTGCATCTGTTTACTCTATTTTTTTTTTTGAGATTAAAGTAGCATGCTACCGCTTCATTCATTAGGTGGATGAACTGAGCTACATTCAGAGGCAACCGGGCCTCGGAAAAAAGGCCACTCCAATCGCCTATCAACGCGTTATTAAGGTCACTCGGGTCAAAAAGTTTCTTGAATTTGTTATAGAAATACATCTTTTTTCCTTCCTCCCTTGAGATAGTCCTTCTATCTTCTATCACCTCATAAATGGCATTCTCACGTCTTCATCCATTAGCCACTAAATGGAAAAAATTTTTTATTACCATCACCTTCCTTTAGCCAGTGCAATCTAACGTGTTTTCCAAAGTGTTTCCTCATCCCCTAGTACACTCTTTAATTGCATCTTAAGTTGCTTATGCTTCTCAAAATCCTGGGGGGAAGATTATGTTGTTCCTCCAAGGCATCCAGCTTTTGGACCTCCTCAGCTAAAGGTTTCTTAATTTTCAATATGCTGTAGAAATTTGAAGAGCACCATTCTTTAATTCTCTTGCGACAGTGTCTAAGTTTGGCTACGAATGTCAGCACACTAGAACCTTTCTTCGGCACCTCCTTCCACCAAATCGACATCCTGCTGCAAAACTATTCTTGTGAAAGCTAGGCTTCTTCAAACCTAAACATACGATAATTCATTTTTTCGCTCGTAGAGAGCAAATTGGTGAGTGGTCAGACGTAACTCTCGGCAGAGCCACCACTTTGGATAAAGGAAAGGCCTGATCCCATTCAGTGGAGATTGGAAAATGATCAAGCTTTAGCTAAGGTAGGGCTACTTTGCATATTGGACTACGTGAAATTTTGATTACCCATCAGTAAGTCATTCATCTCCAGCTCATTTACTAGATCAGTGAACATAGCCATAAGTCATCCACTCTAGCTTCTGCCTCTTCTCTCTTGCTTATTCTTAGTCATGTTGAAATCACCACATATCACCACAGCCCCCCACAAAGACCTTTTAAACCTGCCAACTCGGAACAGAACTCCTCCTTCCCGTCCCACGTGGGGGGACCATAAACATTCGTTACAAAGAATGACGTACCGCCAAAAAGGTATTTCAACCGGAGAGCAAGAGAGAAATTACGCACAAATACCTCACTGCAAGAGAAGACTTTCGAATTCCAACAAGTGATAAGACCCCCGGACGCTCTCTCCAATTTTACAATTTGGCACTTGTCAAAGTACCAGCAAAGGACCAGAGAAAGGAGCGAGAGACTGATTCCACCTTGGAGTCTTGGAAACACAAAACAGACATCCTAAACTTAGATACCACCGACTTCACTAGACACCTTTTGCAGTGGTCATTCAAACCCCTAACATTCCAAGCACAAACTTGAAACATTAAAAAACAAGAAGACCACCTCCCTGGCCAACGCGTGTGCCCGTTACCCTAGCCCACCTAAGCCGTGGTGCTTCGAAAGTCCATAAAGTTCCGCACTTCATCATCATTAAGGAGGATCCCGCACTTCGCACTTTTTTCCTTGATTTTGGCGAGATTCGGACTCCGACTGCCTTTTCGCGGTGCTCCATTGATAAACCCCTTGATGCGTTTGATCTGTTTACTCTGTTCAAATGCATTTATTTCTAATTTATGGTTAACAAAGTCAATCTCTCGGCTAGTTGAGTTCCTGCTTGCTTTAGTAGGTCTTGAAGCTGATTTACATTATTAGAAAATATTGATTGCTTACCATGGCACAAAGAAAATGGTGGTGCCATATGCGCTTTCAGAATAACACGATTTTTCTACTAGTTTCATCATGTTTAAGAAATGCTAGAAGTATACTGCTAAAGACTAGTTGTTTGTGTCGTCAACATGACAACGTGTAATATTAAACATCTCATTTCGAACAATCTGCAAATGCTTCTGTCAACCTAAGTAATTTCTTCTTTTTTTTTTCAAGCAACAATGATGACATTAATTTTGAACTTCTACAAACAGTTCATGGGGGCTGCAACAGGTGCGAGAGATTTAAACATACAGACAGAAAATGGTAATCTTGTGGTACCAAACAATGTTTGTTGCCTTGTGGTTGAGTATCTTCCTGGAGGTACACTGAAATCATTTCTTATAAAAAATCGGAGAAGAAAGCTTCCCTTCAAAGTTGTTGTCCAACTAGCTCTTGACCTTGCTAGAGGGTAAGTATCAACCTATCTGCTTTCAACGAATTACTAGGTCTATTTCTGGGTCAGCTGTAAATTTAGTCCCTGAAGTTTGACTCGGATTTCAATTTACTTCTCAGACTTTCAATTGAAACAATTTAGTACCTGAAGTTTGACCTTGATTTCCATTTCGTCCTCTCAGGGTGAAATTGAAATCAAGGTTAAACTTCGGGGACTAAATTTGTAATTGACACATCTCTTTTACCAATTTTTTTTTCCCCTGAATTTGTTGGCATCTTCACTTAGGTGGCTAGGTTCCGATTTGTCCTGGCTCTCAAACATCTTTTCTGCTCCAGAAAGAACATTCCTGAAATTAGAGACATACAAGTAGTCTGCCGCTTTGGCATAAAGCTAAAACGAGCTTTTGGTATCCAAAAGCACAAGCTCCAATTTGAAGCTTCTCTTCTGTGCAGCAAGAAGCAGTAAGGAGAGTTTAGCGAGAAAGCTATTATTGCTTCATTGAATAGCTCTACTCCAACAGCATTCTTGCAGAAGCTATAGCCAGGCTAAATAGGCCCTTAAACCATGAATTAAATTCTATACCAGCTTTCAACCTTTCAGGTCATTCTTTGCTTGAAAATGAACACATTTTACTTGTTTCCGTAGATTGAGTTATCTTCATTCAAAGAAGACTGTGCACCGTGATGTGAAGACCGAAAATATGCTGCTAGACAAAACGAGGACAGTAAAAATTATCGATTTTGGTGTTGCTCGAATTGAGGCTCAAAACCCAAACGACATGACGGGTGAAACTGGAACCCTTGGTTACATGGCACCTGAGGTACACCATCGTTGGTATTATAGTTAATCATGTCTTTTCTCTATTTTGATACTTTTTGCAACTTGAATTGAGTATCCAGGCTGCTCATGTGCATATCTGATTTCAGAAAGTGCGGCCTGTATGAGCACTATATGTGTGAACAATTTCTTAGGCTACCGTAGTATGTAATGATGTAATTCTGTAGCTTCCTTGTGCTTTTTTTATTTTGAAGCTTCCTTCCATCTTAACATTCTGCAAATAAATTGTGACAAGCACGTATCATCTGCCACTAAAGATAGAATACAGAACAACTGTAATTATGACAAGCCAGGGTAGGAACAGCTGACGTGAAAATATAAGAGAAAATTGCTTTAGATGGATCAAACATTTCCAGGGCACACCACATACTGTTAAGATGCAATATTTACTGCTAATCTTAAACCGAATGGTCCTTAAAGCAAAGTAATCAAAATGGAAACGACCAATTACAATTTTCCTGGCTATTAGATAGTCGGTCATTTATAGACATTTGAGAAATTTGCCCTTTAGATAGAACTACCTAACCTACATTGATCAGATTTTTCATTTTATGAGGAACTTCAATATACTTGCGTGACTTTGAAAAGTAGTTCTTTAAACATTACTGTAAGTAACGGGAAAAATAGAAAAGAAAGCATAAGACATAATTTCTATGTGTTCTCTGATCATCAATTATTTGGCATCATCTGGACTAACTACAGGTTCTCAACGGCAATCCTTACAACCATAAATGCGACGTCTACAGCTTTGGGATTTGTTTATGGGAAATATACTGTTGTGATATGCCATATCCCGATCTGAGCTTCGTGGAGATCACCTCTGCTGTTGTCCGACAGGTAACACCGTTTTTTCTGCTCATCATTGCCTCATGAGTCATGAGTGAGCAGCTCAGAAGAGTGTTTTCTAGCAAAGACAAAAGGCTGATAAATTCACTAAAACCCATTTAGTTTTTGCTAATTGAAACGAGACCAACCAACTTCAGTTTGGTGCGAATTCACAATCTATTCTTTTTTCCATTGTGATTAGGCCCATAAAGTTTAATTTGAGTTGGAAAGGAATAAACTCAAAAACTCACCAACTGTACGACATTATGGTGAGCTTTTTACATCAATCCTAATTTATAACATTAGATAGTAAGTTGTTTCCACCAAATCAAGAATTTGGGCTAAATTGTAACAGTGAAAAGGTTTTTATAGGTTCTTCACTAAATCAAAGTTCATGGATCAAAATGCAACTGGGGAAAGGGTTGGTCAGTCTAGTCGGTCTTATGTAATTTTAACCCAAAATTGAATGGTCCAAAACTGCAGAACTTGAGGCCGGAGATACCGCGGTGTTGCCCGACCTCTCTGGCTACTGTGATGAAGAGGTGTTGGGACGTAAGCACCGAGAAGCGGCCCGAGATGCACGAGGTGGTGACCATGTTGGAGGTGATCGACACGTCGAAGGGTGGGGGAATGATCCCCCTCGATCAACCGCAAGGATGTTTCTCCTGCTTTCGGAGATACCGGGGCCCTTGATCTATCTGACTAGAGTATCTAGAACTAATTACTATTCCTAAGAACACAATAATTGTTTCCCTATTGTGTTCTTGGTGAACTTGGTTAGTAGGCCTAACATAGTAGAGCGTTACCATGTAAAGATTTTGTTTTTCGCTCTTGCTCTGTAAAGATTTTGTTTTTCGCTCTTGCTCTCTATCTTTTTTCCAACATTTTGTGTATGAAGTTTTAGGCACCAGTTGAATTGTCAATTATATTGTGCTTGAAAGAGATTTTTATGGTATGGGTAAATTATAAAAAAAATTACTTATACACCCTGAATAAATTATACATCTTACATTTCACTCATTTATTAGCTGGTGCGTTTTCACTAATTACATCGCGTAATTAGTGAATAACTTCTATTCATTAGATAAATAGAATGTATATAATACACTAGTATAACTTATAAATTATTACTTGAACACTTAAAATCCAACACATTTTGCGGAATTAAGTGCTCTTCATTTAAATCTTCAAAGCCATCAAATTAAAGAAAATGAAAATCCAAACCAAATCCTTCCTGTAATCTTTACAAATTAGGAGTGAATTAATAAGAAGCTTGAGATTACTCCACACAAAAAGTAAATATCTAAATATCTGTCAAACAGAGAGGTCCACTCATTGACTATCATTGTTTTCTCTATTATTTTTTTTTTCTTTTTTACGTAAACAATTATTAATCAAATAAAAACTTCAGTATGGCTATAACTAAATCAATTAATAATTTACTCCTCATGATCAGTTCTCCTCTTTAGACTTCTTTGGTCTCCTAATTTGTATATTCACAAAAAGGAAGACGCTTAGGTTGCGATTGGTTCAGATAAAAGCGAAAACTAATTATTTCTGGAATAGATATAAATTCAGATACAAGCAGGAATTAAAATAATTTTGTGTTTGGTTGAATATAAGAGTTGTACCGGAAATAAAAAAAATTATGTTTGATAAATTAAAAAGGAATAAGAAGAATAGACAGGATTAAAATTTTAATTTAAGATAAAAAATTTACTATATGATTTTAAATATTTAATTTAAAATATTTATTAAAAAAATTATTAAAATTTATATTTTACTTATATATAAAAAATTATTAAAAAAATTTTGGTTTCTGAAACTTTATAAATTTTTAAAAATTCAAAATTTTGTATATAAAAATTAATATAAATTTTAAAATTTTAAAAATTTGGAATAAATTTATTAAAAATTAAAATTAAAAATTTAAAAATTTGCATAAATTTTTAAATTTTATAAATTTGTAAATTTATTAAAAATTATATTTAAAAACTTTAAAAACTATAAAATTTAAAAATTTTCTAAAGTTAAAAATTTATAAATGTTAAAAATTTTAATTTTAATTGTCTCAAAAAATTACAAAAATGATAGCAAAAATTTTAATTTTTAAATTTTTATAAATTTTTAAAAAATTATAAAAATATTCTATAAATTTAAAAATTTTAAAATTAATAAATTTTAAAAAAATAAAATAAATAAATTTTTAGATTTATTAAAAAGTAAGTTAAAAATTTTAAAATTTATAAAATAAAAAAAAATAAATTTTAAATTTTATAAATTTAAATATCTTATAATTTTTAAAAAAATTATTTTTTTTAAAAAAAAAAAAAAAAAAAAAAAAAAAAAAAAAAAAAAAAAAAAAAAAAAAAAAAAAAAACGCTGCTGCAGGTGGAACAACTTCCGCCTGCTGCTTGGAACAACTGTTCCTTCCTAATCCCGAATTATTCCGGAATAGAGTGGAACAACTGTTCTCGAGAGCTTATTTTTTGTTTGGATATAAAAGAAGGATAACTTTTTATCCCCTCTTATACCTAGTTCCAAACGGAACCTTACTACATCTCATAATCTCACCATATCCCCCTATAAATTATGAAGAAACCATTAATCTTAAGAACAGGTAGACCCTCTACTTAGATCCAAACTTAAAGAACGCAGCTGTGAGATTCTTTAATCATCTGTGCCATGTACCTTCCTGCGTCCAAACTAACTAAACATTTCAATAACCAATACAAGAAGCTGAGTGGAAAGCCCCAGCCCAGGTCCCATCAGATCATCATCAAAGCACGAATTTTTCAGCTGTTCCGTAGGCGAATCTCGCTCTATAAATGAGCCGAAAATAAGCAAGCTAAGCCTAAGAGTAGCTCAAACCCTTTAAGCTGGCTCGGTTTCATAACTGAGATTGAGCTAAAGCTAACTCGTTCGATTCCGAGCCGAACTCACGAATGACTCAGTTCACCACATACCCTAAGTTATGAAACAGCCATAGCATTAGTGTTTTCTCCTCCTCTTTTTTTTTCTTTTTCTTGTAATTATTGTCTATTATACTGCAATATTTTTCTATTATTTTCGAGCTCCGACTTCGATAACCAAGCTTGGTTGTGTGTAAACTTATCTTATTTATTAAACAAATGAATCAGATAGATTTTCTCAGCCAAATTTCGAGCCAAACATGAGTTACGAAAGATTTGGACACACGAAACTCGTGCATCGAACTCAGCCAATTTGAAAAAGTCGAACTTTCACGTATTTGATTCGATGCTCAAAGTCGGCCAAATAATTTGAAAGTCGAAATATAGACTCTAGAAATGATGCACACTCGTCTTACTTAAAATCATACAGTATTAAAGTGAAAATTTGATAAATCATGTAATACTAAAGTAAATTTTCAATAAATCATGAAAATATCAAAAAAAAAAAATTCTGTATAATTTAAAAAAGAGTTAACGGAGCTGTTGACGAAAAGCGAAAAATAAAATTACAGAATACTCAAAAGTGATATTTTAAAGTATAAAATGCTAAAGTGAGAAAATGTGAAATTACGGAAGAAATATTTAAAATTTTTGTTAAATTTGTAAGTAAACTGTGTTATATATGGTCGTTATAATGAGCTAAATTTGAGGTGCTACACTGAAAAGTGTGGGAGGATCGAGATCTGTATCGGGTCAGGTTTCGCGACGCGTTCAAATTCAATGGATCAACAGAAAAGTCTCCCTCATCCCTTTTGACCGCCTCCACGTTCAATCCCGATATCATCAAATCACCACCGCACGAATCTCAACCCTCCATCCTACTCCTATTTTTTACTTTTATTTTTGAGTAATATATACTGTTCGTACATCCGAAATTTTTGAATGTACCATATATATTTTATTTATTTTAAAATAAAATTTTAATTATTAATTATTTTAAAATAATTAATAAAATTTATTTTAATCTAAATAAATAAAATATATATTATGCATTCGATTTTTTCTATTTCATTAAAAAAAAAAATTATCCTAATGATATATTTTTATATGGATGAAATTTAAATTAGTTAGCTATTATTGTCAGTTAACCAATCTTACTTTATTAATCAGTCACTATACAAAATAGTTTCAACTATTAAATTTTATAAAATTATCAATTAATTTAGTAAATCTTCTAATTCATTTAACTAATAGTAATAATACTTATTATTAAAAAAAAAAAAAATGTGAGGAGGTTTATTTCGAAATAATCTATAATTGAGGGGTCTCTATGAAATTTTTTTCCTCTTCTTATACTCCGTCTCCACCGACTACCTCAAAATCCACGTTACTACCGCACGCGTCTTCGTTCGAACCCCCACCATTAAAAAGAAAGAAAACTCCTCCTCATCCTCCTCCTCCTCGTCCTCTCCCCTTATTCGTCTCCCTCACCACGAAACCCTAACGCCAATTTCTCCCTGACCCTACCTCAGAAGCAATCCCCGATCTCTCCTTCATCGAGCTGCGTCGCCATGGGCCACGCGCTGCGCGGGGAGCAGCTGAAGCAGCTCCGCGACATCTTCGGGCGCTTCGACTTGGACGCGGACGGGAGCCTCACGCAGCTGGAGCTCGCGGCGCTGCTCCGCTCCCTGGGGCTGAAGCCCCGGGGGGACGCGATCCACGCGCTCCTCTCCGGCATGGACGCGAACGGGAACGGCGCGGTCGAGTTCGAGGAGCTCGCAGCGGCGATCGCGCCGCTGATGACGCAGCGGGCCCTGGTGGACCAGGCGCAGCTCCTCGAGGTGTTCCGCGCCTTCGACCGCGACGGGAACGGCTACATCTCCGCCGCCGAGCTCGCCCGCTCCATGGCCCGGATGGGCCAGCCCCTCACCTTCGTCGAGCTCACCCAGATGATCCGCGAGGCCGACGCCGACGGCGACGGGGTCATCAGCTTCACCGAGTTCGCCGCCGTCATGGCCAGGTCCGCTCTCGACTTCCTCGGCCTCCCCATCTCCTAGGGTTTCCTCCTTCCTCTCTTATTAGGGTTTCCTCTTCCTCTTCCTCTTCGTCTTCGTTTTTAGGGTTCCGGCCATGAAACCATGGATCTCTCAAATTAAAGAATTTTATGTGTAAATATGTTGATATATGTATTCTATGGAAAAACGCTGATGAGTAATGACGTAGAGAGGCAAAAATCTATGGACACCACCTCACCTATTCGCCTTTTCTAAAATAGTCCTCTCAATGGTAAATGTAATTTTTTTTCTTGATTATTTTTCTCTAATTAATCAAACTGTTTAATAAATAAAATAAATTAAAAAATTAGAATCTAAGATTTCGGTAAACCAAAAAGAAAAAGAAAAAAAAGAGTAAAGTTGATGTCCCTATTTCAAAATCGCCTATAGTTGAGGGGGTTAAAGTTTGGGAGCTTCACAGGGATCTCGATTTTCTCAGGGGAGAGAAAATGATGTTGGATAGAGAGATAAAAAAAAGAGAGAAAAAAAAAATATATATATTATGAAAGTGTAATTATTATTATTATTATTATTATTATTATTATTATTATTATTATTATGTTTTTTTTTTTTTTTTTTTTTTGTGTACCATTTGATATATAGATATGTTTTTGTTTCTTTCTTGTGCTCTTAGCATTGTTTGTTCAGAGAGATTTTGTTTCCTTTTATTTTTTATTTTTAAAAAGATTTAAATATAATTTTATTTTATTTTATTTGCTCTTTCTATTGATTATGACTTTGGACAAGGTCAAATGGAGACGCCACTTAAAATAGATTGTAATAAATAACGTACCATTTAACGAAGGAACCTGCTATATTTAACTACTTAATTTTATATGGTCTTTTAAAAAGTGGATTTGTAGTTATCTACAAGTTTTCTGTACCTAATTTAATTCGATGTTGATGGGTGAGCGTTCCGATTTCATTCATCAGTTCGTTAGGCAGTTTATTTCCATATTTCCATAATCAGTTCGTTGAGCTTGAACCTACAGGTGCAGGCTCGTTAAATCATTTTGGTATATTATGTAATAAAAACTGCATCGCAGTTATGCCTTTTTATAGTTTCGAATGTGGTTTTTGATCTTGATACATTTTAATTCAGCCGCTGCAGGCCAACTCTAATTGTAGCAACTTGAAGAACCCATGACACTTCAAACGAAAAAATAAATATATTTTCTTTTTATATATTTGGTACAATCTCATCACTTCCTATATGTTCTCACCACCATATTGTTCTTCGCAAGTTTTTTTCAACACGACAAAGAGTAGAGAAAACCATCCACCAGCACATCCGACTACATGAAACTTTATTTATGCATTCACAAATGTTAGCAAAAACACTAAACCAGGCCTAATTTTTTTTTTTTTTCTTAATCAGATGTGTTATTAATAACTCTAAGCATTCCATGCTCTGCCTGCGCATTCCACTGCGAAGAACAGCCCAGTTGGATTTCTCCAGAAGGAGAGCGTTTTTTTCACTGTTGTGTGCTAAATGATTATAAAAATCCATATGCGATTAAAGAGCTAGCTCACTGATTAGAATACAAGAAAAGGAAACATACAATACCAATGTAGTTTTAAAAGCATCCAACTGCTAACCCTGTTTCTTTTCGTAGAATTTTCTTGTTCCGCGGAATAGAATATTCGTAAGGACAAAACCGAAGTAGCAGCAAGTTTCTTCCGATCTACCTATTAATCTTTCGGTTCTACCTGAACCACCACCTCTGAACAGCAGATACAGGGGTATTTAAGAAGGGAGCATAGCGGTAGATGTAGGGGTTAGCGGTCCGGCCAATCTTCGCCCACACGCTTTGGTGATAACCGGCGGTCACGGGAGCATGGTACATTAGCTTCAGCAACTGTTCGAACAAACAGGCAGAAAATGTTTAGAATGTAAATTCAAAAACCAAAAAAGCTATAGCAGTTTATGTAATAATAAATGTTTATTATGGGTGTAGATTTTATACTGTGCTGAGAACCTTTTCAGTGACGTTCCGGTAACAACAATGCAACTTACTGATTCAATGAGTAAAAATCAAGCGGCGGGTCCTCGAACATTTTTTGGGTTACACTTGAGTCCCTAGTCTCTGCGCTCTAGTTGAAATTAACACTTTTGTTTATATTCCTTCACCACATTATCACAATCTAATTCCCATGTAAGCAACTATTGGATTTCTTACATGGTGATTATGTGGCCATTTTGGGAGGACCTAATTATAACAATTGAAACGTTGGAGATCGAGACTGAGACCTCATAGAAAGGTTGTGGATCCCCGGTACAATTTATATGAAATTTAATTAACATGGAAAAAGCATAAACATAGTGCCCAGGAATCTAACTAGTCGTAGAACACTTATTCACCTTTCATTATAACCAAACAAGTGAATTTGTAACCTGTTTTGCTGGTAAAATTATCAAAATATGCAAACAATGAAATGCACGGCAAAATTGGGAAACAGGAGCAAACCTGCCAATACATGAAAGTTTGAATTATGTTCCGTTGCCACCTGCATTAACAAAAACAACTTAAATGGTCCCAGTGTCTAGAAAGAACAAAGGAAAATTATAAAAAAATATATATTAAGATCCACTGACGAGAACAGCGATAAGATCAGAAGAAAGCCCAATGCAATCTCTGCATTTGCACTTAGAATGCTGAGTGTTGTCGTGTTTGCCTCAACCCACAAGCAAGGTTCCTCCAAGTATCTCCTAGAGAGAAAAGCAGTAGGCATTTAATAACCATCATTTCCAAAACAAAATATGTTAAGTAATTGAAGATTAAAGAGCAAGTAGAAAAGTTAGTATTGCCAAGAAGTAACTTGATTTTGACATGGACATCCCAATGAATATCGGTAACAATGTTGGTGATGCAATTGACAGGCTCGAACCTCTATAATAATGAACCAACACTACAGGAATTATTTCATGATAGTGCTTAAAAATGTGCAAATAGATGTATTCTCCAAAAGGACATCTTTCATCATTAGGTTAGAAAAAACACCGCCTTTTCTCAACTCCTCCATCCTACAGGAGATTCAGGACCTCCCAAACTTACCATAAGAAGAAATTTGGTCCTAGCATTTAAATTAACTTTGTATGGTAATGCTATGACCAAAAATCTACATCTCTTTAACATGGAAAGAGTTATTCAGATTCGAGTTGTTCAGCAAAGAATACAGAGATAATTAAATTAAAAGTTAATCCAAAGGAAACCATTTTGGACTTCATTGCCCTTTCATGTTTGTTTCTTTTAGTTCATTGTGTAAAACGAAGGGACAAGTAAACAAAGCAGCAAGACTATGACAAAGTCAGGTAATATTCTGTGCAAGCTGGATGCGCAGACATTAACTACTGTTTACAAAGATCATGCGATAGTTATCAGTGTCTTGCCAATCCAGGTGGTTCCAACCAATTCAGCGGGGGTGGAGGAGGAGGAGGAGAGTCGTCTAAACAAATAGAAATTTTCCAAGTCCTGTCGATCAATCTGGCCTTTACAAATGGTGTTGAAATCTTAACAAAAGTAATAGTACTCAAGAGAGGGACTCGTCATAAAATCCATAGGCCCATTTACACATGGAACATATTTTTCAGATATGTTGAAAAGAGAAATCAGCCCATGCCGAACTTACATGTTTCTTAATAATGGACTTGACAAACTATGAAAACATGCATATCAGAACTAAGTATCGTATGGATAAGAAGTTATCCAACTGACTTTAAGGACATGTACCTGTATATAGAGGATCTGGTGAAATTTCGTCTTAAAAATTTGGCGACATGTTCAAGCGCCCAGCAAAGCACAGGTATCAAAGCAACTGCGATCAGAACAGGGATTAGAAGATGTTTGTGCATAGGGAAATCAAGAAACGTCGGGCAAGCAACCAATCTGGTTTTTTGTATTATAAACAATTGTGCAGAACTGGACTACTGCTTACACTTGAAGTGTAGTTGAGATGTAACAAACATGAGACAGTAGATTAGATGGATAAAATCCTTGGTCGCAATTATATTTTGAAACCATGTTTGGACAGAAGGCAGGTTCCAAGCCCTTGGTTTCTGGTATGAAGCAACAGAAATATGTCAAGAAACATGTCAGGAAACTTGTGAACTCATGTAGAAAACATAAGATACAATAATAATCATAGTTCCTTAAGATGTTACCCCATATAATGTGTAGAGAGAATAAAACGAGCAACAAGTTGTGCCCAGCAATGACAGTCGATAAGCCTTGTTAGAAAGATGTCTCGGTACAATAGGAAGGATACCGAGCACAGCAACGACTAGCACCTGCCAATAGCCAAGAATGCACATTATATTAAGATCAGATGAATTTTAATCTTTATAAGTAAATTCATAAATCAAGCATGTTGCAAGGAATTCAAGGTACATTTTCAGGGACAAATTAAATGCAAGGAAGTCAAATACCAATCAATTCTAAGTTCAGATAGAGTAAGACAAAATAAAAGCAAACTGGGGAGCCTTAAGGATTTGAAATTCTGGAGGGACGAGAATCTTTCAAAGGCTATTCTCCAAAATTTCAATAAGTTACATAAACTTATAATATGAAACTATTATAAAGACCAAAACAGTTATTTGGATAAAGATAGTTTCAAATAAAAAATGCTTCGGGGACCTCCAAAAGTAAATAGTACGTATTGTTAAAGCTGCAGGATGGTACCAATCTAATTCATCAGCAATGAAATAAGGGAAGAATAAAGGAAAGCAAAAGACACAAAAAGCAAATTATAAACCTATATATAGTCACATTGTTGACAACTTCACCACTCGATATAAGGAGATTGATCTATGACAAACTAGAACAAGCCAAATTAGTTGCTTTCGTGATGAAAATGTATTGCTATCATCCTAGTTCAAATTTAAGGCCAAGATCATGCTATCATATTTAGAATTCATCGACACATAATTCTATGACTACAAAAAAGGAAAAGACAATACGCTAATAAATCCAGCATATATAAATTTGCACAATCAGATACTTATCAAAAGTGAAACTATTTTTCTTTACCCAAGCATTCACAGAAAAATAAATAAACTGTCGATCCAACCGCAAGGCATTTGCAGCCCTGCCTTGTGGTGCAGTTGTTCCAGAATTGGTTCCTACACCATGCATTCAAATGAGGATATAATTATGTTTCTACAAGAAAATTAATATCTAAATAAATATCGAAAGAAAGAGTCATCTAATCCTTTTCACCTGATTCATGAGGTCTTGTATTTTCGGCACCAGCAGCGGCAGCAGATGATGATGACGATGATGATGATCTTCCAGCTGGTCTAGCTGGCTGAGACTGCGCGGAACTGTTTGAAGACATTGGCTCGATCACAAAATCAGGATCCTACAATGTAATGATAGAAGTAAAAGAAAGAATGTTACATAATTGTATAAAGTGTAAACATTTATTTCTGCCGAAAACAGAATTAGTAGAACTGCAGTTTACGAAAAGAATATCACAGACAGACAAAAATTGCTTGAGTAGACATCTGATTACATCTCATAGTTAGTGTAGATGAAGTGAGTAATTGTTTGTCATCTCGTCTCTAATAGTTTCTCTATGCCAGTAGCTATAGCAAAGTGTTAGACACAAAAAGATTTGAGTAATGTAATCAGGTATCTACTTGAATGAACGTATGCCAGAAAGATTATCAACACAACATTTATTAGGAATGATCTTACTACCTCAAAGACTCGAGAAGCTAAAAGATCATCGTATTCCATCGGCAGATTTTTAGCATATCCTAAGCAAGAAAATTATTATGTTGTAATTTTTTTTATCGGAGCTCATGAAGTTCATCAATGTTACTAGTTCTATAAAGGAATAATCTAGTGAGCATCACATTTTTAAGTATATTACACTTATTAATGGCATGGACACATTAGAACAACACTCCTTAAAAGTTGCTAAAACTGAACCTACTAAAAGTCTCTTTGAACTCAAAAACTTCAAATTGGCTCTTATCAATCTCATCGCCCGATCAATCTGGTACAATAACCACCCCTCAACTTAACTCTAATTTTAAACCGCATTTTGCCCTTAACAAGATTTACATACACCGATTTGGATGATCAATAAGTTCCACATGAAAAACCAAAAGTCAACAGAAAAATCCCCAAAATTATATTCCAACCCAACTGATACATCTCATTCCCAAATCAAACAGGCGATACAAAACCCCAACAATACAACAACCAATTCCCGTCGCCGCCACAAAGAAAAAGCACAAAGGGCCATCAGATTGTTCCACAATTCAAAGCCAGAACAACAAAATTGCGCGGAAAAAAAAAAAAAGAAGGGCATCAAAATTCCTTGCTTAACCCCATCCTCAGCCATCAGATTCGCGCAGATCAAATCCGTACAGAGCATCAAGATGGAAGAAGAAGGAGGAGGAGGAGGAGGAGGAGGAGGAGGAGGGTTTTTTAGGGTTAGGGTTTACGATGTAGCGCTGGTAGAACTTGCGCTTGTAGTAGTCGAGGACGTCGGATCGAGAGGCCCTGTCGGGGGGGACGAGCACGTTGGACCAATACTCCGCCCATCGTGGGTCGCTCTCGTAGTCGTATGCGGCCGCCGCGATCCTCTTTATTCTCTGCGCATCCCCCTCCTCCCCCATTCTCTCTCTCTCTCTCTCCCTCTTCCTCTCTGGGGATGATATTGACTCGGAATATTAGAAGACCATTCATCAGAGTACAGGGATGCAAACGGGGCGGATCTGGGCCGGGAGCCTCGCCCCGACTAGCAAAACTCCGCCCCGCCCTTCGCCCGAATCCGTGACGGATGAAAAAATAAATAAATAAATAAAATAAATATATCGGATATATATTTATATAAAGTTCAATTTTTTTATATTTATTTTTAAAAACTTTTGAATTATCCATATATGTTTCTATCATCAATATATGTTTTAAATATTTAACCAATTAGTTAGTGAGATAAATTTATTTTTTTATATTTTTAGATATTATACTTAACCATAAGTTTATTTTTTAATAGTTGAGATTTTGAAACAACATATTTGTAAGAACAAAATTAATATTTCACTTATATATCAATAATTTAAAATTTTTAAAGTTATATAAACAATTAAATTTTATATAAATATATTTGCTGTTTAGGGCAGCTATATAAAATGAACCATTAATAATATTTTTTTAGTAGTATTGAATAATATTATTATTAAGTTATATTAAGTTATATATAATTAATAATATTAACTATGAAAATAAAAAATATCAATCAAAATTAGCAACAATTAAATACATACATATTAAAAAATATATATTACTATAATTACAACACAATTTATTTATAGTTTTTTTATATATATAAATATATTATTTTTAGAAATATTTTTTTCAAATATAAATAATTTTCGGAACGAACTAGGAGCGGATTACGGCGGAACGGATTCGAGACAGATTATAACATGCAGTTTCAGAGCAGATCATTTTTTTTTTTTTTTTTTTTTTGTTCCAAATCCGACTAGAATTATAAAATTCATCATATTTTCTACCCCATATTCTTCCTCATTTATAAGTCTGGATCCATTTGCATCCCTATTGGAGTAGGGATGCAAATGGATCCGCAGGTAGTGGAGATAAAAAAATAGATAAAAATTAATCTGCCCTACTTGTCAAAAATAAATAAAATAGGATCCTACCCGTTTGCATCCTACATTTAAGACATTAGCTGAAGCTAAGCAAATCGAAACCAAAATAAAATTCGATTATTTTTAAATCAATTCGGTTTTCTGATATGAATTTAAATTTTTCAAAAAAAAAATAAAATTATACGTTTATTTTGCCCTATAGTAAATTTTAGATTAAAAGGGAGTTAAATTAAAATTCAAGTTTTTTTTTTTTCATCACAGTTTATTAAAAAGTAATAAGTCAAATGACTTTAGAAATATAATAATAATTACAAGAAATTTTTTTAAAATATTTTTTTCGTTTTCTTCGACTTGTTTTGATATTCTGAAAAAAATAAAATTACAAGATAATTTAATTTATGATAAATTATAATTTTAGTCATCAGATTATGAAGTGTGTGATATTTTAGGTTTCAAATTTTAGTTCATTATAATTTCTAACTTGAATAACAAGACTTATAACATTTTAATTCTCAAATTTTAATTAGTTTTAATTTCTATTTCTGGCTATGTGATATTAAAATTTATGAATTTTCTAAATTAATACATTAGAAAGTAGGATAGTGTTTGTGGCATCCTAATAGTCTCACATCGAATGTGATTGGAAGAGTTTGTGACACCACAATAATCCTAAATCGAATGTGATTAGGATTGTGATTGAGTATATAAGAAATATGGACACTAGTAATAATAATTGGACTTAAGTATTTTGGATTATGGTTTGGACCCAACGAGTTATTATTGTTAGTGGGTCGGATTGTTACATTTGGTATCAGAGCCAATAACCAGTCGGAAATGTGTGACGAGTCTAGACTGAGTCTGGATCTAGATGACAAGACTAGCGAGACAAGTCTCATATTGCCGGGTGATCTTGAATTATGTGTGTGTTTGGACTGACGAGGACGTGATTGAAAGAGTTTGTGATACTCCAATGGTCCTAAATCGGACGTGATTGGAAGAGTTTGTGAAACCCAATAGTCCTAAATCAGATGTGATTGGAGGAGTTTGTGACACCCCTATAGTCTTACATCAGATGTGATTGGAATAGTTTGTGGCATCCCAATAGTCCTAAATCGAATATGATTGAAATTGTGATTGAGTATATAAGAGACATGAACACTAGTAATAATAACCGGACTTAAACATTTTAGACTGTGGTTCGGACCAAACGAGTTATTATTGCTAGTGGACCGGATCGTTACAGTATTGCAATTCAAAAAGTTGAAAGAGTAAAATATCACATATCTCGTAGCTCAAGTCATAAATTACAAGTAATTAAAATTTAAGAAGTAAAGTATTAAAATTCAGAGATTAAAGTATCGCACCCCTCATAGTTTGAGGACCAAAAAAATAATTTATTTAATTTTCTTTCCTTCATTTAAATTTTAGAATGCTAAATAATTGAAATTTTAGTTTACCTAATTTATTGTTTGGGTTTTAGTAAAACTTCAGTTTACTCGGAAGGATTTTATGGTATTTTTTATAAACAAAATAATGGCTCTCACTTAATTTAATAAGATTTCATTTGTTATTAGTTGTATTTTATCAACAAACACAAAATACTTATTTTTAAGATGCCTCTTTCTAAATTTATTTTTGTTACCATATTAGTGTTTTTATTTAGGGTGCTCCTATTATTGGAATCCAAAAGGTCAAAAAAAAAATATAAATAATAAGTGCCAAAAAAAACTAAAAAAAATAAAATTCATGATTGCCGAATTATTCACGAATAATATTTTTTAGCTTACAAATTTATAAATTATTTTAAATTTTGTGAAAAAATAAAACATATACAACACGCTTAATTTAAATTCTCAATAACGAAAATTAGTTAAAGAATAACAGCAATTTATTTTTTTTAAAAAACATCTTTTATTTTTTTTTTCTCTCTCTAGCTATATATTAGTTAACGAACAATAACAATTTAATTTTTTTTTAAATATCTTTATTTTTTTTCTTATATTAGCTAGTTAACAATAACAATTTAATTTTTTTATCCACGTTTCTATTTTTTCTTTCTTGACGGTGAATGATTTAACGATATAGGATATTTTATAGATTTATCGTTTTTAAAAGAAAAAAGATTTTGCCAAATATATTTTTATTAAAATTATTTATCAAATTATAAAATTTTAAAAAAATATTTTTAAAAAATTCAAAATTATAAAAATTAATTTACTTTTAAATATTTTTAATTTTATTTATTAAATTTTTTTAAAAAAATTAAACTTCTGCGTAAAGGGGAGTATCTACCTTACTCTACCGTCGCTGCAGAAGCGCGAATTAGTGTCGTCACATGTGACGTCGCATGTGGGCTCCGATAAACTTTACATTTCAAGCTAAATTAATTTTAAAAATAAACATAACAAAAAACATATTATTTTTCTCTCTAAATAATAATAATAATAATAATAATCAGTACAATAATTTTGGAAGGACATCTCTTTCCATAGAGCTGTATATATAAAATTAATTATTCAATTAATAGAATGAAAAATTAATTGTATTAAAATAAATTTAACATTTTAACTAGATTTAATATAAACTAAACTTTTTCCATCTAAATTCCAGTAAATTTTATTTAGATTTGGTGCTGTGGCAGAAAAACTCGTTAATTGGTTTTCTGAACCGATTGTACCGGCTCGGAAACAGAACGCAAAGCGGGTTTTGATTTTACCCGAACCGAACATGACGCTATTGTGCTGAGGCTTTTTTTTTTTTTAATATAAATATAAAATAAAAATATAGGTACTAAGAAATTTAATTTTTTATTATTAAGAAAAAAAATATATGTTACAAATTATATCTTTAAAATATTTAGATTATAATTATTAATAATAATTTAATTTTTTTTTAAATTTAGATTTTATAATTAAAAATATTTTTTTATTTTTTTTCTTCTTATAAATAATAATAATTTATTTTTTAAAAAAAATTAATCCGTATTCATATTCTAATTTTATCTTATTTTTCTTCCAGTGAATAATAACAACTAAAATCTTTTAAAAATTTAAAAATATACCTACCTTCCTATTTTATTGAGGAACAATCCAAATTAGTTAGTGAATAATAACAATCTAAATTTTTTAAAAGTTTAATTCGTATTATTTCTTTTTTAGTTACTTAATTTGAAAAAGAGATGGCAAAAAAAAAAAAAAAAAAATTTATTTGTACAAATATATATATATATATATATATATATATAGGAAAATGCTATGTGTACACCCCTTTCGGGGTGTATATCATACACCCCACCCATCTAAGGGTAGGGGTGTGATGATGGGTCACTCGATGTGACCCGTAAAAAATATCGCCACCATTAAAATGGTGGAGGTGTATGATGTACACCCCTTCGGGGTGTACATGTAGCATTGCTCATATATATATATATATATATATATATATATATATATATATATATATATATATATATATATATATAAATATAATTAGGCTAGAATACTATCGATAGCACCAAGTTATTGGTGTTATCAAGTTTTTAGCCTTTGAATTAAAAAATGTGTGGTTAAGATGATAGTGGTCCCCTAGAGTTTACTAGGTGGTTGGTTGAATAGTAAAAATTTTAGAAAACCACTATAATCCCGACCGCATATCTTTTCATCCAACGGCAGAAAACTTGATAGTACTAATTGTTTGGTGCTATCGATAGTATTCTAATCGGACTATATATATATATATATATATATATATATATATATATATATATATATATATATATATTGAAAAAATTATTTCGTTAATTATAAAAAATTATAAGATTATTCTGAAAAACAAAGTCCGCACTGGGACACACGCGCGTCTCAAATGCACGAGCATATTGAAGCATCTCCACTATATATATATAACTACTAGCTAGAGTAAGAGCTAAAACTCCTCGCATCGCTCTCTTTCGTTCTTGTTCTCTTTTCGCTCTTTTGACATCGCGATCAAATCTCTCGAGCTTTTTCTACGAGCAAATCCCTCTTCGTTCGTTATTTCGATCTAATTTTCATCATCTATTCAGGTTTTTAATCTAATTTTCTCCCTTATCTTCTATTTCTCTGCAATCCTCAGCAATGCAGCGTGTTGATCGTTTGAGAACTACTCTTGATTCATTTATCTCATCGATTTGTATGGTATATATATGCATATTATGTATAAACTAATTTGTTCTTATCGATTTTTTTTTAGGAAGTTTACATCGATCATGAAATATATGCTTATTATGATTATTGTACAGAGCAAGGGAAAAAGTTGGAATTTACTTATTTTTAGGATTTGTTGCTCGTTCTCCGTTGATACAGAGATATTGAAGATCGCAGAGGGAGCTGTAAAGATGGGTACATTATCGCTCGTTCTTCGAAAGTGAAAAGGTAAGGGGGGGGTGGGCTTTTCCTTTTTGTTTCCAATTTTGTTGTTCTTGTATTTACCTGTTGATATCTAATAACAACATGTTGAGTATGAGTATGTTAAAATTGAAATCTGCAATTCAATTAATTCAGTTTTGAAAAACCTAAAGCGAAGGATTACAATCAGTGGAATTCAATGTAACTGAACTGAAAGCCTACTGCAGACACAGACTTGATCTTGCCAAAGTGGACTGTTGATGTGATTATTATGATAAAGAAATCGATATTTATTTAGATCATCTTGCGTCAATATAATTCTTGTAGAATACTAGTGAACGAGTTTCATCGATTTTGGTGAAGGTCCTGGCAATTTCCCATGGATACACAAGCATCTGAAAGCAGTAATCGAAAACTGGTGTCTTCGAATGCTATAGACTTCCTGTTGTATGCGAAGAGCGAACTTGAGAATGACCAGGACACATACAACAAGTTTCTTCAATTCATATTGAGGATCAGACACCAGAGGTTCGCTTCTTTTTTATCATCTCCTTTGTTCTTCTTATTATATCTTTTGTTACATCTTTTGTTTTTGTTTGTTTTTTTTGTCACATCTAATGTTCTAATTTCTGTTTTTCCTTGATCATTCCTGTATGTTCCAGATTTGACCGTGAGGAGATTTTATTAAGTGTGAGAGAGTTGCTCAAAGATTACCCAACTATAAACCTTGGTTTCGAGCGTTTGCTCCAAGGGCTTGAGGTTGCTCCCCTACTTTACAAGAATGGTGTATGTTTTAACAGTGCCTCTAATTTGATTCATGATATAAAGGTAGATGGAGTTTGAAATTAAACAGAAATTTGGAGTTGATGTTTTATGTTGCATTATTTCGTCAACTATTTTTTTTTTCCCCGCAGAATTGTTTTGATGATGATGGAAGCTCTTATGCGAACTTCATGAAAATTCTCAGTAGGTGCCAGAGAGAGGAGTTGGACATGTACGAAGCTCATCGGGAGGTCTTTCTTTTCCACCTTATTGCTTAATTTGTTCATTTTAGATCTACGTGTCTACAGTGGTTCTGATTTCTGAGTATGTTTTAATATAGCTGCGGAGACTCCTCCGAAAGCATCCAGAATTGTTGAATAGTTTAGCCGAGTTCTTGTCAATTGATATAACTTCTAAGCAGAAGGAGAGGATAACGAAAGTGAAGCATGCACGGAAGAATAAGGTAAACTGCTTAGAACTCAAATATAAGCTGTTTACACTTAGAAAGTCGGCGAAAGCGCATTTATAGCTCAGAAGGAACTGGTAATTGAATAGTCTCAACTCAATATCCCGTTATGGTTACAGATTTGTTAAGATTTTTTGATATTCAGTGGATTAATGACTTCAATGGTTGTAGGCCTACTTATTGTGCGCTAGAAAGCTTCCATTTATTTTATTCTTGAGAGTCCGTAATCGTTAACTTGCTTAATGAGTGTGGGTTTAGCATTAATTAAATTGATTGAAAGGCAAGGAAAATAAGAAAAAATTGTTGTTCCAGTATGGTAGGGAGGATCAAGATGGCAGGGAGATTGAACAGGATGAGACAAAGTTGGTTCATGACACCATGAATTTGAACAATCTAGCATGCAAGCGAAAACATACTGAAAGTAACAATGGTTCTGCTAATGAACATCTGCAGAAAGGTATGTAATGCATCAGATATTGGGATTTTTTATTGCAATAAATAATGATACATATAATGGAGACATAGGTAATTAAACATTTCAATTCATATATTTACCGTGCTGAAGTTCCGAATACCCCTCCATTCATTCCATTTTACAACTGTCTGCATGATTGGAGAAACAAAGGTTTTTGAGACCCCGTCACATGCTCCTACTTTTCTCTCCTCCCAAAATCATAGACAATCTTTTATATATAATAGATGCAAATTCTTTATACATTATTTGCTTCGGCAATTATTTGCTGTACATGACATTACTATTTTAATCCATAAGGTTCTAACCATCATGAAATTCACAAAAGCTACTAAATGTAACCTATGCATATTTTCTTTCTTAAAACACTGGTGATTGCATTCTTTTATGATGAGTTGTACCGTGCGAAATGCTTGAAATGTTTGTGGAGATAAGCTGAAGTGTAAGAGGCCAAGCAGCTGGTCCTTTTATATCTTTTATCAGACTCCTGAACATCCAAAATATTTGTGGTGGCTTAACATTTTATCCTAATTCTCATATTTTTTACTAGAATCATACATTTTTTTAATTGAATACAATTAATAGATTAAGTGACTAATACTATCTATCAAATTCCAAGTATTTGGTGTAGCTATTTTGTGGCCTCATATTGCCCATGACCCCATGAAACCGTGCTTTTGTATGGTGGTTTTTTTATTGGTCCTTTTCATTTTGTTGAATGCTATTTTAACATCCCAATAGCCTTATATTTGGCTAGAAAAGGGGTTTCGTTTTCGGTCTGTAAGAACTAAGCATTCTAGAATAACTAGGTTTAATCATTTTGGGCTAGTAGTTTGGGGGGCTAAATCGTTACTTACGATATCGGTGCAGCAGTGGACAACCTTTAGAATCTCACATTGCTTGGTTATCCTAAATTATGCATATGAGCAGGGCCTAGCAAGGACATCAAGGTCTAAATGAGAAAATGAGAGGAGTTTCTAACACCCTATTAGTTTGCATGTTGTATAAGAAAGTGAAATTTGTTTGGGTATGTAAGGAGTAGGCATTCTAATACAAAGAACTTGCGCTTGAGCATTTTCGGTCAATGGTTTGGGTCGAAAAGTTGGTGGACTCTAATACCATAGATTACGACCCAACACACTAGCACTAGCAATCTGTTGGGTCCAAACCACCAATCCAAAACACTAGGCCCCAAGTTACTAGTATCAAAGTGCTTAATTCTTAGCTATCCAAACAAAATTCATTTTCTATCCAATATGGGACAACTATGCTTATGTAAAGTATGAAAAATGTTCTCCGAGCAATTCTTAACATGTTAAGATTAACCAACATTCTTCTACAAAGGCAAGCTAATAAAGTTCACATTTTCTTACCAAATCTAGATTACAAGATATACAGTCGAACTACCTCATTTAATGAGAATGTTTATTCCCTCTGTTCCATGTTCTGCTCACAGTGCTTTTTAAAGTGTTCTGCATGAAACTATCACTTCTCATGTACTAAACAGAGATATCTGTACATTGGAACACAGAAAAGAACTTTCATTATACACTAGATGACCTAATTAAGAAAGATGTCTCTTCCTAACGTACCCTCTCCCTCTCTCCTCTCTCCTCTCTTTTGGTCTTATATTATTTGAAAATCAATTTCTTTCTCAAACTACTTTAGTCTTCTGATTTTTAATTTCTTTCTCAGAATAAATTGGTATAAGGTATGATCACCTTGCAAATATACAACAAGTAGGAAGTTGTGCTGTGTGTAGATTTCCATATTTCATACTAAGTGACATACTTTTTGGGACTTTACTGCCAGACAAGGGAGAGACTTTTGGAAAACAAAAATTTAATTGAAGTTATAACTTGCTTACCTTGGTCATGAACTAACTAATATATGCTTTACCTTTTTGTTCTTTATGGTATATCAGAGTCCTTTTATAATGAAGAACATATGATGATAAGATCAATTAGCCCAGAGGATGGAAGCATGAAGAATGAGATGTATAAAATTAAGAACAGAGACTCCCGTGAAGGAGATAACAAAAGGAAGAAGCGAGAGAAGGATACAGCTGATATATCTGCTTCTAGAGATGCACTCTTTCATGATAGAGGGCCCCGTTGTACTCCTAGTTACTGTATTCACCCGAAGAATGTATTATTTTAAACTCTTCATTTCCTGTTTTGTGACACTAGTAGGATTTTTTTTTGCTTGTATATCCTTGCAGAAATGCTACACTATGCAAATACCCCTAAAGCTGCTTTTTGGGTGCTTACACCTGAAAACCTTATTTATTTGTGTTCGCGCCACCGACAGGCTATATATGCAAAAACTGTTTTTGCATAAAATACCCTTCACTGGGGCACACAAAGAGAAGCATGCATACCCTGGCATGCATTATACTAACACACTATACTAACTTAGTAATTTTTTAAAAATAGAGTTTTGAACTGTGCCATCGGCACGGAGCCTGTTTCGTGCCGGTATCTTATTGGCATGATACGGCACGGTGGATACGGATCGTGCCGATAGATACTTAAATCCTTGCTTTATAGGGTATTTGCATAATTTCACATATTTGCACAAAAAATAATCATTGGTTTTACTTGCTATTTGGGTATTTCCTACTATTAGATAATATGAAACAACCGTTCTTCTCTAAAAGCTAGTAGAGAACGGTGTTTTAATATTTTTATATTGAACACTCCTTCACGTCTGGGCTCGAGACTTTTTTGCTGGCCCATGACGCGAACTTGAATTAAATAGAAGGAAGTCAATATTGCCAAGAAACTTGCGTGACTCAAACTCAGAATCTCATACTCCAATACCATATTAAATAATATGAAATAACCGTTGTTCTCTAAAGCTTAAGCCGGTAGCAAATGATGTTTAAATATTTTTATATTTTTATGTTTAACACCTGCTATATGTTTTACTTGCAATTTTCTGCTAATCTTTTTCTTTTTGGTTGTGTCAGTACTCATTGCCTGCAAGAAGCTGTAGGACTGAACTGGATGCATCAGTTCTGAATGATACTTTGTTTTGTGTGACTTCCGGAAGCGAACATCATTCTCGACCTATGCAGAAAAATGACTATGAACAAAAACTATTTTACTGTGAAGAAGAAAGGTGCTTACTTATTCCCTCTGGACGTTTTTTCATCTATACAATTTATTTGAGAGGATGACTAATTCCAAATCTTTAGATGAAGAGGTTGCTTGTAATTAACTGTAGTATCTCAAATTGTCATTAATTGCTTATTTAACTGGACAATGAGTGCCATATTCAAAATGTTTTAGGATATTGTCCACATGGGCTTCTTTTCTCTGCATAATTCTACTATAGTTTACAACTCTCGTTAATCTTTTTTCTGTTCTTTCATCATGACATGGTGTCAGGTACGAGGTAGACACGCTGACAGAGTTGGTGATAGAAACTACTAAGAAAGTGAAAGAGTTGTGTGGCATGCTCGAAGAAAACAAGAACGAGCGGGAAAAGCAACTTCAAGTTATAAATCACTTGACCCGTTAGTATGCATCAAATATTAATTTATAGGAGATTGCTTCGTAGTTATTTTGACAGTTGGTATCATTTTATGCCAGTTTCTTACGTCTTTTGTTTGTTTGCTTAACAGCTTCAAATTTGAGTTGTATTGAGCAGTTGTATGGTGAACATGGACTGGACTTCATTGATATACTACACAGCAATCCTAGCTCTGCGCTGCTTGTAGTACTTGCGCATTTAGAGAAGAAGCAAGAGGAACTCTTCAGGTGTCGAGCGAGTTTGAATGAGGTTTGGGCCAAAATTATTGCCAAGTATTACCACAAATCACTCGATTATCGTGGTCCATATTTCAAGCAACATGATCCGAAGACTTTTAGTGATAAAGGTATAGTAAAGCATCTGTACTCACATTAGTTTTAAGTACATTATTATGGCTATATGTTAGTTTCGTAGGTTGTAAATTCATTTCTCCCTCCTTTTCCTTTCTATTTTTGGGAAGAAACAGGGTCTAAACCGAAAAAAAAGAGATACTTGTACAGCAAAAAAAGGTATAAGCAGCAGTAGTTCAAAAGGGAATTCAAAGCTGAGAGCAAATATTCAGTCTAAGAGATCCAAGCACCACAGCCAATAAAAAGCAAAAAGACAAACCCCAAAACTTTTAACATCAGCAACCTAAGGACATAAATATTGACCTTGATTTTTTTTTCTCTCTCGAAAAAAAATATATCGACTTTGATTTCCATTTCCCAAGAGGAAAGAAAAGATCAATTATTTTCACTTCTTTCCAATGAAATGTTCACTAC
This sequence comes from Tillandsia leiboldiana, assembly GCA_029204045.2. Lineage (NCBI taxonomy): Eukaryota > Viridiplantae > Streptophyta > Magnoliopsida > Poales > Bromeliaceae > Tillandsia > Tillandsia leiboldiana. Next base: position 3,935,676 of record CM055076.1, on the reverse strand, counting down.
AAGCAGTTTACATGAAGATATGCATATGGTTTAGTACTGAATATGTAGCCCAACTTAACAAAAAGCACTTGGTGTAGTCTCAGTCTTCTTGCAATTCTTTTCCTGAATGTAAAAAATATAATGTGCTTATTGTTGTCCATCTTTTAGGCTTTCTCTCAAGACATGTATCTTCTTTTCCCAAATTTGATTTGTCTCCTAACAGGAATCTTATTGACATGCAGTGTATAAGAAGAAAAACAAGGTTACAAGTCTCTATTTATTCTGCATTATGCTAGTCAAAAATCTTACTGTTATACATATATTTTTTGACTGTTTTAATGCTGTGAGTCCTTTTGGGTAATTTTGAGATTTCTCATGTTGGTAATAGTTTGTATATTTTGTCATAAGACTAATTCATGTTTCTGTTTTGTTTTGAACGCTGCTCCTATTTGAGCCTTTACCTCCCCTCTATTATTTACCTTATTCATTCTTTTCACTTTACAGCTTTGTTGACTGAAATTAAAGAAGCAAAAGAGGAGAAAAGAAACAAGGGAATGCTGATTCCCTCTAATATTACTGGTAATAAAGCAATTAAAAGTCCTGATATGGAATTTGACTACATAGATTTAGATATTCATGAGGATCTATACTTCATCATCAAATATACATGTGATCAAAGTGGCATTTCCGAGGAGCAACAGGATGAAATCATGGGGATCTGGTCAACTGTTATTGAGTCAATGCTGGGTGTTTCCCATCTTTTGAAAGCTGCTAAAAGTGATTGTAACAACTGTAGTCAAAAGTGTGGTTATGATGATTCAGCACTTTCTGAGGTATCTATTGTGCTATCCTCGTTAGTTAATACTGCAATTTTTAGATGGAAGTGAAAGTTATAATATCACTACTACAATTATTTCTTTAGATTATTTTGCATTTACATGCTGATTGTATAGTTCTGTGAGATACTTTGTGACTTGGGAATAGTTAATGGTTGTGAACAAATGAATATGAGTTGGCTGTTCTCCACCGTGTTGTTGAAGTAGGTAAGCAGTCACTTGCCACTCTCTGTTGCATTTAAGTAGAACAAGATTTAAATGACATAACAGTTTTTTATGAAGCAACTTCTGTCAACTCCAATCGAAAAGATAATTTTTGGATCATATGATGCTCCAAAACTTGTCGAAGGACAGAATTTCCAATTAATTGATTTGATCTTTATTGCTAGAACTCCTAAAAAAAAAAATCATATAATTTCTTTCTGCAAATATTACATTTACTTTGACAGAGCATGGTTCCTTCGGAAGGGTGGAGCTTCTTAGAATGAGTTGTTTGAAGAATTCATTATCAGCGTTTCACTAGAATCCCTCGAACAGCTTGCCGCTGTACCAAAAAACACAATCTTTAAATTGATGTTTCTGCTGGGCCGAAAGCTTGTTTTAGCATCCTACATCAGTGAAAGGTTCAGACTTTTTTGTCTGCCAGGTGTTGCCTTTCGAAGTGGAGAAGCTGCTGGACAAGTCGGGCCAAATAGACACCAAGAGTTGCTGCAGAAAACTGAACTCATGAGCATTGATTGTAATCCTAATTGATTGATTTGAAAACTACTAGCTTATATATGAAGTTTTTCACTCATTCTAATCTATGGATTTGCTTTCTGTGGGTAAACACTTTCTTCACTAGCTGGTGAATTGGCGTTGACTAGTCTGTCAATCTGGCAGTCTTCATATCTTCAATGTATTTTGAGACCCCAATGGCGTCTCTTAAAAGATTGAAAGGATGCAATTATATAAATTGCTGGAATTGCAAAATTATGGTTGCATATCCAATATGAAAATTCACACACTAGCACAATGGAAGTCAAAAGGCGTATGTACCATACGTATTGATGTTAATGAACAAAGGCCTTAGCGCAAATCATTTTATCAGAGCACTACATCCATCTGTTGCTTCTGTATTGGTTAGAGTCAATCATTTACTTTATTATACCTATGCGGCCTTCTATTATGCAGATTCATGCGGCTAGTTCTAGAATTATGTTATTTATTATATATGCTATTATTTATGGCTACGTTCAAATTGCTTACTAATTTAGTTTCTCTTGGCATAGGGAGGTGAGAAATTAAGGAAAGTTCGAAAGACAAATCATGACTGTGCATCGGAAAGCAACAACAAACTATGTGAGTACAAAACAAGCTCACATGCTAGGAGTGTGTATCAAGCCAGTGTAGGAAAACTAGTTTCTTGTTGTGATGAAGAAGACAATAAAAGTGCTCGGAGGTCTAGAGGGAACAATCAAACTTTATTAGAGGTTGACAATGCTGAGTTACTCTCCTGTAAAGGTTGCAATTATGAAGATAACATTGAAATTGAAAGAACGGCTGGTACACAAACTTCCGAGGGAGTAGGAACATCATGGCCATCATCATTGTATCATTCTTCAGATGATAAGGAAGAAGAATGCCCCAGGGTCTTTTATGGGAATAGTTCATTTTATGTGCTCTTTAGGCTTCACCAGGTCATACTCTTCTCCTTTTCCTTTTATTGACTTGTTTGTGGAGATCTTCTTGTCTACCAATACTAGTTATTATGTTGTTGCAGATTTTATACAAAAGGTTACTCTTTGCTAAGACAACGAGTAACATGAACAACGAAAGCGCTACTGATCTCTATGAAAGGTATTGTATCATTTTCTTGTTTTCAGTATTGCCAAAGCATTATTAAAGTTATGAAAAGTAATGGAATCTTATCTATTCTGGGCTGTTCTGTTTACTGAATAATTGAAGGTTTCTTTTGCTTTGATAATGCAGATTTAAAATTTCTCTATATAGTCTACTCAACAAATCTTCCATTAATTCAGAATACGAAGAAAATTGTTTCACTATCTTAGGAACTCAGTCTTATGTGCTTTTCACATTGGACAAGCTAATTAATAGACTTCTTAAACAGGTATGTGCTCTTGTGTTTACTGTTTTTTTTTTTTTTTTTTTTTTTTTTTTTTTTTTTGAAGGTAATATGACACTAGTTTCCATTGTTTATTTCAGCTTGACAAAATTAGGTCAAGTAATGAGGCCTATGAGTTCCTTCGGCTCCATGCAAGCATGAAATCAATAAGGCCTGGAAAATCTAGCAATCTTGGTTATTATAGACAAGCACGTGCTCTTCTTCCTAATGAAAGCATATTTCGATTCCACAGTGTAAGTTCGCGCGTGCCTTCATTTCTGATAGTTTTCCTGTCTAATATGTGTTTCTGTTTTTCTAGCACGCAATGAAAACCACCGTGTGTAACATTGATGGTTTTGTCTTAGGGTTAAATGCACCGGAACTCTCCAACTTTTTCCCATTTGCAGATAGCCGCCTAAACTTTGAAGTTTCCTCATTTGCCATCCAAACTTTCAAAATTTTGCAATTAACTGCCTAGGATGGTCTAGAACACCGGCAACATAGAAAGGTCTTTTTTGTTGGCTATTTATTTATGGATTAAAGTATGTCTAGCTTTCTACTCCGTGACAATAGACTGAGAAGATTAATAAGTTGAATGAGGCTGCGGTCTACAATAGACCTAACGTTCAGATGGATTGAGTCCGATCGAGATCCGTGGGCGCTATGTCTGTACGTTTTAAGTAAATTAGTTAGTTATTTCTAATAGTTCAAGCTTTTAGAATTAATGGTTAGCGCCAACGATCCGATATTTTTGACACCAAAATTTAGTCTTGCAGTAAAGAAATGAATATTTAACATTTGATTGCTAAAAATTAAATATAATAACTGCAGATAGCATGCTATCTTTCTCTCAAAAAATTAAAAAAATAATAACTGCGGTCAATTTACCCACCAAAGTGGCTTTTAGCATAAAAAAGACTCGTCAATATCACTAGTGCGCACTTTTAATTTTTTTCTTGATCGTTTGACTAATGTTAGTCACTTTAAATTCACGGAAAATAAACTTAGGTGGTTAATTGCAAAATTTTGAATGTTCGGATGGAGACTGCAAAACTTTTGAAGTTGATGTGGCTATCTTTTAGCGATGGAAAGTTCAAATGGTTCCGATTCATTTAACTGTGACTTTTATTATATAGCTGCTACTCTTTTAATCTACATTTTTTATTATCCTTTTTTGTAGTTTGGAAATCCAACACGACCATCTATATCTATAAAACTGATTAAATGTGGGCTTGAGGAAACTGGGGGATCTGCCCTACCTATATAGGGATGAAGATGTTTATTTTTACTCACATAGCGATTTCTTAACTAAGTGGTTCCTGGAAAGAAGATTTCTCAGCTACTGTACACAGTCATAAATCTCTTTGTAGGATGGCTTTTCTTTTCCAAAGATTTGTCCTTTTGAAACTATCACATGTATTGATATTCTGAATGGCAGAGCTCCTCAAATTATGTTCTTGCCAAATTTGTGTATATCAGGAATTAAAGTGTTGGATGATTGTTTGGCATGATACGGTAAATGCATGTGTCTTCCCCACGTGGCTGGTTACTTGCCCCCAATTGTAAGCATAATAATTTTGTAGTGACACGCTTTGGCATGCTTTGTTATGGAGTTTAGTTTTATTTTTGTTCTAAGTAAGTTATCGTAATATTAATTTAAAATATTTAGTATACAAATTATAAATATTAATTATATATAATATTACTTTAAAATATTAATAAAATAGAATTTTTGAAAGAACAAATATGAAAAGTTATTATATATATATATATATATATATATATATATATATATATATATATATATATATATATATATATATATATATATATATATTATTTTATATGTTTATAGAGATCTATATGAAATTAATAAAAAAAAAAAAAAAAAATTGTAAGGCAACATGTAACCCCCCCTGGAGACTCTTGATGGAGTTCATTTAATAGGCACCTTTTTTTGTTGGGTAATATTACATGTATATTAAAAAATAAGTATATATTTTATACTTCATCTATCTAATGGTCGAAATTTTTTCATCCATCATTTTAAAGTGACGGATAAAATTTACCATATCTTTGAATAGATGGAGTATAAAATGTACACCCAAATAGGATGTACACCTAACATTTTCCTTCTTTGTTATAGAATGATAGATTATTATTAATTTTTTTTTTGGAATGTCCAGGATGTTGGTTGATCTTATAACAAGAAGATGTCAAAAAGTTTTAATATCTTATCGACATTATTAAACTAGATTTAGCTTATTTGAATTTTATAGATTTTAAATTTCTTAATTTGTTAATATCCGTGCTATTTATGCTTCTTCTTCTTTAAATTTTCTAAATTTTAAACTTCATAATTTCTCAATATCCGTGCTCTTATGCTTCTTCTTCTTAATGTCAGAATTTGCACATGTAACCATAGTTAGTTAATTCGCGAATTATTCGCGAATTATTGAGAATCCGAATTAAACGTGCCGTTTCCGGCTTTTTCCAAAAATTCGGAATAATTCGTGAATTTTTGAATCAAAAAGTATTATTCGCGAATTATTCACGAATTACGAATTTTTGGATGAAAAATTCGTTCTTTTTCAAAGCATAGTTAGTTAATTTGCGAATTATTGAAAATTCGAATTAAAATTATTTGTCGGGAATAATTTAAAATTATATTTTTTTTGTTCTAAATGAATATTTTATTTATTTCTAAAATAAATTGATTAAATTATTTTAAAAAATTATAACTGTTTATACTAATAGTATAATTTTTTTAATTTTTTTTTAATTTAATAGCCAAATTTTTGATCCCGAATTTTTAATTAGTGAACGTATTATTTCCGTATAAATTACGTATCCGAATAATTGACGAGCCCGTTTTTTAGCCGAATTTTTCAACGAATTTTAAAATTATGATACGAATTTTATCCGTATTATATTCGTACCGAATTTTTGCCGAATCCGAATTAGCTGATCAATATGTACCGAATTTCTCTTCTCATGCATTACCCGAATCCGAATTGACGAGTCCATTTTTATTATTGTAACAATAAAAGCATAGTATTTTCCGAATAATAAATTGTACAGGACATGCTTTATTAAATTAAGGAAAATGCTACTTGTACATCCGTAAGGGGTGTACATCTCACACCCCCACCCATCTAAGGGTGGGGGTGTGATGAGTGGTCACTTGATGTGACCCGTAAAAATATCGACACCATTAAAAGAGTGGAGGTGTAGGATGTACACACCTTCGAGGTGTACATGTAGCATTACTCTTAAATTAACTGAGTTCTTAGATACGCGTCATGTGTCGTTCCTTTTTTCTTTTTTTTTTCTTTTTTTTTTTTTTTTTTTTTGACTCTTTCGGTGGTTTGTGTGCCATCGCACTTTATAAATTTTTTGCCCATTTTCTGGGCCACAAAAACTGTGCCTTATTGTACGAATTCCTACCAACTTTGTTGGCAATTCACCATCTATTTGCTGGCACAAACAAAAAATAATAGCGATATTTGGCACTTATTTTTATTTTTTAACTTCCCCTTAGGATGATATAATAAATTATTACGAGTGTGAACATTTTAATTTATTTGTTTTTATGCTATAGAGGTTATTGTATTACAAATCTAACAACACGTGGACTCAATTTTATTGTTTGAGTTGTAATTGTACTAGATTTTACCTATGGCAATTCAAAGTTATAAGAAAAGACTTAATTTTGGCCGATAAAATTATGTTTAAATTAAGAATTTAAATAGTATGAAATATTTATTTTTTTTAGTAATAATTTTTTTAATTATTTATTATATATTTTTATTAAATTTTTTGATCGAAAATTTTATTTAATAATTTTTTTCAAAAATAAATTGTATAATTTATACGTACTGATTTAATATGTAGTAATGATAAAATAATTTTTAACAAAAAAAAAAACTTATATAATCATCTTTTATAAAAAAAAATTATATATATTTTTACATTACAACTAATTTTGATCAAAACAATTGTAAATACATGCAATCAACAAATTAGTGATAAGTATAATACCTTTCGCCGTAGTCAATCAAATACAGATACTTAAATATAAATATAAGAGATCGTTCGTTTTAATATTTATAATATCTTAAAAATATTATATATTTTTATATTTGGGACGATAAATTTATTATTAATTTATCAAATTATTTGAAATAGAAATAGAGTTGATAAGAAGTAGTATATTTTTATTATTTGGTTCCTACTAAATATAAAAATAAAAATACTTGTTGCCTTATACTCCACTAACATCTTTTATAATTATTTAACTTAAGTTGAAACATAATAATTTAAATAATTTTAATAAAAAATATAAAAAATTATCAAAAATATTATAAATTATTTTATATATTTATTAAAGTTAAAAAGGCTCGAGAATCCTCTCGTAATATTCTTTCTAAAAGGCACCGTTACCCTGTCCCCTTACTTTTGGGCTAACCAGCTCATGCCAGGTCATTAGCGAATAAGTCCGATTATTTCGTAGAATCCGATTTAATAAACTCCGAGAAGTTTCGTGTTTCTTAGTTGGTTTCCATCAACCGCAACGCTCCATAGAAAAATCCCTATGCGACCGTGCAAACAACCGTTGGATTCACTGATTCAGCACATCGGAAAGGCGTCCGCATAGAAACATTTTACGACCAGGTTGATGTTGAGAATGTCGAAAAAGGGGAAACGGCCACGTGGGCCACCTTCCCCGCCACCCCACCCCAGCCCCCACCCCTCACTCCTTTCAAAAATTCCGAAAAACCCAGCGAGCTTGCCGCCAACTCCACGTGTTGCGCGCTCATTCGCTTGTTCCTCGGGCCCCACTCCTTTCCTCCTCCCTCCTCCTCTTTTTCTTCTTCTTCTTCTTCTTCTTCTCCCCCTCACGAGAACACAACAAACCGAGCGCGCGCGCTCTCTCTCTCTCTCTCTCTCTCTCCTCTCTCTCTCTCTCTCTCTCTCTCTCTCTCTCTCTCTCTCTCTCTCTCTCTCTCTCATTACTTTTAGGGCTTGGCGATGAAGGCGGAGGTGGCCGTGGGCGTGGGCGTAGGAGGGGATGCGGGGGCGGTGGCGGAGGAGGAGGTGGAGGGGGGAGGGGAGGAGGCGGCGTTCCTTCGCCGGAGCTCATCAGGGAGCCTCCGGCGGAGGGCGGCGGGCGAGGGCGGCGCCACCATGCGACGCCCCTCCTTCCGCCGCGACGTGGAGCACGCCGCCGCGGAGACGTACCTCGTCACCCGCCTCACCCTCACCCTCCTCCAATACCTCGGGTAATGCCTCTCCTCTCCCCTCATTCGCATTGTTCGAATTTGTTGTGCCCTTTTTGATCCATTTTTCCAAGTCTAATTTGTGTTTTACTTAGTCTCTGTGGGGGTGATTGTCGATCATAAGCTTTAACCAACTATCCTGAAAGGACGTGCGGAAAGGAAGAGCGTACCGAATTTGGGGGCTCAGCCACATCGCTTCAGGGGTTTTGATCCGACTCCACCCAATGGAATGTTTGGTTTATTGTTTGGTCTCTTGCCGTTGTGTCTATCGTGGGCCACACTCCTACTCAATTTATTGGGCTCATCTAAATTAACTTATTAGTTTCCTCCCAACACTTGTTAATGCAGTATGTGGGAATCGAATCCGCACCACCAATTCTGATACTACTTGTTGATCTTAAGTGCAAATCAACTATCCTAAAAATACGTGCTGATAGAAAGAGTGCACCTATCGCACTTAAGGGCTCAACCACAGTGCTTTGCGGATTTCGATCTGACTCAATTTATCTGGACGTTAGATCTATTGTTGGACCCCTTGCTGTCGGATCTATTGTGGATCATACCCATACTCAACTTATTGAGCTCACTCAACCAAACTTATTAATCTTCTGGACTTAATGTCACGGAGCAAGAAGTTGAACATATTTTAACCCATAAATAAATAGCCAACACGCAAGAGGATAGATACCAAGCGATGCGGTGTCGTGTGGGCTTTGTGTGTTTATACGGGGGAAGTAACTCTGGTCAAACACTCGAAAGGAAGTTCAAAGAGGTTTCGTTTAGAGTTTGACTTCTATGTTGTCTAGTTAGTCAAGGAAATTCAATAAGATAAGTGATGAGCAGTGATGAATAAATGAGCTTGAGACATTATTATATCACAGGAAGGTTAGTGTTGTCCCAAAGCTCGATTTGATAGGAAACTGTGTGAAATATTATGAGCTCCGCTGCTTACATGCACAGTGGATTTCAAGTTAAACATGCCGCGTTTACTGACAGAATAGAGAACTGAAAGAGTATTTAACCCATAAAACACTAGATGTGGAGAATTGAGTCCAAGACCTTAAATGATAGATGTTTGTGGAGAATTCAAACCAGCTTCCTGGAACTGAGGGGCCTTTAGGATTGGTTGTGATAGTATGCTACCTAAGGCTCTCTTTGGATGTTGGAATAAGTTGAATAACTTGTTCGGCATGAAGTTTTTCTTCTATGATTGGAGACAAAAAGTTTGATTTTGCTCCTAAAAGGATCTTGTCTTCTATAATTTGGTAGGATAATATTCACCAACAAGGTAATTTATTTTATTTGAAAAACTGACTATAAAGTGGAATATGTTATTCCAATTTAGACGTTTGATCACATTTCTCATCTACCAAATACTATAACTTCTTGAGTAAATCAAAAGAACATTCAAAATAAGATATTTATGAATACAAATAGGGCGTAAAAGATCGATCTAATGGAAACGGCCTATAAGCAGTCTTAACATTTAAGATCAGGCTTTGTTAAGGATTTGGATTGTTAATTTGATTTCTGGGTGATTGATAGCATATATATTCTCTTATTTAAGGCTTTTACGGGCAATTTGGGACTCCTCTGTAGACCATTGTCCCTCCAGTCTTCTTTTCCAGTGTCTTTGGCTCCGTAATGGACCCTCCTGGATTGGATTGTTCAACATTGTCTTTCACTTTATATCTTCATATTTTGAATCAAAACTAACATTGTCTTTCACTTTATATCTTCATATTTTGAATCAAAACTAGGTAAACCATGATTATGACAGGTATAGGAAGAAAAAGGGATCCTTTGGTTATAACAGGAACTTTGTCTTTTACCTACTTATTCTACACTGTTGAAGATCATCTTCATAATACAAGATTCGATGTCATTCCCAGTCCCGAATGATTAAGATCTTATTTAACTACTTTAACCTTGTCTTTGATTGTTAGAGGGATTGTTGTAATCATAGCTTTGAACTTATATTGGACAGATTGGTGAATGAGTATTCATATCAAGGTTTGAAGTGTTGTTCCGTGCGGCACGGGGCACGTACCGTGCCCCCATATTGGGGGCACGGTACTGGGGGTTGCAATAACAACCCTTTGCCGTGATACCCTCCAAGTATCGCGCGAGACCGTGCGATACTCGCGTCTCGTGCCAATTTTTTTTTTTCCCGTTTTTTTTTTGGTTTTTTGGGGTGCAAAGCCCACCCCCTGGCTCCCCCCCCTCCCCCCCATCCCCCCCCCCCCCCCCCCCCCCCCCCCCCGTCCCCCCCCATCCCCTCTCTCTCTCTCTCTCTCTCTCTCTCTCCCAAGTAGTTTTGGTTTTCTTTTTGTTGGTTTTTTAATTTTCTTTCTGGTTTTTTTTTTGTGGTTTTTTTTTTTCTTTTGAAGATTTATTTATTTATTTATTTGGTGGGCTTTTGAGCCTCTCATCCGTTTTTTTTTTTTCTTTTGATATTTTTTTTTTTTTTTGGTAGGTCTTTATGTCCTTCATTCTATTTTTTTTTCTTGTGATTTTTTTTTTTTTTTTTGGGTTGGCCTTTGTATCCCCACATGGATTTTTTTTTTTTTTTAATATTTTTAATTTGTAAAGCTTTTTTTTTTTAATAATATAAAATTAGATAATTTTTTATGTGTATTTGATAAAAAGTTGGAAATAGATATACTTGATTTAATTATTATATAGTTATATTTTTAATTATTTTGGATAGATCTAGTATTTTATATGAGATTTGCGAGAAAAGTAATTTTTATTTTGAAAATTTTATTTTTGAATTTTAAAAATTAAAAATACTGATAAAATTAAAAGTTAAATTAAATTAATTGATGCTTAAATTTGTTTAATTTATTTGTAATATAATTTATTGCTCATATTGTTCTTTTTCTTCATGTTGTTTTTTTTCTAACTTTCTTGAATAAATTTTACTAATAAATTTTATTATTATATTTTAATTTTTATTTTCTATGGGGTATATTTTCTTTTTACATTTAAAAGCTTATCACTATATTAATTGATTAGTATAGTAAGTATAGTCAATATTCATAATTATTTGGCTAAATCTTTCAAATAACATTATAAAAGTTTATTGAGAACAAAAAAATTATAAAAAAAAGTGCCAGAGCGTGCCACTGGGAAGTCATGTGTATCCATCGGTACGCAAGCGTGCCACGTGTCGGCAGGAAAGTGTGTTCGTACCGTACCGTGCCAGGCGGACAATGGCACGCCTCCGTGCCACGGCACTTTATTACTCGATTCATATTATACTCATATAAGTGAATGACTGTTGCTAAATACTGGTTCTATTTTACATACAGAAGCACCAAATGCTAAATCTTTTAACTTATTGATACACTCTGTTGTTTTGTTTGAATCGAGAGTTTCTAATGATTTCCATATCTTTCTTTGGATCTGTTTTGTTGTTCAGGTTAGGTTCACGGTGGATTTCAAAGTTTCTTGCCCTTGGCTTCTATGCTATCTTGCTTATGCCAGGTTTCCTACAAGGTGTGTGCTTTCTAGTGAATTGTTTTTTTTTCCCTCCCCTTCCAGAATGAGTTTCATGCTTGATCAGCTTGTTATTATTGTTGGATTCATGCCTAGCATCTGAGTTTTTGGGTGTCATGATAGTACTACTCTATCTTCCTGCAGAATCAGTATTCATAGGTTAGTTGATATATTATGTGATTATTCATGATCTTATAGTACTAGAATGTATGTTCTCTTCTTTGCAGTTGGGTATTACTACTTCTTCTCAGGTCAGGTCCGCAGAAGTGTTGTCTATGGAGAACAACCAAGAAATCGGTTAATTATCTTTCTCTAGTTGTGTACTTCATGTGATATTATGACTTCGTATAAATCTTTTTCTTTGAGTTAATTAAGATTTGGTTCTGCAGGTTGGATCTCTATCTACCAAAAGATAGCAAGGGGCCAAGTCCAGTTGTGGCATTTGTAACTGGTGGGGCTTGGATTATTGGGTGAGTGAAATTATGTTGGTAATCTTTGTTAGTTTATGAGAAATCTTTTAATAAATATTTTGATATATTTCTTCTGTTTGATCTTCTTGTTACGTATTTTAGTTACAAAGCATGGGGTGCGCTTCTGGGTAGGAGGTTGGCAGAAAGAGGAGTTATAGTCGCTTGCATTGATTACAGGTATTGCTTCTTTAAGGAACCCTGATGCTAGAATCTAATTTAATTTTTTTATGTTTGACTTCATTTGAGCTTGTGATTGACATTTTCTTGCAGAAATTTTCCTCAAGGGACTATAAGTGATATGTTGAGAGATGCTTCTCAAGGAATATCATTTGTATGCAACAATATCACTAGTTATGGAGGTGACCCTAACCGGTATTTATATTTCAAATAACTTAAATTAGTACTTGATTAGGGTTATTAGGAACAAGAATTATAATTGGCTTGTCTAGTTAGTGAATTTTCAATATATTAATAATGATAATATTAATCAGATCTTGGTGATGGAAGCTGATTTCAATGTTGACATAATTTATGGTTCAAACCATTGTTGCCCTTGTTAATCTATGCCCTCTTGGCAACTGCTCCCATGATGGAGTTCATTTATCTGAATTTCTTTTTTTTTTTACTCTTTTTTTTCTAAATATTTTCTATTTGGTTCATGCAAAACCTATGCAGTTCTTGTCCGAGGATCTTATTTCCAATGTTTCTTGGTTGTGAAGCTAAATTGCTAAATGACTGCCATCTTTCCAATTAATCTTTTAACATTTATCTGTTTCTCCTTATTATACAACTAAGAATCCCTTTTGGTTTGGTCCCTTCCTGGTCTAAATTTTTTTTTATACTAACTATTGCACAGGATCTACTTAATTGGACAATCAGCAGGAGCACATATCGCTGCCTGCTCCCTCTTGGATCAGGCAATTAAAGAAGCAGAAGGAGAAGCCATTAGTTGGAGTGTCTCCCAGATAAAAGCATACTTTGGGTTATCTGGCGGGTGAAGTCTCGAATGCTTAACTCTCTGTTAATCTTTCATTATTTACTTGATGAGCCTTATTGATAAAGTGTAGTTTGATTGTGCGGAATCATTTTTGTAACCATTTATTAGTATAGATATCTTATTTTGTTCCTTCAAAGCTTTCTGCATGCAAGTTAAGTTTATATATATATATATATATATATATAAGATATATTTTAGTAGTTAGCAATCGTTTCTGTCGGCAGCCTTTTTGATGTGGAGTGTTGCCCCTACATGTAGATGAATAGTAATCACAATCCTCATTAAACCATGTAATATCGATTCTCTTGGTTCCCTTTTTTTATTTTTTTTCTTTTGTCTCTGTCTGTCCTTCTGTTATTCTGTTTCTGTACTACGCTTATGTTTTGTCGTTTTTATCCTTCAAGGATAAATTATCTATCTCAATCATACAAGGTTAACTTTCAACTTATATTAACAGATATAATGTGTCAAGTTTGGTTGATCATTTCCATGAGCGTGGTCTTTATAGAAAGATATTTCTCAGGTATTCATTCCATTATATTTTGGTTACATGTTCCTTCTACTTAAAAAATACCTTTTAGCGCCATTTCCTTCAATTTATTTAAGAACAAAGATCTAATTTCTTGTGTCAGCATAATGGAAGGAGAGCAAGCACTGTGGCGTTTCTCTCCAGAAATTGTGCTGAAGGAGGCAAGTGAAAAAGCAATTTCTCTACTACCTCCTATTATACTCTTTCATGGGACAGACGACTATTCTATACCGCCATCTGCCAGGTTGGTTGGAACTAATATGCTCAACATTAGAGGAAATGAAATTAAATTAAATTAAACTAATTAACCCCCTCACTGTTGTGTTGCATGTTGTATAAAGATGATACCTTTAGCATTGTCTCTAGTCCACAGAATGAACTTATTAAAGGTCCCCTCTCTGTTATGTGATACATTTTGTAAAACGAGGTGCGTATATATATATATATATATATATATATATACAGTAGAGCTTATATACTTTTGAAAGTACAAGCCCAACTATACTTGTGATTTTTTTACTATTGGATTTGCATTGAGATTTGTGCTATTATAAAGTCAACTAAAGAGAGAGAAAGAGAAAGTATAATAGCACGGATCTCAATGCAAATCCAATGGTAAAAAATTCACAAGTATAGTTGGGCTTGTACTTTTACAAGCATAGAAGCTCAATTCTCTCTCTCTCTCTCTCTCTCTCTCTCTCTCTCTCTCTCTATATATATATATATATATATATAATTCAACTACTATCCTTTTAGGAAGATGGTGACCTTTGTCCTATCAAGTCAGTTTTGATGATAGATATTCCGAATGGTGATCGGAACCGTTAAAGTTGATCTAGGGTATTTGAAGTGTTAAGAAGCTAAATTTCATAATTTTTAAAAGTTATTTACATAGTGATCAAAAGATTACAAAATAGACAGTTTTTGACGGCCTATATGAGCTATTTACTTCTTTAACGGTGTAGAGCCATCCAAACCGTTTGAATTTTTGATAAAAAAATTCTTTATACTATTTAGATAACATTTGATTACTCCGATCATTAATTGAGAAAGTCTAACCTCTATTTTTAGAAGGTTATTCGTTTTTGACCGTTTATTTTTTGACTCTTCGATAGACTTGATAATGATTTTTAAAAATTTAAAAATTCGGTTTCTAAATATTTCTAATAGTGTAAATTAATTTCAATGGTGCTGATTATCAATTTGGATTCCTAATCATTCAAAATGACTTGAGAGGACAAAGACTTCTATCCTCTTAAGAGGATAGTAGCTAGACTCTATATATATACATGACATTATATATACAATGCTAAAAATGCTTTATACATAATTTAAAATTTGTCCATAATAAAAGATATTTCTTCTTTTCCTCCTCATCCTTCCCTATTTATCTCCATAGCATCATGTGGTTCTTCAATAATTTCCATTATAAAGAGCAATCAAGAACATTATTCTTTTCATAGTACAGGCTGTTTTTCTTTTTTCCCCCAACCCGTGAACACAATATGCATTCCTAATGGTTCTTAATGAGAAGGCATTTCAAACCATTAATTGGTAAGAGCTGCATGATGCTGTGTCACGTTATTATGTTTTTGCTTTTCTTGTTATTATTCGGTGAAGTTACTATTCTTGCTCAGTGATGCATAGTTCAGATTTTTCTTTTTCTTCTTAGGATAGTGAATTTTCTTAATCTTTAGTATTTTGAGGTATATGTACCTATCCTGTTATTAGTCAAACTCCTTTCTAACTCCTGATGTCTTGTACAGCAAAACTTTTGTTGATGCTCTTCAAAGTGCTGGCGCTCAAGCTGAATTGGTCTTGTATGAAGGCAAAACGCATACTGATTTGTTCGTACAGGTATGTGTTTATGTTATCCAGCTACTAAATTGGTTCTTTTTTGTGTAATTACATGATTGTAGTTTGCTTAGTTTAATTCATTCATTCATTCATTCTTTCTTTCTTTCTTTCCTTTTTGGTAGTTGTTACAGATAACTCGCGACTTAAAATCAAATTAACCATAACCACCAATTTTGTTATAACAAAATTGGAATGAAATTGTAAAAGGATAAAATATGCTTTTGGGTTTGGATAGTCTATTAAAACCTAAGGTTTTTAGGATCACTTGCTTCTTTCTAACATTTTGCTTCTGTTGCATGAAAATTGAAATTGTATATAGTGTCTAATTTTCTGTCTTTGACTGGTTATGGTGATTGTTTCTTCTAACGGAGAACACTTATAAACTCGGACTTGTAGGATCCTCTTAGAGGTGGTAGAGATGAGCTAATTGAGAATATTGTTGCTGTTATTCATGCTGGTGATCCAATTGCTTGTGCCAATGATGCCGTAGTACCTAGAGCAAGGCGCTTAGTTCCTGAGTGGCAATTGCAGTTGGCTCGCCAAATAAGTCCCTTTTGAGGAGGTAATGATTGTTTGGCATCATTTTTATTTTTTCTTTTAGGCTCTTCTTTTGTTGACATAACTAGCAGTGTTGTTTTACTATTTTCGATTGTGAAAATGGAGAAAGCAACCAGGCACTCGCCGGATTCTGCACATTTCCCTCTTTGGCTGAATTTAGATTAATCATAGATCTTGGAACTGTCTATCAAAAAGGGAAAGGTTTAGCTCCTGCCCCCTAAGGGAGGGGGGTGTAAAGTTTTGTGGCAAGGAATGGATCTACGATATGAGCTTTTGTTTCATGTATCCACTGTTAAAGATTAGCTGATATTACATTTAGTTAATTACATGAGAGTGAATTTATTGGAGGAAGCTACTGTTACTTATGGTCTCTTTTCATGTTGCCACAATTTTAGCTAAATATTTAGTCCCTCTTCAAAACTACATGAACACTTATTATGCCGGCAATGTGGCAAAACAAGAGGGGACTTAAATCCGAAAACAAGTTACATAAATAACATTTCACAAGAATTTATTCTGTTCTTTTTGTGGCAGGTTGTCATGCAGAACATTTTCCTCCTTCCTTAATGCTCTTTTCAGTTTCACCGATGTCTTAAAGCAAGTACCAGCAAGTACTTGGAAAACTGTGGAAATGGACTGCTCTGAAAATTTGATCAATGAACCAGATAGTAAAAGACCAAAAGAGTTCACTGGAAGTGGAAATTGCTTGATCGGAGGTGTTTAGAGGTGTCTAGACACTTACTTCCTCGCCCCACTATTTTGGACCAGCATGCACAGAAACAGTAAGAAACTAGGTCATCTGTTATTCTTTTATTGTATATATATTTACCTATTGCAATCTCTCTTTGTAAGAATTGTTTGTTAAATCCTCTGAAACTGGTTTAGATAAACCTGATGTAGTACTATCTACTTTTCTTGTTCATCAACTGTAATCTATTTGTGTGGCAATTTTTTCTTGATAATTTTGGTGATAGTTTTACACCACTAAAAAACCATGTTATATGTGTGCCTGTTTTTAACTATAGACTAAAATAGTTAAGTTCAGTTATTATTACAGGCTTTTTTTTTTTAGATTTTGACATCATCGCCAGGTCAAATTTTAGAGATAACTCCTGTGATAGCCTCTCATAGTAGTATTCGTCTCGTTGGATCTAATCACAGTTCAAAATATTTAAGCTTAATTATTAAATAATGTGGGATTATTGGAATATTACAACATTGCAATACTTCACAAACTTATATATAAGTATAGGGCACAAACATCATTACAATACTAAAAGCAAATGAAAAAAAAAAAGCGGAAATAAATCGGAGATACAACTCTTCACAGTAATCCAAGTTGGTGTGTGATTTGTGCCCTCTTTTCCTCCTCTTTGTCGGCCTACCAATTTTTTATCCATTTTTTGGGCCACAGAATCCGATGCTGAGATGCATCTATTTGATTTTTATCTTCTCCGTATGCTGATATAATAAATAAATTATTATAAGCGCAAACATCTCACTCAATTCATTTGTTTTCATGCGGTAGTGGTTATTGTATTATAAATCTAAAAACACGTGGACTCAATTTTATTGTTTGAATTGGTGTTCCAGAAGGGGATTTTTTAAAAATAACCCTCCCAAACTTTCAAATTTGCAAACTAACCCTATAAAATTTTTTTTTGCAAAACTAACCCTACTTTTGCCACCTCGGCGCCACGCTGGGCAGACAACGTGAAGGCGCTGAAGCGGTCAGCGCCTTCACAATATTCCTATGAAGGCGCTGAATGGATCAGCGCCTTCATAGGAATATTGTGAAGGCGCTGATCGCTTCAGCGCCTTCATGATATATGCTGAAGGCGCTGGTTCATTCAGCGCCTTCAGCATATACTATAATCGCGTCGAGGACTTAGTCATTTTTTGTGGAAAAATGGCTAAGTCCTCAGTGTAAGCCAAATATGGCTTCTCTGTACAGACGCTGAGTGCCTCAACGCCTTTAGTGTAAAAGAGTAAAGGCGCTGAGTGGCTCAGCGCCTTTAGTGTAAAACATTAAAGGCGCTGAATAGATCAGCGCCTTTAGTGTAAAACACTAAAGGCGCTAAGTGGCTCAGCGCCTTTAGTGTAAAACACTAAAGGCGCTGAGCGGTTCAGCGCCTTTAACTTAATGTTAAAGGCGCTGACTGGCTCAGCGCCTTTACCTGCAGCTGCTAACAATACTTAACATCACCTTAAAAAAATCCCAAATTTGTACAACAAGTTCAAACATTGACAAATAACATTGAAAAAGTAAAAACTACATTCACAAACAGCAATTGATCAACCAACAATCATTTCATAGCATCAAAAAATAAAATTTAGAAAAATTGAGGCTTGAGTAACATCAAAAAATAAAATTTACAAAAATTGAACTCAAAAGCTCAATTTTGAGCACGTCCTCGACCTCGACGTCCTCGCCCACGCCCACGTCCACGCCCTCGCCCTCGCCCTCGCCCTCGCCCACGGGGAACAGCAAGCTCGATGATAGGTATATCATCGAGAAGCTCGACTGCTGCCGACTGATCGAGCTCCTCGATGATACCACCCTCATCCTGTGGCGCAATATGCTCGCGCTCCTGTGGCGATGATGATCTTGGACGACGGCGTGAATATGTCGATGCAAAAGATGTCCGTGAGACTGGCGGCGGGAGCGATGCTGACGTCGAAGGAAATGTCATCGGTGCCTGAATGGTAGGAGATGGAGATCGTGGCACCTGAAATAGTGTAAATAGTTTGTTAATATGAATTTGAAAACTTAATTTGAATTCTATGCTAAATGGTACCTGATGACTCGAAGTCGCTCCCTCATCGGAAGGTCGGGTTGCCTCTCTGGCCGTAGGTTCAGATGGTACATCCTGTAGTACCATCTGAATATTGCCGCCCATTTCTCTCAAAGTCTGAAGAATAGTATCAGTCGGCGGTGGGTTAATATGAATTTGAAAACTTAATTTGAATTCTATGCTAAATGGTACCTGATGACTCGAAGTCGCTCCCTCATCGGAAGGTCGGGTTGCCTCTCTGGCCGTAGGGTCAGATGGTACATGCTGTAGTACCATCCGAATATTGCCGCTCATTTGTCTCAAAGTTTGAATAACAGTATCAGTCGGCGGTGGGTCCTGCACTATCTGGTCGACAATGGTTTGAACATGTCGTAGTGTGTCGGCCTGCATTATAAATTAGAAATTAAAATTAAATTTATATGAGGAAAGTTGAATACAGTAAATTTATATATATAAATTTTAATACCAGTGATCTCTCGACATGCCCACGAGGGTGGAAAGTCAGCGGAGGACGCTGTACTGGATGAGAAATCCATCGTCGTGTAATGCTCCAGTACCACTGCATGTATATGGATGTCGCTTGCAGTGGGTCCTCACCAGCAGCCGGGGCTTGATCAAAAATGCGATCAAGCCTCTCGGACCACCTCTCAATGTGGGCAGCATGAAATGCTATCCAGTCCTCATCCGCACGCCCACGTTGTGATGATCCGGACTCCCGCAGGAACTGTGCAACATTAAACAGTGACTGTAGGGAGCTTATCCGGTGAAGCAGAGCTTGTAGAATCGAAATTGGATATTTAATATAGACTCTGCGCGAAAATCGGAGCAAATAGAATTTTCCGGGAGCTTTCGGCAAAATTTTGGATGGGAATTTGGCAAAATGGACGTCGGATTTGGACTCAGCGCGTGAAAACGATCGAAATGGTATATTCGCTTTATTTTTTCGGCACTTGGTACTGTTCACCGGAACAGTAACCGCCGGCCGGAATTACTGTTCCGGCCGCCGGCGGCGAGCGGCGAGCGGCGGCGGGCGGCGGTGCACGGCGGCGGGCAGCGGCGCAGCGGCGGCACAGCGGCAGAGCGCGGAGGCGCGCGGCCCTGGTGCGCGGTCCATGGGCCTGGCGTGCACCGGGAGCACCGAATACCCCCTTTCCACGTGGCGCTTCCCCATTGGTTCGCCGGCTTCTAGAAGCGCGTGGGAGGGTGACACGTGGCACAACCGGATTGGCCGACATCTTCCGGAAGACCCGGCGCGGGGACCGGGCCCGTGCTCCACGTGGACACGTGGCGTCTTCTGAGTGGCCCTTGCACAGGCTGTTCCCTGTTTTGTGGACACGTGGCGCGTTTTGGTTGGCCCGTTTCGGTGTTTCCTGTTCGGATCCGATCCTGTGTGGAGCCTCAGCCCATTATAAATAGGGCCCCCTACCCCCTCTCTTTGCACCTCGGTTTTCGAGCCCTTAGAGAGAGAACCAGAGAAAGTGCCCTCTACGAAATTTCTTCCTCTCTCTCTCTTCTCTCTCTCCTCCAAATCTCAGAATTTTTGGAGTTACAGTTAGTGAGTTATCTGCGACGCGGCGCACTGCGACGGTTTTCTTTCTCGGCCCATTTCCCGTCGCAGTTCCGTCGAAAATTCCCTGTGGGCTAACCAGGAGGAATTTTTGGACGATTTTTGCGACAGCGCGTTCCTAAGAGGTAAGGCTTCGATTTCCGTGTTGATCACTTTGCTCCATTTCGTACTTTTGGCACGTTTCCCGAGGTCTCTTTGACCCCCCTTTTTGCTGTGGAAATTTCTGGACAGTGTCAACTTCTCCGATTTTTATCTTGGCGTAGGAGCATCAGATCGAGGCGTTCAAAGAGTCGATTTTGATCTACTCTTCGCGAGGAACGCAACCGTAATTTTTCTGGATTTTTCTGAGCACTATACAGAGGTGAAAAACTCCTCTCTTTTCGTGCTATTTGAAAAACAGCAAAAGCTGTATTTTTATGAATAATATAGTTACACCCTGTGCAATGTGTGTTGCTGTAGGGCACCGTTCTCGGCAGACAGCAGTTCTAGGGGACTGTGGACAGCCAGGAGACTATCTGGGTGTGATTTGAGCTGTTCGACGTGGGCGGTTGTTGCTTACCTCATTTTTGACAAGCTCACTGGGATTACTGGAACTCCCCTAAAATTCAATTGATAAGAACAATTGGGACAAACTAATATGACAATTGATGAGAACAATTGGGACAAACTAATATGACAATTGATGAGAACAATTGGGATAAACTAATATGACAAATGATGAGAACCATTGGGACTACTAACAGGACTACTAACAGGACTACTAACAGGACAACTAACAGGACAATTGATGAGAACCGCTGGGACAAACTCTCCTAAAATTTAATATAACCCCACCAATTATATGATGACTTATATTGGGACACTGTGATTGGGACAAAGGCTATAATCTCGCATGCAATAACTTTCATAACAATCAATCTTTTTTATAAATATTTGACACTTTTCTACAGCTTTTAAATAATGGCATGCTTTCTTGCTCATCTAGTTAGCCACTATTTATTGCTACACTATCATCTTGGGAATTGTACATGTTTCATTGTTGTCCTGTGCATCCAGAGGCTTGTTGCTCAAGTGTGAGCAGGGGTTTGGGATAGTGTAGTCGAGATTGCATTAGATTATGGATTTGTGGGGTATTGCGATGACCGCGGACAGTAGGCGGTCGACCAGATATTTATCCTTGCATCAGATTAGGGATGAGTCTGGTCTATTTTGCATCAGCTGAGGATCGGGTTATCCTAGTGGGTGGTTTTCCCACTTGTTAAGTACTATGGCATCAGATCGGGGTTTTCTTTAGTGGATAGTTTTTCCCACTTTGATCATAGTCATGATCCAGTCCTGCTGTTTTATTGCACTTCTGATACTTATTACTGAGATATTTACTCGTGTGGGTCGCTCCCCTCGAGTGCCACTCCGGAGTGTGTTACAGACAGACTTTGAGTCCTTGAGACTCCTATCCCCTATCGGTGTTATGCGTTGACCAGCATACCCAATTTGGCAAACACTATTCCCTATCGGTGTCATGCGTTGGCCAGCATACCCGATTTGGCAAACACTATCCCCTATCGGTGTTATGCATTGGCCAGCATACCCGATTTGGCAAGGCACAGCAGGCAGTACCAGTGACACAAGACTGAGTTATTTCAGGCAGGCATGTTTGGTATTGTTGCATACAGTCATTTCATGCTACATGACATTTAGAGGCATACTAGTGGTGGTTTCCCTTTATTCAGCAGTTCTGTTTACAGCTTTACCACTTATTCCTTTCTGGCCTCTAGTAGTCCTAGTGGGTGCGTCAGAGTTGAGGTTTTGCCCACTAGGGGAGGCTACTGGTTTATCTGGTAGTTCTCACCCCCATTGTTCTTTTCTGTTTCTTTCTTCTCCTTTATTTTTGCAGAGTCGTCTGCGGGAGCTGCTAGGCCATCGGCAGCTGATCGAGGTAAGGGGATCGCTGAATAGATAGATCTCCTGGGAGACTGAGAGATGTTAGATAGATGCTGCACCCTTTACTCAGACTGTGGTATTCTTCTTTTATTCTTGGTCTGGCTTCCGCCAGCTGGATGTACTATTTTGGTGAGCTGGGAGATTATTGTACTTATTACAACTTTATTAGTAGTTCCAGTCTGAGATACTATGTGGTTCTTCCACTTCAGCTCTGTATTATGCTCTTTTATTGTTTATATTATATCGGAGCAGGTTACCAGCGCTTCGTGTACTCGGGAAATCCCATGTGCACGGCGGATCTGTTGGCGAGCCCGGGTTCCGGGGCGTGACAGATTAAGTTGGTATCAGAGCTTAGGGATTGGTCAGTTGGGACTTAGGAAACCCTAGGCTTTTGGTAGACCCTAGGATAATAGGGTACGAGAGACGTGATATTTACGAAAGTCGTTGATTTATTGTTTGACTCTTCCAGTGAGAGAAGAGGGATCGATATGCCTAATTTCTGGTGAACCGTTATGTTGGCTGCAGACAACATAAAGTCACAGAAATAGGGGAATGTCTTTGACTTTCGCTAGATTGGGTCGTGTGGAATTTTATTTTGCTGATTTGTGGCTTTTGGTGACAGTATGTCACCCCGTCGTCATTTTTCCGTCGGGGATATTTCTACCTCTTCTGAGAAGCCCGAGCAGGCGGTATCTGCTGAGCTGGGAGAACTACGGGCCTTGGTGACCCATTTGGTGGCAAGAAGCTTTCGACAGGACCAACGCCTGGAGCAGTTGCTGGCGCAGAGAGGTGACTTGGCGGTTGACGAAGGGGCCAGGACTTTCGAGCAGCGTCCAGGCAAGGAACGCCCCGCCCCAGATAATGATGGACAGGCCAGTTCAGGGAGACCACCACGACCCCTGCGGCCCCAGTCTACGGGCCGTGGGCGTCTTGATCGACGAGGACCTTGTAGATCGCAGAGGCCTCCGCAGCAGCAGTCTCGACAGTCTCGGGCGTCGGTCCGATGCATTTTCTGTAGGGGGCAGCATTCATCAAATACCTGTGGCTTGAGGGAGGGTCGATGCTTCCGATGTGGGCAGCCAGGCCACATCCGACCTACGTGCCCCTTTCGGATTTTAGTAGCACCTTCTTCAGCATTGGCCCCTACCGCATCCCAGCAGAGGTCACAGAGGCCTCAGCGGCATAGGCAGCAGCAACAGCAGGTAAGGCAGCCTCAGTCTATAGTTAGGTGCATTTTCTGCGAAGGTCAGCACACTTCAGGTGCTTGTGACTTGAGGTTCGGCCGCTGTTTCAAGTGCGGACAGCCCGGGCACGTGCGAGTTACGTGTCCTTCGGGGATAACGGTGGCACCTACTTCGGCATCTGTCCCTGCCACTTCCCAGCTACGACCGGGAGCTTCACCGACAGATCTTCAAGGAGATCAAGTTTCATTCCCCCACCCTTCTGGAGAGAGACAGCCGTTGTTGAGCAGTCAAGATGGCTTAGCGCAGGCAAGGGATTCTGCTATGGCTGATCGAGTGGAGGCAGGTATGATTTACTTTCTGGCATAAGGACTCGTACCTCGTTTTTATAGGGGCATCTCTTTTATTTGTAGAGAATGTACATCATTGCATAGGGTTAGGATTAGGACTCTCACCTTGTGCACAGGAGGTGTAGATTCTCGATTGAACTCTGCACATGGAGGAGTGCTGTTAGCCCCGCCCGATTTAGATCGAGTCCTAGATTATGCCAGTAGACCTATTGGACCTGAGTCAACTGAAGGACTTCGATGTGGTCCTCGGGATGGACTGGTTGGCTCGGTATTTTGCGACTATTGATTGTGCCGCAAGGACCGTCACTTTTAGAAAGCCAGACCAGAAAATGTTGGTATATCGGGAATGTCAGAGCGCTTTCTTTGCCTCTATGATTTCGACTTCCCGAGCGAGGCTGATGATCCGTCGAGGATGTGTAGCCTTTTTGGCTAGTGTTGTTGAGGGGCCTACGGCGGCGCCGGAACTCGGGGATATCCCTATTGCCCGCGAGTTCCCGGATGTTTTTCCCACCTGAGCTGTCTAGCATGCCGCCAGATAGGGAGATTGAGTTCGTGATTAACGTAGTTCCAGGAACTGCGCCAATCTCTAAGGCTCCATACCGGATGACACCGGCTGAGCTGCGAGAGCTTAAGGCGCAACTCCAGGATTTAATGGATAAGGATTTTATTAGGCCGAGTGTATCACCTTGGGGTGCGCCGGTGCTATTCGTAAAGAAGATGGGTCACTTCGACTATGTGTGGATTATAGAGAATTAAAGTGACCATCAAGAACTAGTACCCTTTGCCGCGCATCGATGATCTCTTTGATCAGCTGCAAGGGTCTTGCGTCTTCTCTAAGATAGATTTGTAGTCCGGTTACCACCAGTTGAAGGTGAATGCCGTAGATATTCCGAAACGGCATTTTGATCACGGTATGGGCATTATGAATTTACAGTTATGCCTTTTGGGCTAACTAATGCCCCTGCCGCATTCATGGATTTAATGAACCGGATCTTCCGACTATACTTGGATCGATTCGTAGTAGTATTCATTGATAATATCTTGATTTACTCCCGAAGTGATATTGAGCATGAGGAGCACTTAAAGGTTGTGCTGCAACTTCTGCGAGAAAAGAAGTTGTATGCCAAGCTGGCAAAGTGCGAGTTTTGGTTTCGGGAGGTAGTCTTCTTGGGCCATGTGATTTCTGCCGCAGGTGTGGCAGTGGACCCAGCAAAGATTGAGGCGGTTCGGGATTGGCCCCGACCAACGACGGTTTCTGAGGTACGTAGCTTTATGGGTTTAGCTGGGTATTACCGTCGGTTTGTGGAAGGCTTTGCGAAGCTCTCCACACCCCTCACTCGCTTGACGCGTAAGGGAGTGAAGTTTATCGGGAGTGAGGATTGTCAAAAGAGCTTTGAGGAGCTGAAAAATAGATTAATGACCACTCCTATCCTTTCCCTCCCTGTTATGGGGAAAGGATATGTGATCTACAGCAATGCATCACACAGCGGACTTGGTTGTGTGTTGATGCAAGAAGGGAGGGTAATTGTTTACGCATCAAGGCAACTCAAGGATTATGAGAAGAATTACCCTACCCATGACTTGGAGCTTGCTGCTGTAGTGTTTGCACTAAAGCTTTGGCGTCATTATCTATATGGGGAGCATTGTGAAATCTACACCGACCACAAGAGCCTAAAATACCTGTTCACACAGAAGGAGTTGAATTTGATGCAACGTAGGTGGTTAGAGCTATTAAAGGATTATGATATTCTCTACCACCCAGGCAAGGCTAATGTGGTCGCTGATGCCTTGAGTAGGAGGGCAGTGCAAAGTTTGTCTATGTTGATCACAGACCAGGCACCGCTATTAGAGGAAATGAGACGACTCGAGATAGAAGTTGTGTCCCCTGGGGTCACTGCTAGACTGACATCTTTAGTCTTGCAGCCCACTCTGCTGGACAGGATCAAAGAGAAACAGAGTGAGGACCCCCACTTGGCCAGGATTAGAGATCATATTCCGAGTGATCAGTCAGGGGACTTTACGGTAGATGCCTCGAGAGTACTGAGGTACAGGAACCGAGCATGTGTGCCAATACATGTGGAGATTAGAGAATAGATATTGCGAGAGGCCCATTATACACCTTATACCCTACATCCTGGTGGGACTAAGATGTATAAGGACCTCAAGGCACACTTCTGGTGGAAAGGCATGAAAAGGGATATTGGGAGATTTGTGGCCCAGTGTTTAACTTGTCAGCAAGTGAAAGCTGAGCATCTAGTGCCAGCTGGCAAGTTACAAAGTCTCCCAATCCCCGAGTGGAAATGGGACCACATTACAATGGACTTTGTGGTCGGACTACCGAGGGCCCAGGGAGGAGCAGACGCTATCTGGGTAGTTGTAGATAGACTTACCAAGTCGGCGCACTTTCTGCCCATGCAGACTACGTGGCCACTTGAGCGACTAGCCCAGTTATATCTAGACAATATTGTGAGATTACTTGGAATACCCGCCTCCATTGTTTCAGATAGAGACCCGAGGTTTGTTTCGCATTTCTGAAGGAGTTTGCAAACAGCCTTGGGGACTGAACTTAGGTTCAGTACTGCTTTTCATCCGCAGACGGATGGACAGTCAGAACGGACGATACAAATCCTGGAGGACATGCTGAGGGCTTGTATCTTGGATTTCGGCGGAGGGTGGATTCGGCATTTATCTTTGGCTGAATTCGCGTACAACAATAGCTTTCAAGCGAGCATTCAGATGGCTCCGTTTGAAGTATTGTATGGACGCAAGTGTCGATCACCACTTTATTGGAGGGACGTAGACGAGAGACGGACCTTGGGACCAGATGTCTTGATAGAGGCAGAAGAGAAGGTCCGGGTGATTCGAAAGCATCTTCAGACCGCCCAAAACCGACAGAGGAGCTATGCCGACGTTCGGCGACGAGACTTAGAATTTCAGGTTGGAGATCATGTATCCCTGAAAGTCTCGCCGTCCAAAGGAATCAGGAGGTTCGGCATTCGTGGGAAACTTAGCCCCCGATATATTGGACCCTTTGAGGTATTGGGGCGTATCGGGCCAGTTGCCTACCGACTCGCACTTCCTCCAAGGCTTGCTGGTGTCCATGATGTATTTCATGTTTCTACTTTGAGGAAGTATATCTTCGACCCATCGCACGTCATCGACTTCACACCGCTTGAGATCAGCGAGGATTTGAGGTATGAAGAACGCCCACTGCGAGTTCTGGATCGAGAGGTGAAAGAATTACGCAGTCGGGCCATTCCCTATGTGAAGATCCAATGGAGCAATCATGACGAGCGCGAGGCTACATGGGAGCTCGAGTCGGAGATGAGGGATGCTCACCCCTACTTATTCGAGACATCGGACTGAGGATTATTGTTTAGTCTCGTTTCGAGGACGAAACTCTTTTTAGTGGGGGAGGATGTGATGATCCGGACTCCCGCAGGAACTGTGCAACATTAAACAGTGACTGTAGGGAGCTTATCCGGTGAAGCAGAGCTTGTAGAATCGAAATTGGATATTTAATATAGACTCTGCGCGAAAATCGGAGCAAATGGAATTTTCCGGGAGCTTTCGGCAAATTTCGGATGGGAATTGGCAAAATGGACGTCGGATTTGGACTCAGCGCGCGAAAACGATCGAAATGGTATATTCGCTTTATTTTTTCGGCACTTGGTACTGTTCACCGGAACAGTAACCGCCGGCCGGAATTACTGTTCCGGCCGCCGGCGGCGAGCGGCGAGCGGCGGCGGGCGGCGGCGGGCAGCGGCGCAGCGGCGGCACAGCGGCAGAGCGCGGAGGCGCGCGGCCCTGGTGCGCGGTCCATGGGCCTGGCGTGCACCGGGAGCACCGAATACCCCCTTTCCAGTGGCGCTTCCCCATTGGTTCGCCGGCTTCTAGAAGCGCGTGGGAGGGTGACACGTGGCACAACCGGATTGGCCGACATCTTCCGGAAGACCCGGCGCTGGTGACCGGGCCCGTGCTCCACGTGGACACGTGGCGTCTTCTGAGTGGCCCTTGCACAGGCTGTTCCCTGTTTTGTGGACACGTGGCGCGTTTTGGTTGGCCCGTTTCGGTGTTTCCTGTTCGGATCCGATCCTGTGTGGAGCCTCAGCCCATTCAAATAGGGCCCCCTACCCCCTCTCTTTGCACCCTCGGTTTTCGAGCCCTTAGAGAGAGAACCAGAGAAAGTGCCCTCTACGAAATTTCTTCCTCTCTCTCTCTTCTCTCTCTCCTCCAAATCTCAGAATTTTTGGAGTTACAGTTAGTGAGTTATCTGCGACGCGGCGCACTGCGACGGTTTTCTTTTTCGGCCCATTCCCGTCGCAGTTCCGTCGAAAATTCCCTGTGGGCTAACCAGGAGGAATTTTTGGACGATTTTTGCGACAGCGCGTTCCTAAGAGGTAAGGCTTCGATTTCCGTGTTGATCACTTTGCTCCATTTCGTACTTTTGGCACGTTTCCCGAGGTCTCTTTGACCCCCCTTTTGCTGTGGAAATGTCTGGACAGTGTCAACTTCTCCGATTTTATCTTGGCGTAGGAGCATCAGATCGAGGCGTTCAAAGAGTCGATTTTGATCTACTCTTCGCGAGGAACGCAACCGTAATTTTTCTGGATTTTTCTGAGCACTATACAGAGGTGAAAAACTCCTCTCTTTTCGTGCTATTTGAAAAACAGCAAAAGCTGTATTTTTATGAATAATATAGTTACACCCTGTGCAATGTGTGTTGCTGTAGGGCACCGTTCTCGCAGACAGCAGTTCTAGGGGACTGTGGACAGCCAGGAGACTATCTGGGTGTGATTTGAGCTGTTCGACGTGGGCGGTTGTTGCTTACCTCATTTTTGACAAGCTCACTGGGATTACTGGAACTCCCCTAAAATTCAATTGATAAGAACAATTGGGACAAACTAATATGACAATTGATGAGACAATTGGGACAAACTAATATGACAATTGATGAGAACAATTGGGATAAACTAATATGACAAATGATGAGAACCATTGGACTACTAACAGGACTACTAACAGACAACTAACAGGAACAATTGATGAGAACCGCTGGGACAAACTCTCCTAAAATTGAATATAACCCCACCAATTATATGATGACTATATTGGGACACTGTGATTGGACAAAGGCTATAATCTCGCATGCAATAACTTTCATAACAATCAATCTTTTTTATAAATATTTGACACTTTTCTACAACTTTTAAATAATGACATTGCTTTCATGCTCATCTAGTTAGCCACTATTTATTGCTACACTATCATCTTAAGACTTGTACATGTTTTATTGTTCTCCTGTGCTCAGAGGCTTGTTGCTCAAGTGTGAGCAGGGGTTTGGGATGTATCCGAGATTGCATTAGATTATGGATTTGTGGGGTATTGCGGTGACCGCGGACAGTAGGCGGTCGACCAGATATTTATCCTTGCATCAGATTAGGGATGAGTCTGGTCTATTTTGCATCAGCTGAGGATCGGGTTTCCTAGTGGGTGGTTTTCCCACTTGTTAAGTACTATGGCATCAGATCGGGGTTTTCTTTAGTGGATAGTTTTTCCCACTTTGATCATAGTCATGATCCAGTCCTGCTGTTTTATTGCACTTCTGATACTTATTACTGAGATATTTACTCGTGTGGGTCGCTCCCCTCGAGTGCCACTCCGGAGTGTGTTACAGACAGACTTTGAGTCCTTGAGACTCCTATCCCCTATCGGTGTTATGCGTTGACCAGCATACCCAATTTGGCAAACACTATTCCCTATCGGTGTCATGCGTTGCGCCAGCCTACCCGATTTGGCAAACACTATCCCCATCGGTGTTATGCATTGGCCAGCATACCCGATTTGGCAAGGCACAGCAGGCAGTACCAGTGACACAAGACTGAGTTATTTCAGGCAGGCATGTTTGGTATTGTTGCATACAGTCATTTCATGCTACATGACATTTAGAGGCATACTAGTGGTGGTTTCCCTTTATTCAGCAGTTCTGTTTACAGCTTTACCACTTATTCCTTTCTGGCCTCTAGTAGTCCTAGTGGGTGCGTCAGAGTTGAGGTTTTGCCCACTAGGGGAGGCTACTGGTTTATCTGGTAGTTCTCACCCCCATTGTTCTTTCTGTTTCTTTCTTCTCCTTTATTTTTGCAGAGTCGTCTGCGGGAGCTGCTAGGCCATCGGCAGCTGATCGAGGTAAGGGGATCGCTGAATAGATAGATCTCCTGGGAGACTGAGAGATGTTAGATAGATGCTGCACCCTTTACTCAGACTGTGGTATTCTTCTTTTATTCTTGTCTGGCTTCCGCCAGCTGGATGTACTATTTTGGTGAGCTGGGAGATTATTGTACTTATTACAACTTTATTAGTAGTTCCAGTCTGAGATACTATGTGGTTCTTCCACTTCACTCTGTATTATGCTCTTTATTTGTTTATATTATATCGGAGCAGGTTACCAGCGCTTCGTGTACTCGGGAAATCCCATGTGCACGGCGGATCTGTTGGCGAGCCCGGGTTCCGGGGCGTGACACACGTACTGTGATGCTTTGGGATTGACTCCACATTGACAGTTATAAGCGGTCAGAAGACCGAACTTTGGCATAAGCAAACTCGGTCTGGCACGTGCATCTCCACGATATGAAGCATATCAGGACTGTCCGTGCACGCCAGACCGCTGAGGCCATGCACACAGAAATCAGGTTGTCTCTATACCTGATCTGTTAGGGCATCCATATAACCTGTTATCGACAAAATGATTAGTGGTGAATAAAACATCTACATACTTACAGTATTTAATAAAAGATCTACATACCTGCGCCTCTCGCTGCTGATCCAGGTCGTCTCTGTAGAACTCATGTCACACGTCTGACATTGGTTCCGTAACGCAGCCCTCCAGTGTTGCCCCATCTAGATTAAAAAACAATATTAGTTTTTGCATTTATAATTGAATACAAAAATCTACTTTTGAAAAAATAAAAAAATCTTACCGGAACCCAGGGGTCGATCGCTATCTCGGGCTGATCTAGGATGCGCGTAGGTCGGCCGATGTGAAGATGGTCCCAAGCCCAGATCTGTAAATTCACGCCAACAGGTAAATTAATTAAATAATATATATTACCAATATAAAGATAAATCTGAAATCCAGAAATCAGATTTTATACCTGCAATAGGGTAGCAAAACAACAGCATTCGGCCTTCCCTTTCACACGCGGCATCTGCAAAACAACAGCATCGTTATCCAACACCTTTAATTCTTCCTTCAGCTGATTATATTCCGTCGGTTTGGCAGCCTTTC
The DNA here is from genome assembly GCA_029204045.2 of Tillandsia leiboldiana. NCBI lineage: Eukaryota > Viridiplantae > Streptophyta > Magnoliopsida > Poales > Bromeliaceae > Tillandsia > Tillandsia leiboldiana. The sequence continues at coordinate 3,904,447 of CM055076.1, read as the reverse complement.
CGATTTCCCAGAATTTACTTAACAATATGTCGGTCTTGAAGCGCTTTTTCATGTTTGCTTTCATATTTCGAAGACACCAACGATGCGCGTTGCCCTTGCTGGACGATAGATTCAGCAACTATTTCCTTCAATCCATGAAATCGATCAGACTATTAAACAATCTCTCTATCACGGGTAACAAGGCTATGCAAGTTATGCAAAAACCAAATCGCCAACTCCCGGCATTCTCTCCCTCCAAATTCAAATGCCAAAGGATATAATCCATCATTTGCATCTAACAGTCGTCGCTATCAAGCATGACCTTCGTTATTGCCGTATAAATGGTGGCATCAATACTAACCAACGGCCGACAATTTGCGAATCCATGGATCGAGGTCCAAATTAATGACAAAAAACACGATGAAAGGGAAAAAATGCCCTCTCGCGGCCCAGATGATCCAATGCCATTGCAGTACCCAGGATTTATATTCTGTACCATTGAAATGGTAACTGAGGGTAAGTCAGGGTAACGTTTGCTCCCGCTCCCAGTAATAATTTGTCATGCTTTCAAATCTTTGATTGCAACTTCCAATATGTTTATGTCCGTAGGACCTCTGGCTTGCACCATATCTCGAATTTCTTTTGGACCAAGGATTATTAAGTCTAGCTTTTAACACCGGA
>CM055076.1:3819565-3903687 GCA_029204045.2 Tillandsia leiboldiana | reverse complement strand
TTGTCTCAAAGTTTGAATAACAGTATCAGTCGGCGGTGGGTCCTGCACTATCTGGTCGACAATGGTTTAACATGTCGTAGTGTGTCGGCCTGCATTATAAATTAGAAATTAAATTAAATTTATATGAGAAAGTTGAATACAGTAATTTAGATATATAAATTTTAATACCAGTGATCTCTCGACATGCCCACGAGGGTGGAAAGTCGCGTAGGACGCTGTACTGGATGAGATCCATCGCCGTGTAAGGCTCCAGTCCACTGCATGTATATGGATGTCGCTTTCAGTGGGTCCTCACCATCAGCCGGGGCTTGATCAAAAAGGCGATCGCCTCTCGGACCACCTCTCAATGTGGGCAGCATGATGCTATCCAGTCCTCATCCGCAACGCCCACGTTGTGATGATCCGGACTCCCGCAGGAACTGTGCAACATTAAACAGTGACTGTAGGGGGAGTTATCCGGTGAAGCAGAGCTTGTAGAATCGAAATTGGATATTTAATATAGACTCTGCGCGAAAATCGGAGCAAATAGAATTTTCCGGAGCTTTCGGCAAAATTTGGATGGGAATTTGGCAAAATGGACTCGGATTTGGACTCAGCGCGCGAAAACGATCGAAATGGTATATTCGCTTTATTTTTTCGGCACTTGGTACTGTTCACCGGAACAGTAACCGCCGGCCGGAATTACTGTTCCGGCCGCCGGCGGCGAGCGGCGAGCGGCGGCGGGCGGCGGCGCACGGCGGCGGGCAGCGGCGCAGCGGCGGCACAGCGGCAGCGCGGAGGCGCGCGGCCCTGGTGCGCGGTCCATGGGCCTGGCGTGCACCGGAGCACCGAATACCCCCTTTCCACGTGGCGCTTCCCCATTGGTTCGCCGGCTTCTAGAAGCGCGTGGGAGGGTGACACGTGGCACACCCGGATTGGCCGACATCTTCCGGAAGACCCCGGCGCGGGACCGGGCCCGTGCTCCACGTGGACACGTGGCGTCTTCTGAGTGGCCCTTGCACAGGCTGTTCCCTGTTTTGTGGACACGTGGCGCGTTTTGGTTGGCCCGTTTCGGTGTTTCCTGTTCGGATCCGATCCTGTGTGGAGCCTCAGCCCATTATAAATAGGGCCCCCCACCCCCTCTCTTTGCACTCGGTTTTCGAGCCCTTAGAGAGAGAACCAGAGAGTGCCCTCTACGAAATTCTTCCTCCTCTCTCTTCTCTCTCTCCTCCAAATCTCAGAATTTTTGGAGTTACAGTTAGTGAGTTATCTGCGACGCGGCGCACTGCGACGGTTTTCTTTTCGGCCCATTTCCCGTCGCAGTTCCGTCGAAAATTCCCTGTGGGCTAACCAGGAGGAATTTTTGACGATTTTTGCGACAGCGCGTTCCTAAGAGGTAAGGCTTCGATTTCCGTGTTGATCACTTTGCTCCATTTCGTACTTTTGGCACGTTTCCCGAGGTCTCTTTGACCCCCCTTTTTGCTGTGGAAATTTCTGGACAGTGTCAACTTCTCCGATTTTTATCTTGGCGTAGGAGCATCAGATCGAGGCGTTCAAAGAGTCGATTTTGATCTACTCTTCGCGAGGAACGCAACCGTAATTTTTCTGGATTTTTCTGAGCACTATACAGAGGTGAAAAACTCCTCTCTTTTCGTGCTATTTGAAAAACAGCAAAAGCTGTATTTTTATGAATATATAGTTACACCCTGTGCAATGTGTGTTGCTGTAGGGCACCGTTCTCGGCAGACAGCAGTTCTAGGGGACTGTGGACAGCCAGGAGACTATCTGGGTGTGATTTGAGCTGTTCGAGGTGGGCGGTTGTTGCTTACCTCATTTTTGACAAGCTCACTGGGATTACTGGAACTCCCCTAAAATTCAATTGATAAGAACAATTGGGACAACTAATATGACAATTGATGAGAACAATTGGGACAAACTAATATGACAATTGATGAGAACAATTGGGATAAACTAATATGACAAATGATGAGAACCATTGGGACTACTAACAGGACTACTAACAGGACTACTAACAGGACAACTAACAGGACAATTGATGAGAACCGCTGGGACAAACTCTCCTAAAATTTAATATAACCCCACCAATTATATGATGACTTATATTGGGACACTGTGATTGGGACAAAGGCTATAATCTCGCATGCAATAACTTTCATAACAATCAATCTTTTTTATAAATATTTGACACTTTTCTACAGCTTTTAAATAATGGCATGCTTTCTTGCTCATCTAGTTAGCCACTATTTATTGCTACACTATCATCTTGGGAATTGTACATGTTTCATTGTTGTCCTGTGCATCCAGAGGCTTGTTGCTCAAGTGTGAGCAGGGGTTTGGGATAGTGTAGTCGAGATTGCATTAGATTATGGATTTGTGGGGTATTGCGATGACCGCGGACAGTAGGCGGTCGACCAGATATTTATCCTTGCATCAGATTAGGGATGAGTCTGGTCTATTTTGCATCAGCTGAGGATCGGGTTATCCTAGTGGGTGGTTTTCCCACTTGTTAAGTACTATGGCATCAGATCGGGGTTTTCTTTAGTGGATAGTTTTTCCCACTTTGATCATAGTCATGATCCAGTCCTGCTGTTTTATTGCACTTCTGATACTTATTACTGAGATATTTACTCGTGTGGGTCGCTCCCCTCGAGTGCCACTCCGGAGTGTGTTACAGACAGACTTTGAGTCCTTGAGACTCCTATCCCCTATCGGTGTTATGCGTTGACCAGCATACCCAATTTGGCAAACACTATTCCCTATCGGTGTCATGCGTTGGCCAGCATACCCGATTTGGCAAACACTATCCCCTATCGGTGTTATGCATTGGCCAGCATACCCGATTTGGCAAGGCACAGCAGGCAGTACCAGTGACACAAGACTGAGTTATTTCAGGCAGGCATGTTTGGTATTGTTGCATACAGTCATTTCATGCTACATGACATTTAGAGGCATACTAGTGGTGGTTTCCCTTTATTCAGCAGTTCTGTTTACAGCTTTACCACTTATTCCTTTCTGGCCTCTAGTAGTCCTAGTGGGTGCGTCAGAGTTGAGGTTTTGCCCACTAGGGGAGGCTACTGGTTTATCTGGTAGTTCTCACCCCCATTGTTCTTTTCTGTTTCTTTCTTCTCCTTTATTTTTGCAGAGTCGTCTGCGGGAGCTGCTAGGCCATCGGCAGCTGATCGAGGTAAGGGGATCGCTGAATAGATAGATCTCCTGGGAGACTGAGAGATGTTAGATAGATGCTGCACCCTTTACTCAGACTGTGGTATTCTTCTTTTATTCTTGGTCTGGCTTCCGCCAGCTGGATGTACTATTTTGGTGAGCTGGGAGATTATTGTACTTATTACAACTTTATTAGTAGTTCCAGTCTGAGATACTATGTGGTTCTTCCACTTCAGCTCTGTATTATGCTCTTTTATTGTTTATATTATATCGGAGCAGGTTACCAGCGCTTCGTGTACTCGGGAAATCCCATGTGCACGGCGGATCTGTTGGCGAGCCCGGGTTCCGGGGCGTGACAGATTAAGTTGGTATCAGAGCTTAGGGATTGGTCAGTTGGGACTTAGGAAACCCTAGGCTTTTGGTAGACCCTAGGATAATAGGGTACGAGAGACGTGATATTTACGAAAGTCGTTGATTTATTGTTTGACTCTTCCAGTGAGAGAAGAGGGATCGATATGCCTAATTTCTGGTGAACCGTTATGTTGGCTGCAGACAACATAAAGTCACAGAAATAGGGGAATGTCTTTGACTTTCGCTAGATTGGGTCGTGTGGAATTTTATTTTGCTGATTTGTGGCTTTGGTGACAGTATGTCACCCCGTCGTCATTTTTCCGTCGGGGATATTTCTACCTCTTCTGAGAAGCCCGAGCAGGCGGTATCTGCTGAGCTGGGAGAACTACGGGCCTTGGTGACCCATTTGGTGGCAAGAAGCTTTCGACAGGACCAACGCCTGGAGCAGTTGCTGGCGCAGAGAGGTGACTTGGCGGTTGACGAAGGGGCCAGGACTTTCGAGCAGCGTCCAGGCAAGGAACGCCCCGCCCCAGATAATGATGGACAGGCCAGTTCAGGGAGACCACCACGACCCCTGCGGCCCCAGTCTACGGGCCGTGGGCGTCTTGATCGACGAGGACCTTGTAGATCGCAGAGGCCTCCGCAGCAGCAGTCTCGACAGTCTCGGGCGTCGGTCCGATGCATTTTCTGTAGGGGGCAGCATTCATCAAATACCTGTGGCTTGAGGGAGGGTCGATGCTTCCGATGTGGGCAGCCAGGCCACATCCGACCTACGTGCCCCTTTCGGATTTTAGTAGCACCTTCTTCAGCATTGGCCCCTACCGCATCCCAGCAGAGGTCACAGAGGCCTCAGCGGCATAGGCAGCAGCAACAGCAGGTAAGGCAGCCTCAGTCTATAGTTAGGTGCATTTTCTGCGAAGGTCAGCACACTTCAGGTGCTTGTGACTTGAGGTTCGGCCGCTGTTTCAAGTGCGGACAGCCCGGGCACGTGCGAGTTACGTGTCCTTCGGGGATAACGGTGGCACCTACTTCGGCATCTGTCCCTGCCACTTCCCAGCTACGACCGGGAGCTTCACCGACAGATCTTCAAGGAGATCAAGTTTCATTCCCCCACCCTTCTGGAGAGAGACAGCCGTTGTTGAGCAGTCAAGATGGCTTAGCGCAGGCAAGGGATTCTGCTATGGCTGATCGAGTGGAGGCAGGTATGATTTACTTTCTGGCATAAGGACTCGTACCTCGTTTTATAGGGGCATCTCTTTTATTTGTAGAGAATGTACATCATTGCATAGGGTTAGGATTAGGACTCTCACCTTGTGCACAGGAGGTGTAGATTCTCGATTGAACTCTGCACATGGAGGAGTGCTGTTAGCCCCGCCCGATTTAGATCGAGTCCTAGATTATGCCAGTAGACCTATTGGACCTGAGTCAACTGAAGGACTTCGATGTGGTCCTCGGGATGGACTGGTTGGCTCGGTATTTTGCGACTATTGATTGTGCCGCAAGGACCGTCACTTTTAGAAAGCCAGACCAGAAAATGTTGGTATATCGGGAATGTCAGAGCGCTTTCTTTGCCTCTATGATTTCGACTTCCCGAGCGAGGCTGATGATCCGTCGAGGATGTGTAGCCTTTTTGGCTAGTGTTGTTGAGGGGCCTACGGCGGCGCCGGAACTCGGGGATATCCCTATTGCCCGCGAGTTCCCGGATGTTTTTCCCACCTGAGCTGTCTAGCATGCCGCCAGATAGGGAGATTGAGTTCGTGATTAACGTAGTTCCAGGAACTGCGCCAATCTCTAAGGCTCCATACCGGATGACACCGGCTGAGCTGCGAGAGCTTAAGGCGCAACTCCAGGATTTAATGGATAAGGATTTTATTAGGCCGAGTGTATCACCTTGGGGTGCGCCGGTGCTATTCGTAAAGAAGATGGGTCACTTCGACTATGTGTGGATTATAGAGAATTAAAGTGACCATCAAGAACTAGTACCCTTTGCCGCGCATCGATGATCTCTTTGATCAGCTGCAAGGGTCTTGCGTCTTCTCTAAGATAGATTTGTAGTCCGGTTACCACCAGTTGAAGGTGAATGCCGTAGATATTCCGAAACGGCATTTTGATCACGGTATGGGCATTATGAATTTACAGTTATGCCTTTTGGGCTAACTAATGCCCCTGCCGCATTCATGGATTTAATGAACCGGATCTTCCGACTATACTTGGATCGATTCGTAGTAGTATTCATTGATAATATCTTGATTTACTCCCGAAGTGATATTGAGCATGAGGAGCACTTAAAGGTTGTGCTGCAACTTCTGCGAGAAAAGAAGTTGTATGCCAAGCTGGCAAAGTGCGAGTTTTGGTTTCGGGAGGTAGTCTTCTTGGGCCATGTGATTTCTGCCGCAGGTGTGGCAGTGGACCCAGCAAAGATTGAGGCGGTTCGGGATTGGCCCCGACCAACGACGGTTTCTGAGGTACGTAGCTTTATGGGTTTAGCTGGGTATTACCGTCGGTTTGTGGAAGGCTTTGCGAAGCTCTCCACACCCCTCACTCGCTTGACGCGTAAGGGAGTGAAGTTTATCGGGAGTGAGGATTGTCAAAAGAGCTTTGAGGAGCTGAAAAATAGATTAATGACCACTCCTATCCTTTCCCTCCCTGTTATGGGGAAAGGATATGTGATCTACAGCAATGCATCACACAGCGGACTTGGTTGTGTGTTGATGCAAGAAGGGAGGGTAATTGTTTACGCATCAAGGCAACTCAAGGATTATGAGAAGAATTACCCTACCCATGACTTGGAGCTTGCTGCTGTAGTGTTTGCACTAAAGCTTTGGCGTCATTATCTATATGGGGAGCATTGTGAAATCTACACCGACCACAAGAGCCTAAAATACCTGTTCACACAGAAGGAGTTGAATTTGATGCAACGTAGGTGGTTAGAGCTATTAAAGGATTATGATATTCTCTACCACCCAGGCAAGGCTAATGTGGTCGCTGATGCCTTGAGTAGGAGGGCAGTGCAAAGTTTGTCTATGTTGATCACAGACCAGGCACCGCTATTAGAGGAAATGAGACGACTCGAGATAGAAGTTGTGTCCCCTGGGGTCACTGCTAGACTGACATCTTTAGTCTTGCAGCCCACTCTGCTGGACAGGATCAAAGAGAAACAGAGTGAGGACCCCCACTTGGCCAGGATTAGAGATCATATTCCGAGTGATCAGTCAGGGGACTTTACGGTAGATGCCTCGAGAGTACTGAGGTACAGGAACCGAGCATGTGTGCCAATACATGTGGAGATTAGAGAATAGATATTGCGAGAGGCCCATTATACACCTTATACCCTACATCCTGGTGGGACTAAGATGTATAAGGACCTCAAGGCACACTTCTGGTGGAAAGGCATGAAAAGGGATATTGGGAGATTTGTGGCCCAGTGTTTAACTTGTCAGCAAGTGAAAGCTGAGCATCTAGTGCCAGCTGGCAAGTTACAAAGTCTCCCAATCCCCGAGTGGAAATGGGACCACATTACAATGGACTTTGTGGTCGGACTACCGAGGGCCCAGGGAGGAGCAGACGCTATCTGGGTAGTTGTAGATAGACTTACCAAGTCGGCGCACTTTCTGCCCATGCAGACTACGTGGCCACTTGAGCGACTAGCCCAGTTATATCTAGACAATATTGTGAGATTACTTGGAATACCCGCCTCCATTGTTTCAGATAGAGACCCGAGGTTTGTTTCGCATTTCTGAAGGAGTTTGCAAACAGCCTTGGGGACTGAACTTAGGTTCAGTACTGCTTTTCATCCGCAGACGGATGGACAGTCAGAACGGACGATACAAATCCTGGAGGACATGCTGAGGGCTTGTATCTTGGATTTCGGCGGAGGGTGGATTCGGCATTTATCTTTGGCTGAATTCGCGTACAACAATAGCTTTCAAGCGAGCATTCAGATGGCTCCGTTTGAAGTATTGTATGGACGCAAGTGTCGATCACCACTTTATTGGAGGGACGTAGACGAGAGACGGACCTTGGGACCAGATGTCTTGATAGAGGCAGAAGAGAAGGTCCGGGTGATTCGAAAGCATCTTCAGACCGCCCAAAACCGACAGAGGAGCTATGCCGACGTTCGGCGACGAGACTTAGAATTTCAGGTTGGAGATCATGTATCCCTGAAAGTCTCGCCGTCCAAAGGAATCAGGAGGTTCGGCATTCGTGGGAAACTTAGCCCCCGATATATTGGACCCTTTGAGGTATTGGGGCGTATCGGGCCAGTTGCCTACCGACTCGCACTTCCTCCAAGGCTTGCTGGTGTCCATGATGTATTTCATGTTTCTACTTTGAGGAAGTATATCTTCGACCCATCGCACGTCATCGACTTCACACCGCTTGAGATCAGCGAGGATTTGAGGTATGAAGAACGCCCACTGCGAGTTCTGGATCGAGAGGTGAAAGAATTACGCAGTCGGGCCATTCCCTATGTGAAGATCCAATGGAGCAATCATGACGAGCGCGAGGCTACATGGGAGCTCGAGTCGGAGATGAGGGATGCTCACCCCTACTTATTCGAGACATCGGACTGAGGATTATTGTTTAGTCTCGTTTCGAGGACGAAACTCTTTTTAGTGGGGGAGGATGTGATGATCCGGACTCCCGCAGGAACTGTGCAACATTAAACAGTGACTGTAGGGAGCTTATCCGGTGAAGCAGAGCTTGTAGAATCGAAATTGGATATTTAATATAGACTCTGCGCGAAAATCGGAGCAAATGGAATTTTCCGGGAGCTTTCGGCAAAATTTCGGATGGGAATTTGGCAAAATGGACGTCGGATTTGGACTCAGCGCGCGAAAACGATCGAAATGGTATATTCGCTTTATTTTTTCGGCACTTGGTACTGTTCACCGGAACAGTAACCGCCGGCCGGAATTACTGTTCCGGCCGCCGGCGGCGAGCGGCGAGCGGCGGCGGGCGGCGGCGGGCAGCGGCGCAGCGGCGGCACAGCGGCAGAGCGCGGAGGCGCGCGGCCCTGGTGCGCGGTCCATGGGCCTGGCGTGCACCGGGAGCACCGAATACCCCCTTTCCACGTGGCGCTTCCCCATTGGTTCGCCGGCTTCTAGAAGCGCGTGGGAGGGTGACACGTGGCACAACCGGATTGGCCGACATCTTCCGGAAGACCCGGCGCTGGGACCGGGCCCGTGCTCCACGTGGACACGTGGCGTCTTCTGAGTGGCCCTTGCACAGGCTGTTCCCTGTTTTGTGGACACGTGGCGCGTTTTGGTTGGCCCGTTTCGGTGTTTCCTGTTCGGATCCGATCCTGTGTGGAGCCTCAGCCCATTATAAATAGGGCCCCCTACCCCCTCTCTTTGCACCTCGGTTTTCGAGCCCTTAGAGAGAGAACCAGAGAAAGTGCCCTCTACGAAATTTCTTCCTCTCTCTCTCTTCTCTCTCTCCTCCAAATCTCAGAATTTTTGGAGTTACAGTTAGTGAGTTATCTGCGACGCGGCGCACTGCGACGGTTTTCTTTTTCGGCCCATTTCCCGTCGCAGTTCCGTCGAAAATTCCCTGTGGGCTAACCAGGAGGAATTTTTGGACGATTTTTGCGACAGCGCGTTCCTAAGAGGTAAGGCTTCGATTTCCGTGTTGATCACTTTGCTCCATTTCGTACTTTTGGCACGTTTCCCGAGGTCTCTTTGACCCCCCTTTTTGCTGTGGAAATTTCTGGACAGTGTCAACTTCTCCGATTTTTATCTTGGCGTAGGAGCATCAGATCGAGGCGTTCAAAGAGTCGATTTTGATCTACTCTTCGCGAGGAACGCAACCGTAATTTTTCTGGATTTTTCTGAGCACTATACAGAGGTGAAAAACTCCTCTCTTTTCGTGCTATTTGAAAAACAGCAAAAGCTGTATTTTTATGAATAATATAGTTACACCCTGTGCAATGTGTGTTGCTGTAGGGCACCGTTCTCGGCAGACAGCAGTTCTAGGGGACTGTGGACAGCCAGGAGACTATCTGGGTGTGATTTGAGCTGTTCGACGTGGGCGGTTGTTGCTTACCTCATTTTTGACAAGCTCACTGGGATTACTGGAACTCCCCTAAAATTCAATTGATAAGAACAATTGGGACAAACTAATATGACAATTGATGAGAACAATTGGGACAAACTAATATGACAATTGATGAGAACAATTGGGATAAACTAATATGACAAATGATGAGAACCATTGGGACTACTAACAGGACTACTAACAGGACAACTAACAGGACAATTGATGAGAACCGCTGGGACAAACTCTCCTAAAATTTAATATAACCCCACCAATTATATGATGACTTATATTGGGACACTGTGATTGGGACAAAGGCTATAATCTCGCATGCAATAACTTTCATAACAATCAATCTTTTTTATAAATATTTGACACTTTTCTACAGCTTTTAAATAATGGCATGCTTTCTTGCTCATCTAGTTAGCCACTATTTATTGCTACACTATCATCTTGGGAATTGTACATGTTTCATTGTTGTCCTGTGCATCCAGAGGCTTGTTGCTCAAGTGTGAGCAGGGGTTTGGGATAGTGTAGTCGAGATTGCATTAGATTATGGATTTGTGGGGTATTGCGATGACCGCGGACAGTAGGCGGTCGACCAGATATTTATCCTTGCATCAGATTAGGGATGAGTCTGGTCTATTTTGCATCAGCTGAGGATCGGGTTATCCTAGTGGGTGGTTTTCCCACTTGTTAAGTACTATGGCATCAGATCGGGGTTTTCTTTAGTGGATAGTTTTTCCCACTTTGATCATAGTCATGATCCAGTCCTGCTGTTTTATTGCACTTCTGATACTTATTACTGAGATATTTACTCGTGTGGGTCGCTCCCCTCGAGTGCCACTCCGGAGTGTGTTACAGACAGACTTTGAGTCCTTGAGACTCCTATCCCCTATCGGTGTTATGCGTTGACCAGCATACCCAATTTGGCAAACACTATTCCCTATCGGTGTCATGCGTTGGCCAGCATACCCGATTTGGCAAACACTATCCCCTATCGGTGTTATGCATTGGCCAGCATACCCGATTTGGCAAGGCACAGCAGGCAGTACCAGTGACACAAGACTGAGTTATTTCAGGCAGGCATGTTTGGTATTGTTGCATACAGTCATTTCATGCTACATGACATTTAGAGGCATACTAGTGGTGGTTTCCCTTTATTCAGCAGTTCTGTTTACAGCTTTACCACTTATTCCTTTCTGGCCTCTAGTAGTCCTAGTGGGTGCGTCAGAGTTGAGGTTTTGCCCACTAGGGGAGGCTACTGGTTTATCTGGTAGTTCTCACCCCCATTGTTCTTTTCTGTTTCTTTCTTCTCCTTTATTTTTGCAGAGTCGTCTGCGGGAGCTGCTAGGCCATCGGCAGCTGATCGAGGTAAGGGGATCGCTGAATAGATAGATCTCCTGGGAGACTGAGAGATGTTAGATAGATGCTGCACCCTTTACTCAGACTGTGGTATTCTTCTTTTATTCTTGGTCTGGCTTCCGCCAGCTGGATGTACTATTTTGGTGAGCTGGGAGATTATTGTACTTATTACAACTTTATTAGTAGTTCCAGTCTGAGATACTATGTGGTTCTTCCACTTCAGCTCTGTATTATGCTCTTTTATTGTTTATATTATATCGGAGCAGGTTACCAGCGCTTCGTGTACTCGGGAAATCCCATGTGCACGGCGGATCTGTTGGCGAGCCCGGGTTCCGGGGCGTGACACACGTACTGTGATGCGTGGGATTGACTCCACATTGACAGGTATATGCTGCAGAAGACCGAACTGCCGCATGACTCGGTCTGGCACGTGCATCTCCACGATATGAAAGCATATCAGGACTGTCCGTGCACGCCAGACCGCTGAGCCATGCACACAGAAATCAGGTAATGTCTCTATAACCTGATCTGTGTAGGGCATCCATATAACCTGTTAATCGACAAAATGATTAGTGTTGAATAAAACATCTACATACTTAAAGTATTTAATAAAAGATCTACATACCTGCGCCTCTCGCTGCTGATCCAGGTCGTCTCTGTAGAACTCAATGTCACACGTCTTGACATTGGTTCCGTAACGCAGCCCTCCAGTGTTGCCCCATCTAGATTATAAAAAACATATATTAGTTGCATTTATAATTGAAATACAAAAATCTACTTTATGAAAAAAATATCTTACCGGCAACCCAGGGGTCGATCGACTATCTCGGGCTGATCTAGGATGCGCGTAGGTCGGCCGATGTGAAGATGGTCCCAAGCCCAGATCTGTAAATTCACGCCAACAGGTTAAATTAATTAAATAAATATATATTACCAATATAAAGATAAATCTGAAATCCAGAAATCAGATTTTATACCTGCAATAGGGTAGCAAAACAACAGCATTCGGCCTTCCCGTTCACCGCGGCATCTGCAAAACAACAGCATCGTTATCCAACACCTTTAATTCTTCCTTCAGCTGATTATATTCCGTCGGTGTTGCAGCCTTTCCGATTTCCCAGAATTTACTTAACAATATGTCGGTCTTGAAGCGCTTTTTCATGTTTGCTTTCATATGTCGAAGACACCAACGATGCGCGTGCCCTCGTGCTGGACGATAGATATCAGCAACTATTTCCTTCAATCCAGGAAATCGATCAGATATTAAACAAATCTCTCTATCACGGGTAACATAGCGATGCAAGTTATGCAAAAACCATCGCCAACTCCCGGCATTCTCTCCCTCACAAATTGCAAATGCCAAAGGATATAATCCATCATTTGCATCTACAGTCGTCGCTATCAAAGCATGACCTTCGTATTTGCCGTATAAATGTGTGGCATCAATACTAACCAACGGCCGACAATTTGCGAATCCATGGATCGAAGGTCCAAATGACCAAAAAACACGATGAAAGGGAAAAATGCCATCTCGCGGCCACATATGATCCAGATGCCATTGAGTACCAGGATTATAATTCTTTACCATTGAAAGGTAACGAGGTAAGTCAGTGTACGATTGCTCCCAGCTCCCGTAAATAATTTGTAATGCTTTCATCTTTGATTGCCAAGCTTTCCAATATGTTATGTCAGTATGGAACTCTGCTTGCACCATATCTCGAATTTCTTTTGGCCTTAAATTAAGTCTAGCTTTTAACACCGGAAGGATCAATTGACATATAAGGGTGGAATTACAGTTACGGTTCGCCGCATTCAGTATTGGAATTACACATGTGTGTGGACCAGCATATGTTTTTACCCTAAAATATGTCGTATTTTTGGGTACTGAAGCATGTAATCTCCAAGAACATTCCTCTACTAAGCATTTGACAGTGTACGTCGTTTTTGTAGATTTCAAAACTTTCATTTGTACATTATGCTCAATATGCCACCGGTCTAGTGCATCCAATAAAGATGGCTTATCTTGAAAGACACGTCCAGCCCAACTCTCGTCGATGCTAGGTCGACCAGTATTGATTTGTCGAATATTAAGATCTGTATGATCTACAACATACTGATTAATCCAATTAGTATCGGAAAGAAAATGATCCGGATGATCAATAAATTCATTTTCCTCGTCAGGATTGTCTACGTAATCATTGCTGATTTGTGGGTTGTCCACTTGAGTGTAAATTGCATTTGCAAGATCATTTAACCCTCCATCATGATTTTCATCTATATCTGGAAATGGAACATCCGGTTCGTCATCCTCACTACTATTCAGATCATCATGGATTGGTGAATCCTCATGATTAATATCACTATCACCACCCCTGTCAACATTATCACCTCCTTCCTCAACATTCATATCAAATTCATTAATAGCAGGTGGATTCCAATGTTCATAGGAATTAGATAACCTGTAAATTTGGTAAACATAAAATTCCAACATTGCCATTAATTTAAAACTTAACATTTAATTTATATTTGTACTTACCCCCAATCAGAAGGTTCTAGTTGTAAATGAGACATCCTTGGTTCAATACGGGAGGTCGTGCATTGTTCGCGTGATGTCGTGGCATGCGTGCGGTGTCCGCGTGAGGTCGTGGCTTGCGTGTGTCCGCGTGAGGTCGTGGCTTGCGTGTGTGTGGTCGTAGGTGCCACACATGTGGTCGTTGGTGGCACACTACTAAACGAGCAAGGTACAACACTCTCAATCGGGTCATACTCACTTTCTCTGCAATGTATATAATATTTAAGTCCATTTAAATAATATGCTAAATGACAAAATGACAAAATTATTAGGTTGTTGTTCTAACCTTGTCATTCTGACACCACCTTCGTGTGGAATATGTTGATCACTCATTACATTGGCGGAAGGACCCAAATCAATATAATTGTGGAGCATACTCGTGTAATAACCTTGCGGTTCAAAATTTTCCGACGGTTGTAACTCTTTCTCAATGTATACCGTCACAACACCATGATGTTCACATAATCCGATCATTCCCTCCAATGATTCATCATCTAGTACTTCGTGAGCTAAATATCCACCACCGACCGTGGGACAACCAATAGTAAATTTTAAACGAAATTGTTCTCTTGTACAATTTACTAAATGATACATTCTCCTCTCAAACCTACTATATGTACAATCAGAAGGTATCGCGATTAACTTTTTTTGACCGCCGATATATCGTGGACCATTCCCATCGATAACTAATTGTCCATCCCAATGAACACTTATGGGCATGCGATTAGTAGCCATTTCAACTACAAAACAAAATTTAACCACTTCAAAATACTACTTTTAACTTCTCACTGTGAGGGGATCTCTCACAGTGAGCGATCTCTCACTACTGTGAGGGGAAGCTCTCTCACTGTGAGAGAGTGATGTTTACTCTCTCACAGTGAGCTCATAGTGAGTTCACAGTGCTTCTAGCCCTAAATTACAGTATTGTTTAAATAGACTTTGCAGCAAAATTATA
The DNA here is from genome assembly GCA_029204045.2 of Tillandsia leiboldiana. Lineage (NCBI taxonomy): Eukaryota > Viridiplantae > Streptophyta > Magnoliopsida > Poales > Bromeliaceae > Tillandsia > Tillandsia leiboldiana. The sequence continues at coordinate 3,889,249 of CM055076.1, read as the reverse complement.
AGTTGTGTTCTTATCGTTTAAATTTTTATTTTTGGGGGGGGGGGGGGGGGGGGGGGGGGTTAATCAGTGAGAGAGCTAAGCTCTCTCACAGTGAGAGATCAAGCTCTCTCACTGTGAGAGATCACTCTCACAGTGAGAGAGTGAAGCTCTCACAGTGAGAGATCAAGCTCTCTCACTGTGAGAGATAACTCTAATCTCTCACTGTGAGAGATCTTGATCTCTCACAGTGAGAGATCAATCTCTCTCACAGTGAGAGATCAAGCTCTCTCACTGTGAGAGATCACTCTCACAGTGAGAGAGTGAAGCTCTCACAGTGAGAGATCAAGATCTCTCACAGTGAGAGATAACTCTAATCTCTCACTGTGAGAGATCTTGATCTCTCACAGTGAGAGATCAATCTCTCTCACAGTGAGAGATCAAGCTCTCTCACTGTGAGAGATCACTCTCACAGTGAGAGAGTGAAGCTCTCACAGTGAGAGATCAAGATCTCTCACAGTGAGAGAGAGAGAGAGAGAGAGAGAACTCACAGTTCACAGTGAGAGAGGAGCAATGCGACGGCGACGGCGACGGCGAAGGCGGCGACGGCGAAGGCGGCGACGGCGAAGGCGAAGGCGACGGCGACGGCGAGGGGCAATGCGACGGCGAGATCGGCACGAGCTCTCTGCGGGTCTGCGGGATGAAGAAGATGAAGAAGATGAAGTGCCGCACACTGCTGCCCGCGCGGGGTTATTGCGGTGAAGAAGACGCTGAAGCGGTCAGCGCCTTTAACATTAAGTTAAAGGCGCTGATCCGATCAGCGTCTTTAACATTAAGTTAAAAGCCGCTGAACCGCTCAGCGCCTTTAATGTTTTACACTAAAGGCGCTGAGCCACTCAGCGCCTTTACTCTTTTACACTAAAGGCGTTGAGGCACTCAGCGTCTTTACAGAGAAGCCATATTTGGCTTACACTGAGGACTTAGCCATTTTTCCACGAAAAATGACTAAGTCCTCGACGCGGTTATAGTATATGCTGAAGGCGCTGAATGAACCAGCGCCTTCAGCATATATCATGAAGGCGCTGAAGCGATCAGCGCCTTCACAATATTCCTATGAAGGCGCTGATCCATTCAGCGCCTTCATAGGAATATTGTGAAGGCGCTGACCGCTTCAGCGCCTTCACGTTGTCTGCCCAGCGTGGCGCCGAGGTGGCAAAAGTATGGTTAGTTTTGCAAAAATTTTTTTCATAAGGTTAGTTTGCAAATTTAAAAGTTTGGGAGGGTTATTTTTAAAAAATCCCCGTTCCAGAATTTACCTATTGCAATTGAAAGTTATAATTAAGAAGAGTTTGGTCAAAACAATTGTAAATACAGTTCTCAAGTAATACATTCAATCAACGTATTAATTATTGCTACACTTTTTATATACTTTTTATCTAAATCACTACTCCACTAACATTTTTTTATAATTATTTAAGTCGAGTTAAAAAAAAATAATTTTTTATATTTTTTAATAAAAAATATAAAAAATTATAAATTATAAATCAAACGGATCCAAATTTTGTAAGGTTAAAAGGAAAATCGAGAAACCTCTCTTAATATTCTAAGGCACCGTTATCCTGTCCCCTTTCTGTTGGGCTCACCAGCTCGCGCCAGGCGCCAGGTTATTAGCGAATACGTCCGCTTATTTCGTAGAATCCGCTTTAAAAAACTCCGAGAAGCTTCATGTTTCTTAGTCGGTTCCATCAACCGCAACGCCCCATAGAAAAATCCCTATGCGACCGTGCAATCCACCGTTGGATTCACCGATTCGACACATCGAAAAGGCGTACGCATAGAAACATTTTAGGACCCGGTTGATGTTGAGAATATTAAAAAAAAAAACAGAAAATGGCCACGTGGCGCACCTCCCCACGCTCCCTGCACTCCTTTCAAAAATTACGAAAAAACAAGCGAGCTTGCCGCCAACTCCACGTGTCTCCCACTCATTCGCTTGTTCCTGGGGCCCCACTCCTCCTTCTCTTCTTCGTCTTCTTCTCTTCTTCTTCTTAGTCTCCCCCTCACGAGAACACAACAAACCGCGCTCTCTCTCTCTCTCTCTCTCTCTCTCTCTCTCTCTCTCATTCCTTTTAGGGCTTGGCGATGAAGGCGGAGGTGGCCGTGGGCGTAGGAGGGGATGCGGCGGCGGCGGTGGCGGAGGAGGAGGTTGAGGGGGGCGGGGAGGAGGCGGCGTTCCTTCGCCGGAGCTCATCAGGGAGCCTCCGGCGGAGGGCGGCGGGCGAGGGCGGCGGCTCCATGCGCCGCCCCTCTTTCCGCCGCGACGTGGAGCACGCCGCCGCAGAGACGTACCTCGTCACCCGCCTCGCCCTCACCCTCCTCCAATACCTCGGGTAATGCCTCTCCTCTCCCCTCATTCGCATTGTTCGAATTTGTTGTGCCCATTTTGATCCATTTTTCCCTTCTAATTTGCGTCGCACTTAGTTTGTGTGGGGGTGATGACGCAAGAGGATAGATACCGAGCGATGCAGTGTCGTGTGGGCTTCGTGTGTTTGTACGGGGGAAGTAACTCTGGTTAAACACTCGAAAGGGTGTTCGAAGAGGTTTCGTTTTGAGTTTTGACTTCTATGTTGTCTAATGTCCAGTTAGTCAAGGAAATTCAATAAGATATAAGTGATGAGACGTTATTATATCACAGGAAGGTTAGTGTTGTCCAAAAAGATTGATTTGATAGGAAACTGTGCGAAATATTATTAACACCCCTGCTTATATGCCCGGTGGATTTCAAGTTAAACATCAAACACCAGATGTGGAGGATTGAATCCATGACCTTAAATGATAGATGTATGTGGAGAATTCAACCCAGCTTCCTGGAACTGAGGGGCCTTTAGGATTGGCTGTGATACTATGCTACCGAAGACTCTGTTTGGATATTGGAATAAGTTATTTTTGAATAATATTTTTAGCATAAAGTTTTTCTTCTATGATTGGAGACGAAAAGTTTGATTTTTGCTCCCAAAAAGATCTTGTTATCTATAATTTGGTAGGATAATATATTTCATTAACAAGGTAATTTATTTTATTTGAAAAATTGACTAGAAAGGAAGGAATTAGGTACCGACTCGTTCCTTGCAGCATGGGGCGATACGTATCGTGCTACCAATTAGGGGGACACGATAAAGGGGTCATCTTTTGGTCCCCTTGTATTGTGCTACCAATTAGGGGGACACGATAAAGGGGTCATCTTTTGGTCCCCTTGTGCCGCGATACTCTCTGAGAATCGAATGAGACCTAGCGATACCCAAAGAATATCACGACACGTGCCGCTGCGTGCCCACATAGGCATACTGTTTTTAATTTATTTTTTTTAATTCGTTTTTTTTTTTTTTTGGGTTTCTCGGATAGACTTTTATCCCTTCCTCATCAGATCTCATCTCTTCATTTCTACCTTTTCTTCTCTTTTGCGCTCTCTTTTCTTTCCTCTCACATTTCTGCCTCTATTTTTTTTCTTTCTATTTTTTCCTCCTATTTTTTCTGATATATATTTTTTTTAATTTCTTCTTTCAATCTCTTATTATTCTTTGATCATTTCAATCTTAAAAGAAAAGGTAAAGAAATAGCAAAATCGAAGATCTAATTGCCAGTTAAGTCAAGAAATTTGCAACTTAAATTTTTTTGCATACATTTGGAATATATTTGCTTGTAAAGTTTTTTTTGTGAAGAAATATAAAATTATACACATTTTTATTAACAATTTACAAAATCTTAAAACATATTCGCATGATTTAGTCATTATATAATCCATTTTTAATTTTTTTGGTTGAATTTAGTATTTTGTGCAAGATTTAAGATATTCTTAATTTTGAAAATTTATTATTGAATTTAGAAACATGAAAATTCTAATTAAATTTTAAATTAAATAGAAACAATTGATATTTAAATTTTTCTAATGTACATGTCATATGATTTATTGTTAAATTTTTATAAATAGATCTCACAAGTTTTCTTATTTAAATTTTAAAAAAAGTAATTTTCTTGGACGAATCTTGCAAATTTCACATAATTTTTTTTTTAAAAAAATAATTTTTTCCGATTTATATTTTATAATTTTTAAAATTCTAAAAAAATAAAAGATAAATAAAAAGAAATTAAAAGTTAATCAATTTTTATTATAAACTTAGTTTATTCATCTTATGGTTTATTATTCAATTTTCATGGACATATTTTACAATTTTTTTAAAATTTTTAGAAAAAATAATTTTTTTCAATTTTTTATAAATATTTTTAGATAATTTAAAAATAAAAAGGAACTATCAACACACTTGAGGTCCTATTCTAGTTTAGTCTCGTCATCACACGGTCTTTCAACGAATCAATATGAATGGATCTTATAATTTTTTTTTAATTTTTTTTTTAAAAAAATTATCTCTACGAGCTATAGTTGTATTTTACTTCACATATAAAGAAGACTATTATTTTATTAAGTTATTAACTAGTAAGTTAGTAAGCTATTATTGACATTAGATCAAGACAAATCAATACATAGCAAAAATTTATAATATTACTCAAAACTTTTAAAATAACATTATAAAGCTTTGTTGGATAAAAAAAAAACTAAAATAAAATTATGCCAAAGTGTGTCATTAGGAGGTTGTGTGTGCCCGTCGGCACGTAAGCCTGTCATGTGTTGGTACGCAAGCGTGCCTGTGCAGTACCGTGCCAGACAACGGCCGGCACAGCCACGTGCCACGACACTTTAATCTTTGCTAGAAAGTAGAATATGTTATTCCATTTTGGACGTTTGATCACATTTCTTATCTATCAAATACTATAACTTCTTGAGTAAATCAAAAGAACATTCAGAATAAGATATTTATGCATCCAAATAGGGCGTAAAAGATCGAGCTAATGGAAACGGCCTATAAGCAGTCTTAACATTTAAGATCAGGCTTTGGTAAGGATTTGGATTGTTAATTTGATTCTGGGTGATTGATAGCATATATATTCTCTTATTTAAGGCTTTTATGGGCAATTTGGGACTCCTCTGTAGACCATTATCCTTCCAGTTCTCTTTTCCAGTCTCTTTGACTCTGTAATGGACCCTCCTGGATTGGATTGTTTCCTTTATTTGAGATCAACATTGTCTTTCACTTTATATCTTCATATTTTTAGTCAAAACTACGTTTGTCACTGATAGAAACCATGATAATGACAGGGTATAGGAAGAAAAAGTGATCCTTTGGTTATAACAGGTACTTTGTCTTTTACCTACTTATTCTACACTGTTGAAGATCATATTCATAATACAAGATTCGATGTCATTCCCAGTCCCAAATGATTAGGATCTTATTTAACTACTTTAACCTTGTCTTTGATTGTTAGAGGGACTGTTGTAATCATAGCTTTGCACTTATGTTGGACAGATTGGTGAATGAATATGCAAATTATATTCATCTAAGTGAATGACTGTTGCTAACTACTGGTTCCTTTTTACATACAGAAGCACCAAATGCTAAATCTTTTATCTTATTAATACACTCTGTTGTTTTCTTTGAATTAAGAGTTTCTAATGATCTCTGTATCTTCCTTGGATCTGTTACTTTGTTCAGGTTAGGTTGGCGGTGGATTTCAAAGTTTCTTGCCCTTGGCTTCTATGCTTTCTTGCTTATGCCAGGTTTCCTACAAGGTGTGTGCTTTCTAGTGAATTGTTTTTTTTTTTTTTTTCCTCCCCTTCCAGAGTGAGTGAGTTTCATGCTTGATCAGCTTGTTATTATTGTTTGGTTCATGCCTAGCATCTGAGTTTTTGGGTGTCATGATAGTACTACTCTATCTTCCTGCAGAATCAGTATTCATAGGTTAGTTGATATATTATGTGATTATTCATGATCTTATAGTACTAGAATGTATGTTCTCTTCTTTGCAGTTGGGTATTACTACTTCTTCTCAGGTCAGGTCCGCAGAAGTGTTGTCTATGGAGAACAACCAAGAAATCGGTTAATTATCTTTCTCTAATTGTATACTTCATGTGATATTATGACTTTATATAAATCTTTTTCTTTGAGTTAATTGAGATTTGGTTCTGCAGGTTGGATCTCTATCTACCAAAAGATAGCAAGGGGCCAAGTCCAGTCGTGGCATTTGTAACTGGTGGGGCTTGGATTATTGGGTGAGTGAAATTATGTTGGTAATCTTTATTAGTTTGTGAGAAATCTTTTAATAAATATTTTGATATATTTCTTCTGTTTGATCTTCTTGTTACATATTTTAGTTACAAAGCATGGGGTGCTCTTCTGGGTAAGAGGTTGGCAGAAAGAGGAGTTATAGTCGCTTGCATCGATTACAGGTATTGCTTCTTTAAGGAACCCTGATGTTAGAATTTAATTTAATTTTAGTATGTTTGACTTCATTTGAGCTTGTGATTGACATTTTCTTGCAGAAATTTTTCTCAAGGGACTATAAGTGATATGTTGAGTGATGCTTCTCAAGGAATATCATTTGTATGCAACAATATCACTAGTTATGGAGGTGACCCTAACCAGTATGTATATTTCAAATAACTCAAATTAGTACTTGATTAGGGTTATTAGGAACAAGAATTATAATTGGCTCATCTAGTTAGTGAATTTTCAATATATTAATAATGACAATCTTAATCAGATCTTGGTGATGGAAGCTGATCTCACAATTTATGGTTCAAACCATTGTTGCCCTTGTTGATCTATGCCCTCTTGACAACTGCTCCCATGATGGAGCCGTGGCTATTCATTTATCTGAATATTTTTTATTACTCTTTTGTTTCTCAATATTTTCTATTTGGCTCATGCAAAACCAATGCAGTTCTTGTCCAAGGATCTTATTCCCAATCTTTCTTGGTTGTGAAGCTAAATTGCTAAATGACTGCCATCTTTCTAATTATTCTTTTAACATTTATTTGTTTCTCCTTATTATGTGCTTTATTGATCTGTCCCTAACATATCCTCTTTAGAAAATCATACAAAGAGGAAACCCTTTTGGTTTGGTCCCTTCCTGGTCTAACTTTTTTTTTCTACTAACTATTGCACAGGATCTACTTAATTGGACAATCAGCAGGAGCACATATCGCTGCTTGCTCCCTCTTGGATCAGGCAATTAAAGAAGCAGAAGGAGAAGCCATTAGTTGGAGTGTCTCCCAGATAAAAGCATACTTTGGGTTATCTGGCGGGTGAAGTCTCGAATGCTTAACTCTCTGTTGAGATTTCATTATTTACTTGATGAGCCTTATTGAAAAAGTGTAGTTTGATTGTGCGGAATCATCTTTCTAACCATTTATTATTTTAGATATCTTATTTTGTTCCATCAAAGCTTTCTGCATGCAAGTTAAGTTTATATATATAAGATATATTTTAGTAGTAAGCAATCGTTTCTGTCGGCAGCCTTTTTGATGTGGAGTGTTGCCCCTACATGTAGATGAATAGTAATCACAATCCTCATTAAACCATGTAATATCGATGCTCTTAGTTCCTTTTTTTATTTTTTTTCTTTTGTCTCTGTCTGTCCTTCTGTTATTCTGTTTCTGTACTAAGCTTATGTTTTGTGGTTTTTATTCTTCAAGGATAAATTATCTATCTCAATCATACAAGGTTAACTTTCAATTTATCTTAACAGATATAATGTGTCAAATTTGGTTGATCATTTCCATGAGCGTGGTCTTTCTAAAAGGATATTTCTCAGGTATTCATTCCATTATATTTTAATTACATGTTCCTTCTACTTAAAAAGTACCTTTTATCGCCATTTCCTTCAATTTATTTAAGAACAAAGATCTAATTTCTTGTTTCAGCATAATGGAAGGAGAGCAAGCACTGTGGCGTTTCTCTCCAGAAATTGTGGTAAAGGAGGCAAGTGTAAAAACAGTATCTCTACTACCAACTATTATACTCATTCATGGGACAGACGACATTTCTATACCGCCATCTTCCAGGTTGGTCTTGTTGGAACTAATATGCTCAATATTAGAGGAAATGAAATGAAATGAAATTAAACTAAACCCCCTCACTGTTGTGTTGCATATTGTATATAGATGATACCTTTGGCATTGTCTCTAGTCCGCAGAATGAACTTATTAAAGGTCCCCTCTCCGTTATGAGATACTTTTTTGTAAAACGAGGTATATATATATATATATATATATATAGAATTCAGCTACTATCCTTTTAGGAGGACGCCTATCAAGTCATTTTTGATGATAGAGATTCTGAATCGATGATCAGAATCGTTAAGATTGATATAGAATATTTGAAGTGTCTAGAAACTAATTTTTATAATATTTAGAAATTATTTATATTGTGATCAAAGGATTGCAAAGTCGACACTTTTTGGCGGCCTATATGAGCCGTTTAACGGTATAGAACAATCCAAATTCAAACCGCTTGAATTTTTGATAGAATTTTTTTTATACTATTTAGATAACGTTTAATAACTCTGATCATGAATTGAGAAAATCTGACCATTATTTTAAGAAAGTTATTCGTTTTTAACCGTTTATTTTTTGACTCTTTGATGGACTTGATAATGATTTTTAAAAATTACAAAATTCGATTTCTAAATATTTCTAATAGTTTAGATCAATTTCAACGGTGCCGACTATCAATTTAGAGTCTTGATCATCCAAAATGACTTGATAGGACAAAGACTTCAATCCTCTTAAGAGGATAGTAGCTAGACTCTATATATATGACGTTATATATACAATGCATAACAATGTTTTATACATAATTTAAAATTTGTCCATAATAAAAGATACTTCTTCTTTTCCTCCTCGTCCTCCCCTATTTATCTCCATAGCATCATGTGGTTCTTCAATAATTTCCATTATAAAGAGCAATCAAGAACATTATTCTTTTCATAGTACAGGCTGTTTTTTTTTTCCCCCCCAACCCGTGAGCACAATATCCATTCCTAATGGTTCTTAATGACAAGGCATTTCAAACCATTCATTGGTAAGAGCTGCATGATGCTGTGTCACATTATTATGTTTTTCATTTTCTTCTTATGATTCGGTGAAGTTACTATTCTTGCTCAGTGATGCACAGTTCAGATTTTTCTTTTTCTTAAGAGAGTGGATTTTCTAAATATTTAGTATTTTGAGGTATATGTACCTTTTCTGTTATTGGTTAAACTCCTTTCTAACTCCTAATGTCTTGTACAGCAAAACTTTTGCTGATGCTCTTCGAAGTGCTGGTGCTCAAGTTGAATTGGTCTTGTGTGAAGGCAAAACGCATACTGATTTGTTCCTACAGGTAAGTGTTTTTGTTATCCAGCTACTAAATTGGTTCTTTTTTGTGTAATTACATGATTGTAGTTTGCTTAGTTTAATTCATTCATTCTTTCTTTCTTTCTCTCCTTTTTGGTAGTTGCTGCATATAACTCTCGACTTAAAATTAACTTAACCACCAATTTTGTTATAACAAAATTGTAATGAAATTGTAAAAGGATAAAATATGCTTTTGGGTTTGGATAGTCTATTAAAACCTAAGCTTTTAAGGATCACTTGCTTCTTTCTAACATTTTGCTTCTGTTGCATGAAAATTGAAATTGTATATAGTGTCTAATTTTCTGTCTTTGACTAGATAGTTATGGTGATTGTTTCTTCTGATGGAGAACGCTTATAAACTCACACTTGTAGGATCCTCTTAGAGGTGGTAGAGATGAGCTAATTGAGAATATTGTTGCTGTTATTCATGCTGGTGATCCAATTGCTCGTGCCAATGATGCCGTAGCACCTAGAGCCAGGCGCTTAGTTCCTGAGTGGCAATTGCAGTTGGCTCGCCAAATATGTCCCTTTTGAGGAGGTAATGATTGTTTGGCGTCATTTTTATTTTTTTCTTTTAGACTCTACTTTTGTTGCCATAACTTGAAATTAGCAGTGTTGTTTTACTATTTTCAATTCTGAAAATGGAGAAAGCTACCAGGGGCTCACTTGCTGGTTTTTGCACATTTCCCTCTTTGGCTGAGTTTAGATTAATCATAGATCTTGGAAGTGTCTATCAAAAAGGGAAAGGTTTAGCTCCCGCCCCTGATGGGGGGGTGGTTGTAGAGTTTTGTGGCGAGGAATGGATCTACGATGGTTGTAGAGTTTTGTGGCGAGGAATGGATCTATGATATGAGCTTTTGTTTCATGTATCCACTGTTAGAGATTAACTGATATTACATTTAGTTAATTACGTAAGAGTGCATTTATTGGAGGAAGCTACTGTTACTTATAGTCTCTTTTCATGTTACCACAATTTTAGCTAAAGATTTAGTCCCTCTTCAAAACTACATGAACACTTATTATGTGGGCAATGTGCCAAAACAAAAGAGGGGATTTAAATCCAAAAACAAGTTACATAAATAACATATCACAAGAATTTATTCTGTTCTTTTTGTGGCAGGTTGTCATGCAAACTTTTTCCTCCTATCTTATGCTCTTTTCAGTTTTACCAAATGTCTTAAAGCAAGTAGCAGCAAGAACTTGGAAAACTGAACATGTATTTGGAAATGGACTGCTCTGAATATTTGTTCAATGAACCAGATAGTAAAATACCAAAGGAGTTCGCTGGAAGTAGAAATTACTCGATCGGAGGTGTTTAGAGGTGTCTAGACACACACTTCCTTGCCCCACTATTTTGGGCCAGGATTTACAGAAACAGTAAGAAACTAGGGCATCTGTTATTGGTTGATAGTATATATTTTTCTATCGCAACTTCGCTTTGTAAGAATTGTTCGTTACAACCTCTGAAACTGGTTTAGATAAACCTGATGTAGTACTATCTACTTTTCTTGTTCATCAATTATAATCTAGTTGTGCTGCAGTTTTTTTCTTGATAATTTTGGTTTGGCATGTGTTCTTTTGCTGCAGTTATCCAATGATCACCCCCTGAACTAACTTTCCTTTGATTTTGATAATTATTGTGTGAACTCCAGCAATTGATGCAACTATACCCTCCTGTATTGATTGATAATAAATTTTGTTAAAATCCTTTTTCTTTTTACAGATAATTAGTAGTTTGAATGCTCTGTGAGCATTTTAAGCTCTTGTTAGTTTTCTGATGAAGGCCCCCTCTTGAAGTATTCTCAGTAAGAGTCCACAATGATCATGATATGGTGAGAGTTTTCCACAACACTAAAAAGCCATGTTACGTCGCAATACAACACAAACTTTTATAAAAGTTTAGGGCACAAACATCATCACAATACTAAAAGCAAATGGAAAAAAAAAAAAAAACAAGCGGAAATAAATCGGAGATACAACTCCTCATAGTAATCCAAGCTGGTGTGTGATTTGTGCCCTCTTATTTCCTCATGGCCTTAATTTTTAGCTGCTGTTTTCCCGCTCTTTGTCTGTCAGAGAATCAAAACTTGATGTTAAATAAATTCAATTCATATGATTCTGCTATAACTTTGTATTAGAAACATTACTTTTCTATCTTTTCACATATGTGCAGTTTGAAGTCCTCTTTACCTTCTTCTTCGGCTCCCGCGGCTTTTGCTCGGCCTTCTTCGGGGCAGGCTTGGACGCGGACGCCTTGGGAGGAATGCCCTGGCTGGCTTTGGCAGGGTCCTTGACCTGCCCCACCAATCCGACGGGCTTCTCGGCCTTCATCGATGCCATTTTTCGCGGTGCTCTCTTAACACACTGAAGTTGAGGGTGTAAGAAGCTGATGCTGTGAACTTTTGAGTAATCCTCAGCTTCTAAGCTCTGGTATTTATAGTAGCAGCTCCTCAGGGAATAATTTGTTGCTAGAATAATTGTAGCTTGTTGGATGGAATAACAAATTAACTAGCATTATTGGATTCTTTTCTACCGAATTAGATGCATATGCTAATATTATATGAGAAAAATGTTTCTGGAAGGCATATATTCATGAAATCAAATCGTTTCTTTTGGGCTCAAACCTGGATTATGCGCTGGATCCACATATAAACAAACAGTGGAAAATAAATTTATGGTGCATGGTTTCGAGTAAAACGAAGAGATTAATTGTTTCTGCCATATATTTATGTTTGGTTCCGAGGAAAGAAAATAAAGAGAATTAATATAGGTGTTCTCTCTTTTCAGTTTGAATTTTTCACTGAAAAAACTTTGGAATACAAAAATGGGTCATTTTTTTTTTCTTTTTTTGTTTTTTATATGAAACCAAATACTTAGCAAATTTGCGTATTTTACATGCAATAAATTGCCACAATAGTGAAAGCCAAATACATGTTTCACTAGCAAGCAAGCAAGTAGGAACAGAATATTTTAGTCGCGAATGTCGATTCCAAAAGTTAACCTAAGGAGGAAGTTGGATGAGATGGTGATAAATTGTCTCGAATAATTTTTATGGTTTGCACTTTGCATCTCATTCGGCTTCCCACTGTCATCATCCATTATGGAAGATAACATTTTCTTCAAAAAAAAAAAAGAAAAAAGAAAAAGAAAAAGTAAAAGAAAAAGAAAAAGAAAAAGCCTAGGTTGGTTAATGTATGTTGTATGCATGTGTTAATGGTTTAGAATGTAAATTCTAGAGAAATATCTAAAACATGAGTAACAAGGAGAGAATCAAAAGATGGAGGTTTTAATTGCAAAATTTAGTTTTATTCATACATGTTTTGGTTGGTTTTTTGTTTTTTGTTTTTTTTCCAGGGGTCCACTTTGTATGGAATATTATACAGTAATTGATCATTTACGGATGTGGCAGTACTAATCTTTTCGAGAAAAAAAGAGAGGAAAAAAAAGAATAGATGCATGGAATTGTACAGTTTCACAATGTTGTATGTGAATCACACAGTACAATGAAGTACTATTTTCTCCTCTATTATTTTTGCAAGCTATTACTGATTACTAATATGCATGGAATGAGATTAAGCGCTGATGTTATTGGAAGAGCTGATTTTGATATATACAAGTCTAAGGATTTAAGTGCCCGTCGGCATGAGTTATATCGTACCAATAAAATATTAACATGATACAGTCTCTCTGTCAATAACATAATTCTAAACTTCTTTCTTTTTTAAAAATTAGTAAATAATTTTTTTAATAATATTTAAAATATTTTGTTGGCTTAAAGGAACAAGCATCATGCCTTATAATCGGAGGTCATGTTGGACCGAGTAATGTTTTAAATAGGAGGAGGCTAGTCGGATTGGGCCGACTCAAGTTCGAAGTGGCGTAAAACTAGTTAGTCCGAATCACAATTAAGACCCGTTAGCGTTGTGTCTGTATACTTTAAATAAATTAATTACGTATTTCTAATAACTCGAGGCTTGACCTTTTGGGATTAATAGTTAGCACCAACGATTCGACATATTTGATAAAAATATATAATAAGTAAAAATAATATTTTGATATTAACAAAAATAAATATTTTATATTATTATGTGTCGGTATAAATATATTTTTTATAATTGACATACATTAACATGACCCAACAAGTATTGTATCACGATGTACTGGTATGTTTTCGATACGATTCTGCGCTACGACACTAAAATCCTTGTAAAAGTCACCAGCTCAACAAAATTTTCTTCTTAATTAAATATTTTCTAAGGGATGGTTAGTGGAACACTAATGCTCAAACAAACAAGAAAAAAAAAAAAAAATTAATACAACACTAAATGGAAGGATTCATGAATGGTGTAGAATATTCTGAAACAATAAACTATTCCCAACAACTTTGGTACAAGCAAAGATCATAATTGTAAAGAAACAGTAAAAAGAGTCTAGTGTTCATAGCAATAAGAGTGTGTGTCTCCCTTCACATGCACCTTAGTTCACAATGTTGTACCACTTAGGCAATATTATTCCACTTAGGACACATATAAATGGCATCATGTGCTTGTCATGCTTATCTTAAATCTCCCATAAATGTTTTTGTGCACTCACTAGACTCAATCTCATGGTACAGCTTTGTGATTAACTTGTAGAGGACAACTACAGCTGGGCCATGCACACAATGCTACTGCATCCACAATTAGGTCCCAAACTATCCAACAGTGAAAGCCCTTTCAATTTTTTTTTTTTTTTTTTTTCTTATTTCTGTTTATTTTAATTTATCCATGCAGAAATAGGGAGCATGCTAGTAGCTAATGATGGTTATTTAGCTTTTTAAATTTGATGTGTTCATGCCAAGCATCAATTCTGAAATTCGAAAACTAAACTAATTTGCATCCATCTCCACTTATGGAAAAAAGATGGGAATATAATCTGGGCCGAAGTAACTTTGGAGGGTTTGTGGAGTTTGTGCACTAATATCTTAATAGCATAGTTCTGATCGTCCATATTATACTCATATCTACTCTCAGAAGTGATGTACAGCATTGTTCTTATTATATGTATATTACTGGTCTATCAATAATATTTCTGAGTGACCAACTACAGTCATGTAGCATTAATGCATCCTAATTAAATTGAACATTCACTACAGTAATATAGATGGCAATACCATGGTCACTAGCAGTTCAAAAGTTTCAATCTGTGTGACCCTCATGGTTCAGATTTTCAAACTATGGCCTCTCTTCCTATGGCAAAAGTGAAGTTCTATAATTGCAGTCCTTTCCTTCAACTCCACCTTTGGAATCTTTACAATCATTTAAGAGAAAAAGAGAGAGAGAGAGAAAGAGAGAGAGAGAGAGAGAGAGAGAGAGGAAAGCATGCCCTTGCTATACCAAAGTTTCTCTCTCATTGCTCTCCTATTAATTCACACTAGTTCACTTCTATTCCTTAAAAATAGCTCTTCAAAGAGACACTGTAATGAGTACTCTTTGAAATTGTCATGTGAGGTTGTTTTTACAGATCTGTTTCAAAGTAATGTGGAAACAAAAACATGGAAAAAAAAATCAAAGTAAAATTCTTTCATGCACCATATCTTGATCTCATGGGCTTTTTTCTGGAATTTGGTCTTCTGAATTTACTAAATTGCAGGAAATCCCACTTTGTCAAAATGGATTTTTACTTTTCCAAGACAGATCAGAATAATCTCAATCTATATTTATCGCCACAAAATATAAAAACTCATTTTTCATTTTTCCTCGCGTGCGTGGTAGATCAGATGAAACATATCATACGAGAATTCGAATTCAAAACCTTTTGGAACCGAAAGAGTTTACGAATTTGATGGAAAATAATTATTAAATATTTACATATATATATATATATATATATATATATATATATATATATATATATATATATATGAGCAATGCTACATGTACACCCCGAAGGGGTGTACATCATACACCTCCACTATTTTAATGGTGCCGATATTTTTTACGGGTCACATCGAGTGACCCATCATCACACCCCCACCCTTAGATGGGTGGGGTGTATGATGTACACTCCGAAAGGGGTGTACACATAGCATTTTCCTATATATATATATATATATATATATATATATATATATATATATATATATATATATATATATATATATATATGCATATTATTTCCTATGATTCAAACGAACGGTGGTCGGTGAGCTGTTTCAAGGTCAAATCCTACCTCTCTTTTTTCATGTTAGCCCCTTTATTTGAGTTTTGGGATCTTCATTTTATTCATATATATATTTATATATGCATTGTGGTTTGGTGATCTGTAATTTTCTATTGACCATTTTATTCTTAGACCCTCGCAACTTTTAATATCTAATGAGAATTGGTATCAAACTTTGCACTGCAATTTCTCCCGAATCTAAACACCAAACCTTTTTTGCGTAGAAAGATCCAGATACAAGTCCAATTTTTTATTAAAATAATAAACATGAGCTGAGAATATTGGACACAAGAGATTCTACTTCCAAAATATATATATATATTGGTGAAAATGTAGGTGGACACCCTCACCTGCAGGTCATTTTGAAGAAATAGGAGTTAAGTGCACTTTTTTGGTTTTTGAACTTCAAAATTTTTTAATTAATTTAAATATCTTGTTAGATTTAATAGTAGTTCTATTTAGTTTCAGTTATATATATATATAAAAAAAACATTAAATTCGATAGATTCCTGATTTAAATAGCTAAAATCGCTCAATCTAAACAATAAAAAAAAATATTTAAGAAGTTGTCAATAAAAGAAAATAAAGACAAAGTAAACTTTCAAACTAGAAACCAAACCAATTATTCTTTTATTCTATTTTAAATTAAATATTAATAATTTAAATTTATTATTATTATTATTATTATTATTTACAGGGGGGGAAGGTGCAGTGATTACATGCATAACCTGGTGCTTGTTTGGGACCAAGAGAATAGATAGAAAGCAACAAAATAATCTGAAGAATGTTTGAAAAATTGACCAAACATTTGGTACAGTTGTGCCCATGGGATTCCACTTATATTTACAATTAAATTAAATTAAATTAAATTAAATTAACCTCCTAATTATCTTTTTTTTTTTTCTGATTTTTTGTTCAAATTATTTAAGGTGAGGGGGCAAAAGGTGCAGTGAGTACATGCATGACCTAGTGCTTATTTATGGACCAAGATTAGATTAGATGGACAGCAACCTCCCCGAGACCCAAGAGACCACCAGCCAACCCCCCTCTTCCCATCAGATCAGAGAACAGTGTGGAAGAGGAGAGGAGGAGAGGAGAAACAGAGATAGCTGTGGTGTTTGTCTCCTTAGGGTTTTGTACGGTCTGCTGTGTCCTCACCTGCAGCCCAAACTGTTTCCCATGCATACCCCACCCAGATGCTGCTGTTTGCTTAAAAGCGTCGGCATCCTGCCTTGTAGTGACAGGCCGGCTGAGTCGATCGAATCATGTTATTTGTCACGGGGTTAGAATCGCTTGACGAAATCCGTGCGGCGTTCGTCCGTCACCTGCATGAACTAGCCAGTCAAAACTGTCCCGAGGTACAACTCCGCAAATTGTATCGAGCAAGAATCGAGAGAAAGACAACCAATGGTCCTGTAAATAAGCACAAACGACCGATATTTTATTAATTAGCGAAAGTGGATTACAACGAAAGAGGGACACGACTCGACTTGGTCGGACACACGTCGTTGAGATAAAATGAACACCAAAGACATCCCGTTTTTCAGACAGAGCCGGCTCACTTAATACACATCAATCAAATCTTAAGACTAGTTAGTAGGGCCAGAACACAATCGAGACCTTAGTAAGTGAATTGCTCGTATCTTTCTAATTGGTTGTTAATTACCTAGACTTGGTTCGCGGTGTCGCCTGTGGATTGACTGCATTGTTGTCTACTCATCTCTATAATTAATAATGCTCAATATGTCTTTAGTGGCGATGCATGCATGTTTGTAATAGTTATTTTGAGACTGTTCATTTTCTGCATTCTATAGTTCGAAATTTTGTTGGAACGAGGACCGTTATTATAACTCCTTGAGTTTAATCATTTGGTCTTTGTGAGAGACTATTACTCACCATTATAGGTGAAGACGAGGTTGGCTGCGTCATAAGATACATATAAAGTGAAGTGTGTTATTGTTCGATCGATAGGGTGTTTACAGGAGTTATATATGCTTAATTTTAAGATATAAAAATTATTTGTTAACATTTTTTGAATAAATATTTTTTTTTTTCAAAAAAGAAAAAGTATGTATCAAATTTATTTTTTTTTCTAATTTTTTTTTGGAAAGAAATTAATTTTAGTGCTGCTTCCTATTATTCCAGCATAAACTAAGTACTTTTTATTCAACAAACCCTATATAATAAAATATTACAACTAAAAGGCCGAAAATGAAAAGGATAGCATACTATCGGCTTAGTTTATTTTTTATAAAAATAAAATTAGGTAAAAATATAAAATAATTAAATTTTGAATTTAAAAATTTTAAATACCAGTCATCAAATTATTTACAATAGAATGACTTTTATTTCACCTATATTAATCTATTATAATTTTATAAATTTTATTGTAATTTGACTATTTTAATTAAAAAATATGAAAATATTTAGAAACATAAATTCCACTATTATATTATCCATAGCATCATACACTTGGTGCTATTAAATTTTTCACTGTTTGATTTATATTTTTGATTATTTTTATTTTTTATATCATATTATTTTTCTAATTACTCACTAAACTCTAAAAATCCACTCCTAGCAGCTTATTTTTTTATCAAATAATTAAAATTTTAACAACACCAATAACTTAATATTATAAATAATATATTAATTTAATTTTAAAAAATATTGTAAATTATAAAAAATAAAATAAAATAAAAAAGAGCTGATGCACGGAAGACTAGCAGACCAGGCCTAGGGCAAACACTGAAATTTCTCACCTCCATCCTCAGTCAAAGCTGCTCTTTTACTTTTTCTCCCTGTCTCTGGGCCCCGCCTCTCCCCATCCCAAGATATGCAACCCCAACGTCCTCATCTCCCTTTCAATCGTCCCTTTCTTTTCCCTCTCCTGTCCCTCTTCTCCCCTTTTTCTCTCTCTTGCAATCTGGGCTTTTGTTTTTTTTTCTTTTTTTTTTTTTTTTTAACTTTTAAATATTTTTCTGTTTTTTTTTTTTTTAATTTGTTTTTTTTCTCTTTTTCTTCTTTAATTAATTAATTGCCTTGCTCAAAACAGTTTGGTGGGTCTGGTCACTTCCCTCTCTCTTGTGTCAGCATTGCCCCATCCATCATCTCCCACCGCAAAAATACAAATTACGGTGTCACGAGTGCACGGAGAACCCTCGACTATAGTCCCGTTTAAAATGAATCCTTTCCAATTTTAATTATTTCCGTCATTAAACTAAAAAATCCTGTTAAATTTGTATATTCTAAACTAAAAAGTTTCGTCGTGATTTGTTTCGCTGAGTGAGGTATATAAAACATTTTTGTCAAAATTATTTTATGCTGAGAATGATAATAAAATGCGGGGGGTTGGAGGGAGAGGGGTGAGTTGCAAAATAGGATATAGGTGAGGGGATGGGGATGCAATTTGAAGACACAATAACAAAAGGACATACGACTACTGCGAGAGCCGCTGACAAAAAGGACTAGAAGCATGGAATAAATGAGCCCCCCACCTCCCATGTCCCCAAAGAGCGTGGTGCGAGTGTGCGACTACTACCACTACTACTACTACACAACACAAGGAAGGGATTCTCATTACCTCTTTAAGCTTTCCTCCTCGTCTTAATTTCTTCTTCTTCTTCTTCTTCTTCTTCTTCTTCTTCTTCTTTTCTTTTCGTTTTTTTTTTTTTTTTTTTTTGTGTGAACTCTTTGGCTCGCGCGATCGAGATGAGGACGATCATGGCCAGGAGCCCTCACGACGCCTCCTTCTCCTTCTCCAAGCGACATTTCCAGTGGATCATCGGGAGGGGCGGCGGCGGCGGAGGAGGCGGCCAGGGGAAGAGGAACGGAGACGGCGACGACGACGACGAGGAGGTCCTCGGCGCCTTCTCCTCCGCCTCCTCCTCCTCGGCGTCGCTCCCCGGCGACGCCGACGACGCCGCTGCCGCCGCGGCCCCGGCCGCTGCGGCCGAGAGCGCGGCTCCGGCGAGGAGGAAGGGGTCGTCATCCGGCGCGGGCGCGGCGGCGGCGGCTGGGGCGGAGGCTGTGCGGAGGCTGGGGACGGCGATCGCGGCGGCGATCGGGGGCGCGGCGCGGCGGCGCGGCCCTGGGGGGCTGGGGCCGCGGCTCACGGGGACGCTCTTCGGGCCGCGGCGCGGGCACGTGCGGCTGGCGTTCCAGGTGGACCCGCGCGAGTGCCCGGCGCTGCTGATCGAGCTGGCCACCCCGACGAGCGCGCTGGTGCGCGAGATGGCGTCGGGGCTGGTCCGCATCGCCCTCGAGTGCGAGCGCGGCGGGGGCCGGAAGCTTCTGGAAGAGCCGGTGTGGCGCGCCTACTGCAACGGGAAGAAGTGCGGGTTCGCTGTGCGGCGCGAGTGCGGGCCGGGGGACTGGCGCGTCCTGAGGGCAGTCGAGCCGGTGTCGACTGGGGCCGGGGTGCTCCCGGGCGAGCCCGGCTCGGTCGGCTCAGCCGGAGAGATGATGTACATGCGGGCCCGGTTCGAGCGCGTCGTCGGCTCCAGGGACTCCGAGGCCTTCTACATGATGAACCCGGACCACACCGGCGGGCCGGAGCTCAGCATCTACTTGCTCCGCGTCTGAACCCGAACCCAAACCCTAACCCAAACCCAAACTCAAATCCGAATCCGAACCCGAATCCGAACTCAAACCCGAATCTGAACCTGAACCCAAACCCACACCCGAACCCGAAGGGATAATTTCGTAATTTTGCGCTGATTTCACTCCCTGTTGTGATGGATCTCTTTCTAATAAGGAAGGTGCCGCTGGTTTCGGGTTAATCACACTATTATATTCCGCGATCTCTACTCAATTTTTTTCCTGTAGTCTCTAATCTTTTTATTTTTACAATCAAATCCTTAATTCTTATTATTTATCTTAATTAAGTCTCACGCGCCAAGATTTGGCGCCAATGTAGCAAAGTCACAAATAGAGTTTCTTATTTAGAGGAGCAGGGACTTAATTAAAATAAGTAATAAAGTTCAGGGTGCTTATTGTAAAAATTAAATGATTGGGAGTCAAAGTGAAATATTGGATAAAGGTTGGGAGTCAATGGTGTAAATTAACCCGTGTTTTGTTCGATAGTTCTGAGACTTTGGGGAAGTTTTTTGGTGTTGTTTTTGGTGATGCTTAATGGTTATTAATTAGTAGATATAAATTAAAGCGTGGGAATTGACGAGGTTGTGAGAGTGGATAATGCTAGGGGGTGTTTTATAAATTATCTGGATGTACTGTATGTATAGATTTGCCATATAATTTCCCTTTGGAAGTAAAAGGAGGAGTTTCAAGGTAATTTATGCTTTTCTTATTATAGATCATCTTGATTGATGATGTGTCTTTTTTTTTTTTTTTTTTTTTTTTTTTTTTTTTTTTTTTTTGTCAATTTGTTTGAGTAATGCAAAAAAAAAGAAATTTTTAATCAACCCACTAATAACAATGACTGGTTATGATGGATGATTAAGTTTCTGTGTTGGAATCTTTTCTCTTACGAAAAAATAAAAAAATAAAAAATAAAATAATAATAATAATAATAATAAATCGTATCGACAGACCTTTTATGTGAACAAATTATTTATCACTAAAATTTTATACTATTAAAAAATATACGTAATAAATAGAATACTAACTTTTTCACCAAAAGATAAAAAAAAAAAAAAAAAAAAAAAAAAATTCTTGTCACCGACGTTCTTAATGACGTACATACCATGCACGGTAGTTCATTTAATTGTCGTGGAGTGTGACTTGTTTGTGAGCTCAATAGGAATTGTGGGGAGTGCATGTCACGGGAATATACACTGGCCATGATCGTAAAAATAAATTAATAGAACTAAAATTATTTTGAATTAAAATAAATTTATTTAATCTGTATTATCGATTTAAAATACTTAAGTTCGTAATTATAATTTTATTTTAATTTGATGTAAAATTATTAAACTATGACAAACTCTTTTTTCGTGACGAGAATTGTTATCGTTCGATGCTGATAAATTTTATTAGTAATAATAATTCGTTGAATTATTATTATTAGTATCTATACTTAAGTCCGATAAAATTATTATAAAAATATTAATAAAATTATTTAAAAAATAGTGATTACTAAAAAAAAAAATCTAAATTTTTTTCCGTGAAAACAAGGGTTTTTTTTTTTTTTTTTATCTCTTCTTATTATTATTGTTTATTAATATATATGCTTCATGAAATGAAGTGTCATGTGTACTATAAATAAATAATAAATAAAGGAACCCAAAGAGAGTCAAACCGAGAGAAAGGGAAAATGACATGTCCTATTCGCAACAGTCGAGTTTCACTCACGTAACGGGGAAATAATTGCGCATGGAGAGGTACAAATATTAATTTATTTTGTAGCATTGTTACATGGATGGAACTTTGAAGTGATGTGTGTAGAGCATGCTAATAATAAATAAATTGATTAGTGAAAAAAATTCATGTAGGGACTAGTCATAGAAAAGATGGGTTTTGGTGCTTCTCTTTGCAATTCCCCGGGCTTTGTTTGTTTACTCTGGTCAAAAAAGAGGCCTCGTTAAAGAATTAAAAAAATTCTATGTATCACAACATGGCTTATTGTATCTAATTTTTAGGGACAAGGGAAATGATTCAAGTGACCATAAATGGTCCCCAACCAATAGTTGATGCTGATGTATTAATAAATTCGTTTAAATTATATATACAGATTAAAAATATTACTGTATTATTAACCGCGACAAACTATGATTATTACTAAATTTTTAATATTTTGATGAAAAAATATGCCGGAATAATAGTAATTTTTTATGATTTAGTAAGTAATTGATAGAATAGTATGATTTAAGAAATAAAAATGATCAAATAGATAAATCTAACGATAAAAAATTTAATAGTATCGAATGCTTGATATTATTAATAGTATAATAACCAAACTCAAATATAAATTAATTAAAAAATTATGTATTTTGTATGTCATCACATCAACTATCAATAAGAATAGATTTTTGCTTGCCTGATTATTAGAACACTGCTATGAGTCTCATGAAATGTTACTCTTATATGTTGTTATACATTTTATGAAGCATGCTAACTAGTTAATTCGTGTATGTGTGTGTGTGTGTATATATATATATATATATATATATATATATATATATATATATATATATATATATATATATATATATATATATATATATATATATATATATATATATATATATATATATATATATATATATATATATATATATCTATATATGTTTGAGTTTATTAATTTATTCATTATATCCAAAATTAGATTATAAAGACATATTTTTGGAACACATTACAATAATATGTCGCTATACATCCTAACGACCGCACATATAGCGATACTAATTATAAGTGTCGGTATTTTTACTGGCGGTATTTTTTTCAGATTTTAAAAATACTTAAAAATATCGCTATAATATAGTTTTATTATAGTACTAGCTTTTGAAAAATGATTTTTTTATTAAAATTTTCATCTGAAACGTGACTTATTAATGCACTTATATATTATATTAGAGGAATCTTTTGGGTCACTTGTAGTATATATTATTGCTCGATGCATCATAGTCCATTATAAGAGTAACTCGTGTGACAATTTTTTATTTTCTTTGAAGTTGGAGGAGGCATGCATGCGCCTTTGCATGCCTATTTATAATAATCCACTTAAATTTAATCTATTGCTTGCTCGTAACCATATTAAGATGTGGATTATGTAAAATATGGTGAGACTAAATTAAAGCTACTCTAACTCTAGAGCCCTGATCATATTATAGTACACATTTTATTAGGTAGAAACAAACTTATTAAGAGAGAGTTTATGCCCCTAATTTTAATGGTTTACATCATGTCAACCAAATGTTTTGTTCCCCTAATGGGAGTCTCTATTTGTGGATATGTACTCTATGTACTACTTACATGATATGATATGGAAAAAAAAAAATTCTGCTTTTACTTTGACCAACGACCAATCTCAAGAGTCTTAGATGTGCCGTGAAATTGATAAACATTTTCAATTTTATATTTCTGATTTGTTGATAATTTGTTATGTGGTGAAAAATAAAAAGCCTAGATTGATAATATGAAATTCGTAAGCAATATTTTCTTTTTCTTTTTTTTTTTTCCTAGAGGTGATATTGCGCGATGTACTGGGCATTATTGTATTCTCTTTATCTGATAATGAAACTCTCCTATTTTGTCTGTGCATTTTTTTTTGTAAAAAAATTTTTCACGTAAATTTTTATATTCTTCATTTTTTTTTTTCGTGCATTTATGATTTGTTTACTTTCTGGGATCGCCATTTTCGTTTCTATTTGTGTGCTCGTCGTAACATAGAAAATATGTGGTAAATAAATAAGCTTTGATATTTTTGCTGATATATATATATATATATATATATATATATATATATATATATATATATATATATATATATATAGTTCGATTACTATATATGCTATCGATAGTAGCACTTGGTGCTACCAAGTTTTCCGCCGTAGATCTATTTTTTTGATCATTTTTATTATTTAGATCATACTATTTTTTCAACCATCGACTAAATTCTAGAGGTCCATTATCATCCTAACCACACATTTTTTAATCCAAAGGCCAAAAACTTAATAGCACCAATGACTTAGTGCTATTAATAGTATAATAACCTAAGTATATATATATATAGGGACGAAGCCAGGAGTTTAATTCTGGAGGAGGCCAAAAATATATTATATAAAATATATTAATCTTTAAAAATTATTAATAAAACAAATTATATATAAAAAATTTAAAATACAAAAATACTAAAGAAAATTTTTAAAAAATTACTTACCATTGGCGATTGCTAGTATCAGCGACGGACCATCAAACTCACCAAACAAGTTTACTGCTGCATCAAATGATTCAAATCAAGTATCAACAATTAAATATTCATTAGATAAAAAAATATATTTATAATTTAAAACAAAAACAAAAGCATAATTAAAGTGAATATTTTTTCATCCTACAAGACAACAACTATCATTCTATTTTTATCAACTATCAACTATCAAATATCAACATTTAACAGTAATAAAAAGAAACTGTAAAAAATATTATTTAAAAAAATAGAAAGAAAATTATTTGAGTTTTGATATTAAGTTCAAAATATCATAATAATTTTTTTTTTAAAAAAAAAAATCAAAAGAAACAAAAAAATAAAAATAAAAATAAATAAAAAGACTTGCCTTCCTTAGAGGAGCTATGAGGCTGTTGCTCAGCTCCTTAGCAGGAGAGAGAGAGATTGAGAGAATGAGATACGAGAGAGAGAGAGAGAGAGAGAGAGAGAGAGAGAGAGAGAGAGAGAGAGAGAGAGAGAGAGAGAGAGAGAGAGAGAGGTGCAATTGGCCAATTGCTCTCCAGAGACGTTTAGGCTGCCACTAATTACGTGTTGCACACTTTATAGTGACCTGTCACCTGTGGGCCTTGCGGAAGGGCTGGGAGGAGCTGGCCCAGGTGGGGCCATTATTGTATTTCAGGTAATTTGGCCCACAAGACAATATAGTTTTTAAATACAATTGCATTTTAATCCTTACTTTTTATAATAATTTATAATAAATTTTTTTATAATTTTAAAATTTCTGGGGGGCCATGACCACTGTGGGCCTACATATGGCCTCGTCTATATATATATATATATATATATATATATATATATGAGTAGAGCTTAAATACTTTCAAAAGTACAAACTTATCCATACTTGTAAATTTTTTACCATAGAATTTGTATTGAAATTTGTGCAATTATATTTTTTTTTTCTCTCTCTCTCTCTCTCTTCTTAATTGTTTTTACAATAACACGGATCCCAATACAAATTTTATGGTAAAAAATTCGCAAGTATGGATAAGCTTATACTTTTGAAAGTATATAAGCTCTACCATATATATATATATATATATATATATATATATATATATATATATATATATATATATATATATATATATATATACTTTTAAAAGTATAAGCCAATTTATACTTGTGAATTTTTTTACCAATAGATTTGTATTGGATTTGTGCTATTGTAAAGTCAACTAAAGAAAAAGAGAAAGAAAAAATAAAAAACACAAATCCAATACAAATTTAATAGTAAAAAATTTATAAGTATGGATGGACTTGTATTTTTAAAAATATATAAGCTCTACTTTATATATATATATATATATATATATATATATATATATATATATATATATATATATATATATATATATATATATTTGTGTGTGTGTGTGTGTTTGTGTGTGTGAAATTGAGCTCCTATGCTTTTAAAAGTATAAAGTTATTAGTGCTGGTGAGTTTTTGATTATTGAATGAAGATATATGTTGTTAGGATGATAATAATTTTTTAGAGTTTAGTGAGGGATTAGTAGAACAGTATAATCTAAAGAATAAAAATGAACAAAAAAATAGATTTAACGGTGAAAAACTTACAAATGTTAAATGCTTGATGCTTTTAAAAGCACCATTGTCGGGCTATATATATATATATATATATATATATATATATATATATATATATATATATAGAGAGAGAGAGAGAGAGAGAGAGAGAGAGAGAGAGAGAGTCCGACTATTATGCTATCGATAGCACCAAATATTTGGTGCTATCAAGTTTTCTATTCTTAGATCAATCTATTTTCATTCGTTAGATTTTACTATTTTTTCAACCACCCATTAAACCTAAGGGACCCACTATTATCTCAAACACATATTTTTTAATTCAACGGTTAAAAACTTAATAGCACAAATGACTTGATATTATTAATAGGGGCAATTTCCTACATACCCCTAAAAATTTCCCTGTTTTCAGATTTATCCCTCTTAGAAGGCTAATATTAAAACTACTCTTCTTACGTTCCAACTTCTTTCCAAAATACACCTGAAGTTAAACTCTGTTAGTGTACCGTTTGGAACTGCCGTTATCTGTGTGTAATTACTATTTTGCCCTTTCAAATATACCCTAAACCCTAAAATCCTAAACCCCTAAACCCTAAAACCCTAAACCCTAAACCCTAAAACCCTAAACCCTAAACCCTAAAACCCTAAAAAATTCTAAACCCTAAACCCGGGCAAAATAGGTATATCTGATAGTTTTCAACTTCGATTATTATTTAACTCTAGTTTAACCCACCCTAGTTAACTTAACAAAGGGAAACGGTAGGGATATTTTTAATAACGGTGGAACGTATGAAGGGTATATTGGAAAAAAAAAATAAGAAGGATAAATCAGATATTTCTTCATATTTCAGGGGTACACAGACAATTATCCCTTATTAATAACATTCCAGCCTAACTCTCTCTCTCTCTATATATAGATAGATAATGCTTTTTATAGTTGCATAGTATTTTATCTTACTGCGCCGCACCTATAGTAACGTTCAAATTAAGTAAACAAATGGATCGATTTTAAATTTAGGTTTGAATCCGCTCCAAATTCAACGAGTTGTTAGAACAAAAATTGAAAATTATAGGGGCCCACCCCCACAACTCGAATATAAAACTAGGATTACAAGTTGCCAAAGCTGTTGGTGGGGGGGGGGGGGGGGGGGGGCTACAGTGAAAACCCTCGCACATTTCATGCGCACGAATTTCAACGCAGCATTCAGAATCCCGAGTTTGTCACTTCTCCGCATAATTATGGTTTATACGCATGCGTTTGCAAAAGAATATTATGACTAATCTAAACTCTCTATTAATTGCTACTTCCATATACGTTTTTAATTTTTATCTCTTCAACGCATCTAGCATAAGGTTTCCTCAATGAACAATTTTATGGTTTTGACAAAAAATAATAATAAATAAAATTAAGGTCCACCTTTTGTAGATGTGATAAAGATCTAGTAAATGTAATGCTAATTCGAACCCGAACAACCTGCGATTCGAATCGAACTAACATTCCAAAATCAGTTGAAACATGAGATAATAAGGATCGACCCGAATCCGAAAAACCCAAGACACGTAATGATCTATGCTAAGCTTGAAAGATACTATTCCTTTTCCTCCTAAAGATCCAGGACAGGGATCTAAATGCAAATTTCTCTTTGCACTTTATCTTCAACCAATACCTTTATTATGCTAATTTAGGTGATGGAGTTGTATCCAGTAATGATAAATAGTATCCTCAAGTAAGGCCACTGGGTAAATTAATAATCTTTCATGTTAAAAGGCTAGCTCTGGTAACTTGCACCGCTAGTCCCCAAACTTTCAAATATGGTTTATTTTTAGTCTGTAAACTTTTGAATTGGACATCCCTAAAGTTTCAAAGTGTATCAATTTAATTCTCTTCCTTAACTTATATACCTCTTAATCTCTACTAATTAATGATATTAGTAGCAGCATTTTAACGTAGTGTCAAAACTTGGTTCACAAGTACTATTACATAGGGGATAGCTTTATCTGAAGAATGAATTTGTTTGATTGTTGCGTGAGGCCTAGCTCGCGAATGACGTACTCCGTTATTCAAACACACAAATTTTGATGATTTAGAGGGACCCAACAATTCAAAATAATTTAGAAATTTTCTCCTTCGGTGCTTTAAAATGGTAAGGTGCAAGATCTAGTATGGGGAAGCTATATCCACAGCTAGCATATTAGTACTAGCAATTTGATATTTACTATTTTTGAGCCAATAGTTTAGATTTGTACAAGCAGGCTAGTTAGTACACTACATTGGCATATTAAATTACTAGAAAATATTATTTTGATATTTTGATATTAATTGTATTAATAGAACATATAGAACTAGACTAGAATACTGTTAAGAGTGTCAAGTTATTAGTGCTATTAAATTTTTGGCTCTTAAATAAAAAAATATACAGTTAGAATGATAAAGGTTCTTAGCATTTAGTAGGTGATTGGTGAAATTGTATGATCTAAGTAATAAAAATAGTTAAAGAAATCGATCTAACGACGAAAAACTCGAAAGTACCATGTACTTGATGTTATTGATAATATTATAGTCACACGCAAAACATATAGAGCTAAACTAGAATACTGTTAAGAGTACCAAGTTATTAGTGCTATTAAATTTTCTGCTGTTAAATGAAGGGATATGCAATTAGGATGATAGTGATTCTTAGCGTTTAGTAGATGATTGGTGGAATAGTATGATCTAAATAATAAAAATAATTAAAAAATAATTTTAATAATAAAAAATTTAAAAGCACCAAGTACTTTGATAACATGATAGTCGCACGCAGAACAAATGAACAATATTTATTTATAATTGAAACTTCTTTTAGACCCAGACACCTAATTGGGATTTTGGGCAACATGATGTAACAATAGACCATATGTTAACACATTTTGGGAGAAAGAGTTCCTCTCAAATTTCAATCTTGAGAGACAAAAGGGTGAAAAGAAACACGAGTTGGGAGTTGGACCACTTGGAATTTGAACTGTTTTGGTCATATTTTCCATACCAAGACAAACAATTAAGAGAGAGAGAGAGAGAGCAGCAGCAGCAGCAGAGGCTGTTGGTTGCAGCAAGGACATGAAAATCTAGATGGATCGATTCCTCGTTCACTGAGCCCCCAAGAGCTCTCTAATTCAGGAGAAAATTATTCCATACACCAAAGTGTACAAGCATATGCATCTTATTCACTACACTTCTAATACTCCTCTTCTTGAATTTAATCCCAACAGAAATCAAAATAGTTTAAATAAAAATTTTAGTACATAAATATAATTTTATCTAATTATTTTTTAAAATTTTTTTATTAATTTAATAATTAATGTAAAAAATATTAAAATTAATTTTCAATTTATAGATGTTTAATTTTTAATTATTTTATGTATATTATTATATTCAAATAACTAAAAATTTTACTAAATCTAATAATAATTCAGTTAGCGATCGAATTATTAGTATTTTTAATAAATAAAATTATTACATTTAATGACTATTAGATCAAAAAGTTATTAAATTTAGTATAATATTTTATTTTGTTAAATAAAATAGTTCATCTAAAATAGTTAGAAATTTTAAAAAAATAAAAAATAAAAAATTGGGAGTTAAGGGATGTATTTTAAATACCTTATGAGATTCTTAGTATATTTTTATCTATTTAAAATACATATAAAGAAAAAAAAAGAAAGTTATATTAGCACAAAAAATTATTAAGCAAATATTAAAAAGCTAGGGAAGTCATGGTTATCTTAAGAAAAAAAAGTTAAATTGATACTTAGGATTATTAAGAAATATTAAAAAGTTGAGGAGGGCCATGACCACTTTGGGCCTTAACATGACTCCGTCCCTGTATTCAAGCATCTTAAAATTAACATTTAAATTATATTATATATTTCATAACATTTAAACGATATGACTTTATGAATGTGAATATTTCATAAGTTCATATCTAATAAACTTTGGTTCTGAATACTACAACAAAATTATACTATAGCGACACTTTTAAGTGTTTCTAAAATCTAAAAAAAGTGTTACTGGTAAAAATACCGACACTTATTATTAGTATTACTATATATGTCGTCGTTAGGGTGTATAGCGACACATTTTTATAATGTGTCCCAAAAATATGTCCCTATAATCTAATTTTGGATATAGATAGAAAATAGATAGGATATTTATATAAAAGTGTCACAAATATGTGCCCCTATAACCTAATTTTGTTGTAGTGGAAGTTGAATGTGTTTCATTAGATATGTCACATTCTATCTAACATTCAAAATACATTACTATTAATATAACGCTTCAATAGTCCAAGATCATATGAGAGTTATGGCACGTTATTAATAATAATCAGATTTAAGTATTTTGGGCCGGTGGTTTGAGCCAACGAATTACTATCGCTAGCGAGTCGGGTTGTTATATTTGGTATCAAAATTGCTTCACAAGCTAGAAGTGTGAGGCAGGTCTTACATTGCTGAGTGATATTGAATTGTGTGTATGATTGGACTAACGAGAATGTCAGAATCTAAATGGGGAGAGCATGTAACATCCTAATAGTCCCACTTCGAATGCAAACGAAATTATGATTGAATATATAAGATATCATTAACCCTACTAATAATAATTAAATTTAGGTATTTTGAACCGATGACTTGAATCCAACAAATTATTATTACGAACGGATCGAATTATTATAATTAATCATGAAAAATTAGATACAGTTCATAAAATGTGTGTTTCATACAGGGTGTAGGGAAACAGTTTCTTCTCCCGTGCAGGCCTAGGATTGATGCTCTCACTGTCATATTCAGAGCCTGAGTTATTGCAGGGTCTAAGATAAGGTAAATCAAATTTGGTGACTGTTTGCAGCTTTTGTGTATTGGCCCATCATTTAATTATAATTATTATTTTATCGTTATTTAGCAGTGGTATGATAAGCATGTACGTTTTGCATCATGATAGTAGGATTATGGAGGCACGAGTATCAATAAAGTGGAACCCTGGGTTCTAATATTCCTGCAGGATCTGGGTCAGTGAGATGGTCTAATGAGCCTGATGTAATGTGGGGTTATGAGCATTTATGTTTCTAAAATTTTGTGTTAGTTTAATTAATGTAGTTTTTTTTGTTTTTTTTTTTTTTGTTTTTTGTTTTTTTTTTATATATATTATTCTCTTCTCAACCAAACAAAACTCATTAGTTAATTCGAACAAAAGTGATGCCTAAACAAATCTCTTTTTCTCTCATATTTTTTGCTTGTAGGGGATAGTGTGTGTGGAAAATGTCTATTTAATTCTACTTCTAATTTTGTTTTCAGTTATTCGAGCATTCGACCATTCCAAATATTAAAATTTTTATTGTGGTGGTTGGAGTAAATATTTTTTAAAATTTAAAATTTTAAAAAATAAATATAAAAATAGAGGGAAGAAACTAATATAAATGGGGATTGATTAGTACTTGCTCAGTATGACCAAAAATAAAAAATAAAAATAAAAAAATTATGATTTAATTAAAACTATTCTTAAAAGATGAGGCATTGACAAGAAAAGAAATAAAAAATATAGTACTGTTTTATTTCAAAAAATTTAATTTTGAATTATTTTTTAAAACCAAGAGGTTCTAGGATTAGTATAAATGAGACTATGAAATTCAAGAAGAAGAAAAAAGGTTGGAGAGTGTTTCCATGTGGTGTATCCACATTGGCCCTTTAAATTTCAACATAGTGAAAAAAAAAAATAGAGAAAAAAAAAAAGAAAAAAAAAAAAGGGCGCAAGAGGAGGGACCATTCTCTTGTTAGAGATAATGCTAATTAGTTAGAATTAGATTATCTAATATATTTGGTTGTTTAAATTGTGATAAAGATAAATCTAATTAGATAAGATATCTAATTAGAATAGAATTTTATATAATAATCTATAAATAGAGAGTATGAGACTATTATAGGTAATGAAGCGAGTCGCCTTAATTAATTAGTGGAAGCCCAAGAAAGATGTACGGGGCATGAAGTTGATTTTTTCAATAAATTCAAGTTTTGTTTGTTTTCATCAAAACGTATCAGATTCTTTCATTATTTGTCTTTATTTTTCTTTCTATTTTTTTGTGAAAATTTTATATACCATAACAAGTATATAGACGATACTTATTGAAGGCCCACTGCCATAACATCTCTCTCTATCTGGTCCATACACAGAGAAAGGGAGTTTCTTCTTGCTCAAATCAAGAAAAAAAAAGAAGGAAAAATAGCGAAGGAATGATGATGGCGACGACGACAATGACAGCGATCCCAAGGCTCTCTCTCTTCTCCAATAACGGCGGCTCCAAGGCAACATCAGTCACCACGGCAACGACGAGATGGTAAATGCGTGCGAACGATGTGGAAATTATCCTATCGCCGATTTGATCGAGCGGGCGTTTTCGTGATAGACTCGACACTTTCAAAATCGACCTTAGGTCGTTACTATTGTCATAATTATGTGTTCACCATCACCAAGTAGCCTTGGTTCCGGTATCGCCTCCACTATTATCAACATGTGCACAAACGATGATGACGATCTTATGTTGGGTGATCGAGCGACCGCCTTTGTGATAGGCTCGATACAATCAAACCCGATATCAGATCGTTACCCTCGTTGGACCGGTGAGTATATTTACAATACCGAGCGTGATAGGCTTTAACTGAGCACCTCAACTTCAAGCCGACTGCCAGGTCGCTAAACTAAGCACCTCAATTTTAAGCCGACCGTCATGTTGCTAAACTGAGCACTTCAACTTCAAATTGTACGCCATATCGATAAACTGAGTATTGAATTTCAAATCGACCGTCATTGAAAAGGTGGGGTTACCAAGCACACCTCAACCCATACAGCACACGAGAGCAACGAAAACAGAATTTTTCGTAGATAAAAGTAAACGAGAACGATCGTAGAAAATAAAACAAGTACGAGAATAACTAAGCAAATAAAATTAATAAGAAAACACAAGGACATAAGATTTACGTGGTTCGGCCAATAATGTGTCAACATACCTCCATGGACAAGACCACCTCAATGCGTTCTTCGATTAATCCACGACACAAAAATATAAAGAGTAAAATTGAATTACAAGAAACTCCCTCGCAGAGTTTCTCTACTTTTTCCTCTTAATTAAGATTTTTTTCAATGAAGTTCTGAAAAATAAAAGAAGAAATCACAAGAGTTAATATAACTCTAAAACATTTAATTCTAATAGAAAACAATCTCCGCTGTCCATCCGAGTCTCCGATTCACTTCTAGTCATTGATCTCCTCTTAAGAATTCTTTATAAAATATTCATGGATCATCCCTAATCTTTAGAAACAAGATTGGATCAAATTAGAGGCAAATCCAACACATTCAACTTGTCGTGGAGTTGAGTATCGTGATATCGACTCAAAACATGGCTTTACATAATCCAACAGTCATGTCGTTAAACTAAGCATGTCAACTTTAATCGACTGCCAAATCATTAAATTGAATTGATCAAGTTTCAATCAATCGACTATCAAGTCGCTAAACTGAGCAAATCAGGTTCAAATCAATCGACCGTCAAGTTGCTAAACTGAGCAAACT
This sequence comes from Tillandsia leiboldiana, assembly GCA_029204045.2. NCBI lineage: Eukaryota > Viridiplantae > Streptophyta > Magnoliopsida > Poales > Bromeliaceae > Tillandsia > Tillandsia leiboldiana. Next base: position 3,855,742 of record CM055076.1, on the reverse strand, counting down.
AAGATCAAATCAATCGATAACTAAGTCATTAAACTGAACAAATCAAGTTTAAATTAATTGATCGCTAAGCCGTTAAACTAAGCAAATCAAACTCAAACTCAACTCAACTTAACTCAACTTGACTGTTAATTTGTTAAACTGAGCAAATCAAATCAAATTCATCCAAATTTGATTGCCAAGTGGCTAAATTGAGCAATCCGAGCTCAAAATTAAACTGAACTCCAAATTCGAACGCCAAGTCATTAAATTGTGCAATATAATTTTAATCGATCGTCATGTCATTAAACTGAACAAGCTAATTATAATTGACCACGAAATACATAAACTGAGTATTTTACTTATATCCAGTGAGAATATGCCCTTGTTTAAGGTATTAACTTTAAAATTATATCAATACAAATTCATTTTTATACTACAGTTTCTCATTATCAGTATTTATTTTTGGTATTTTAATCAAGAGTTCTTTAACACCGCAAATATGGATTAATTAATAGCAGATTTTTAAGTCTACTCGAAGCTATGCACGTATAAATCTGATTTCAAAATAAAATTTGATCATATCTAATCTTGTAACGATCCGGCCCACTAGCAATAATAACTCGTTGGGCCCACACCACAGCCCAAAATGTTTAAGCCCAGTTATTATTACTAGTGTTCATATTTCTTATATACCCAATCACAAATCCAATCCTATCCGATGTGAAATTATTGGGGTATCATAAAACTCCCCACCGTTTAGACCTGACGTCCTCGTCAGCCTATTGGGGTGCCACAAAACTCTTTCCGTTTATACCTGACGTCCTCGTCAGCCCAAACACACACACAACCTAAGATCACCAGGCGATGTGAAACTGTCTCGCTAACCTAGTCATTCAGGCCCTGACATAGCCCATCACATTGTCTTTCAGATCCTGCCTCAGTCGAGACTCGCCACACACTTTCGGCTGGTGACTGATTTCGATACCAAATGTAACGACCTGACCCACTAACAATAATAACTCGTTGGACCACACCACAGCCCAAAATGTTTAAGCCCAATTATTATTATTAGTGTCCATATTTCTTATATATCCAATCACAAATCCAATCTATCCGATGTGGGATCATTGGGATGTCACAAATCTATACCACGAATGACTACTCACCGTGGGCCCGTTCGTCCATGGCAGCAGACAATGGCAAAAAATTAGAATGAGATTTTAGGCTCCAAAATAAATAACTCATTTATATATCTTCCACTTCTACGTAGCACAGTTGACGTATTGTAATAGAAGTTTCTATTAATAACAGGAAGTTATGTGAGGTGATGTTATTCCATAAAGATTTGGACACTTATCTCTGGAGGTGCTTGTGGATCTGCTCGGGGGAGTGGAGTTAATGGTTTTCACGCACAGGGAAATAAGTTGAATTCGGCATTGAAGGCGGGGTGGGAGCGGCGTGTACTTGCTAAGCCGGAACAGGGTGACGCCTTTTACCCTGGGGGTGGGTCTTTTAAAGAGGCGCTGCTCAGTCGAAGAGCGCATCCACACTTCGATCACCACTCTTTCGCTAAGAAGAGGCCACCTACGGTGCAGAAGAGGAGCGTGGGGAAGTGCTTTCGGTGTTTGGCGTCGGACCACCGGGCTGCCGTTTGTAGGGACCCCATTAGGTGCCTGGTGTGTTCGGGGACCGGACACCGTGCGACCCAGTGCAAGAAGAGAGGTCCGGCCATGAACAGAGCGCATCATCAGAGGCGAGGGAGGCCCTCGAACTTGAAGGCGTTCGTGCCGTACACTGAGGAATATCTGAGAAGGACGGAGCTTTGTTGCAATGCGCTCCTCGTGGACATTGTGCAACCTCCCGAGCTGGGACAATCCCCCCAGCAGATCATCGCGAATGCGTTGGCTCGCCGCTTCGGCGGTTACTCACATGACTTCTTCGTGGCGCGGTTCAGAGAGAGGGTTTTTGCGATCTTTCTCCCTGGCTGGGTCTCGGCAGAGGTCCAGATAAGAAGGCAAATCGTTACGCTGGATAATATCTGGCTTCGCTGCTACTCCTGGGGACCGCACTGGAACGCCCGACCGCACAGGGTGGCGTTCACAGCATGGATTAAGCTAATGAACCTCCCGTTCGAGTGCTGGACCACGGCCAGGGTGGCATCCATGGTCAGTGGGTTCGGGCGATTCATCAGAGCGGACGAGGTTAGCAAGGAAATGGGAGATCTCAGAACGTACCGTTGCCGGATCGCGGTCGACGCTATAAGGGAGATTTCGCTGCAACTATCAATCGTCCTCGGGGAAGAAGTCTTTGTGGTCCAAGTTTATCTGGAGAGTTGGGAGAGGGTGCAAGTTGGAGGCGGAGGCGGTGTTGACCCCCCGGCGCCGCCCCAAGACGGCTTCGGCAACGGTCAGGGTCGTGGGGACGGGGCTGACGCTGGAGGTCCCGCCGATCTCACGTTGGGCGGGAAGGGCGGAGGAAGTGATGAGGTTGGGGACCAAGACCAAGACCGTTTGTCGAAAATCTCTGACTCTGGTAGCAGAGTGGTGAGGGCAAGCGAGGGGGGCAACCACCCGCGACTAAGTCGCCCCTCGAAGCCCAGGGTGCCGGCGGCGGGGGTACGACTTCCTGATGGTTGTGGCGGAGGCGGAGGCGATGCGGCACCGCGAGGCATGCGCAGTGCGACGGTGTTAACGGTGCGGGGAGGGGGGGCGTCGGCCGACAAGCAGGCCGCGGTGCTCAGCTGCGGCGGGCGGCGATGTTGGGAGGGCACGCTTCGGATGCCACCAAGGTCGCGGTCCGGCGGGCGTCATGCTGGAGACGCCGGCGGTCGTGGAAGAGCCACAACGGCTCGTTGGGTCGCCCGGATCGAGGTGGCTTCCAGAATTGGAGCGGTGCACTCGCCGAGGAAGGTTGCACCAAAAGAGGAAGAGGCTCTTCGGGGTTGCAACGTTTTGGTCTGGGAAAGTTCCGGGGTTGAAAAAAAAGAGTATGGTTGCATGGGCTTTAAGAGGTGCGAGTTGGGGAACGAGCCGGATGGGGGCTCAAGGAGCGTGGTAGGTGACACGAGGCTCGAGATGGTTGGTGTGGGGCAGATCTCTTTTGGGGGATTAGGTGTGGTGACATTAATTTGGGGGGGGGGGGGGGGGGGTTGGGGTTGGGGAGGATTGTTTGGGGACCACAAGAGTGGCCTTCTATGCACTTGGTCTGCATGCTTTTATTAGTGGTGTTAGGTGGCTTTTTTTTTGGAATCTGGGCTTACCTCTTGAGGTGGGGCTACAGGGGGCTATCAATCTGAACGGGCTTCTGGTGGGGGCGTCCGAACCTCGGTCCGTGGGCCGGGCGGGTGACGGTAGGGGTGGATCCGAGGCGGAGCCGGTGTGGGAGGGCGCGGACTCTGAGGCTGCGTTCTTGAGGGATTTCGAGGGGGACGCGATGGCGGAGATCCCTCTTACTGTTACTTTGTCTGGCGGAGTAGCCGTCGCTGTTAGCGACGGTACGGTGGCGGGGGCTGCGCGTTGTGCTATCCCTAGCACACGCGCAAGCCAACATACTGTTTCGAGGGACTCGACTCCTATCCGTATCAGAGCAATCGCCAGGAAGACGCGGTTGAGGGAGGTAGTTGGGGTGGAGGGTGCTGGAGCTCGGGACATTCTCAACAGGGGTAAAATCAAAAAAAAAAGCCGGCGGAGCGGTGTGCTGCTGGATGACGCTGAGGTGGACTCCTTCGAGGAGTTCGTGCGCGGCTAGTGTCTGGGTGTCCCTGGTTGGTGGGCGGCGGGGTCCTGGGGTGGACTTTTTGGGGGGTTGTGTTTTTGTTTTGATGGTTCCTGTTGGGATCTGGCGGGTTTGGGTGTGTTTTTTTTTTTATGTTTTGCATCTGTAGCTGGAACGTCAGAGGGCTTAACAATCCATCGAAGCGGTCTGTTGTTCGTCATGTTATCTCAAATCTGCATCATGCAGTGGTTTGCTTTCAAGAAACTAAGATTTAGAACGTCTCTTGGTCTTTCCTTCGGAGTGTTGTTGGGCCTTATTTAGATAAGTAGATGTTTATCGCGGCGAACGGGACGTCCGGGGGCCTGATTACGTGCTGGAGTTCTAGGGATTTTGAGTGTAGCGATGTCTTAGTTCGCGTTTTTTCTCTTAGCTTCGTCTCCGCCATCGATCTAGCGGGGAGCACTTCTTCGTCACCAACGTCTACGGGCCACCTACCTGGGAAGGGAAAGACCACTTCTGCTCGGAGTTAGCTTTTCTGAAGGATAGTTGCATGGGCAATTGGGTTATCTATAGGGACTTCAATTTCACGAGGTCCCAGGACGAATGGGTTGGGAGGAGGTGGAGTGATAGGGCTACCAACTTGTTCAATGACCTGATCTCTGATTTACAGCTTATTGACCTACCTATGATAAACTCAAGGTATACCTCGTCCAGTATGCAGCGTGAACCCTCCTTGGCGAGACTTGATAGATTCCAGATCTCGATAGAGTGGGACTCTCTCTTCCCGATATCGGAGGTCGAGGCCCTACCTAGAGTTACTTCGGACCACTGCCGCATTGTGTTGTTGGCTGGGGGTAAACATAGGCCTAAGAGCAAAGTGTTTAGGTTTGAAGAGGTGTGGCTCAAGCGTGAGGACCTTCTGTCGTTGGTCCCTGGTTGGTGGAATGAGGTGAAGGATAGGAACTTGAGTATCTTAACTTTCACAGCCAAGCTGAGGCACTGTCGCACAATGATAAAAAAATGGTGTGCCATACATTTCTACAGTATTAAGAAGGCGTTGTCGAGCCTCAGGACGGAAATCCTGGATCTAGATAATTTGGAGGAGCACCAGGCCTTCTCAACTGATCAGTTCGAGAAGAGGGAGCAGCTGAAGACCAACCTAGCTAAGGTTCTGGAAGATGAGGAACTACTGTGGAAGGCTAGAGCCAAGCAAAGGTAGCTGAGGGAAGGTGACGGGAACACCAAATTCTTCCATGCGTGCGCAAACAGAAGGCGAAGATTGAACCTGATAGGAACGGTGCAAGATGACGGTCGTGTGTACCGATCGGAATTGGAAAAGAAGGAATATTTCCTACGTAAGTTTAAAAAGCTCTTCGCCCCCGGGGATGCCGGGTCGATTAGCTTTGGAGATTGAAGCGAGCTTTTTAGTACGAGGCGGCTCTCGACGGCGGACCGACGGAATCTGGTTGCCCCCTTTACCTTGGATGAGATTAGAAAGGCGACATTCCAGCTCGGTAGTGACAAAGCGCCGGGGCCTGATGGCTTTCCCTTGAGCTTTTTCCAAACCTTCTGGGAGACTCTGAAAGGTGACATTTGGAGTATCTTCCAAGAGATGCATGCGGGCAGGTGCTCAACTGGTCCTATTGACTACTCTTACATCTGTCTTGTCCCCAAGATTGAGGGACCCTCGAAGGCTAAGGACTTTCGACCGATTTGCCTCCTGAACGGGATACAGAAGATAATTTCGAAGGTCCTAGCTAACTGACTTTCACCTGTGATGCACACCATGATCGGGCACAACCAATCGGCGTTCCTCAAAGTTAGGAATATCTCTGACGCCTTCGCTACAGCATGCGAACTAATTGGGTGGAGCAGCAGGTACAAGGTCGAGGGAGTAGGTGTTAAAGTGGATTTCGAAAAAGCCTATGACAAATTGAACTGGGCTTTCCTGGCTAAGATTATGGAGTGGTGGGGTTTCGATTTGGTATGGTGCGACTGGATTAGACTTTGTATTGAAAACGCCAAAATGGCGGTGCTAGTGAACGGGGAACCCACTAAGTGGTTCAGGAGCAACTAAGGGGTGAGACAGGGGGACCCCCTCTCCCCCTACCTGTTCCTGCTGGTGGCAGAAAGCTTAGAACGAATGACGGAGGCGGCGGTCAGTAACAACCTTATCCGTGGCGTGGGCCCGATGGCGGAGTGTAGGGTCGCTATCATACAGTACGCCGACGATACCCTATTTTTTTGTGGAGCAATGAAGAAGTACCTAAGGAATCTCAAGTTCATATGGTTGCTATTTGAGTGGGCTTCTAGTCTTAGGGTTAACATGGATAAAACGGAGCTCTTCTATACGGGCAGCAGAGAGGGCAAGGCGGTAAGGCTTGCTAGCATCTTGGATTGTAAAGTTGGGGCTTTCCCAACGCGATATCTTGGTCTGCCCTTGTCTGACAGGCCTCTGAGAAAGGAGGACTGGAGAGATGTCATTACGAGAGTGCGAAGTCGAATTGATAGGTGGCAGGCCAAGTTGCTTTCCAAGGGCGGCTGTCTTACTTTTGTCAACGCGGTCCTTGCGTGCCTCCCTCTCTATTCCTTTGCAATATTCAAAGCACCCAAATGGGTCGTCAAGCGGACTGAGGTTCTGAGAAGAGATTTTTTCTGGACCGGGGGGTTAAAAGAGGTAGGGAGGGAGTGCTTAGTTGCCTGGAAAAATGTGTGCAGGAGTAAGGAGGAAGGTGGTATGGGCATTTTAGACCTTGCTACTATGAACGACACACTCCTCACCAAATGGTGGTGGAGGTTCTTCACGCTCCCGAAGCTACAGTGGAACCTTCTAATTCGTGCGTTGTACTACCTGCGAAGGAGACCACTGGGGGAGGGTAGGTCTTTTAGGCCGGCTTCGCAATGGTGGAGAAATGTCCTTAGTACCAGGGATATCTTCAAGGGAGGTGTTTCGTTCGTACTGGGGGACGGGAGAGCGACAAACTTTTGGTCTGACAGATGGTGTGGGGAGATGTCGCTACAGTCCTGCTTCGCTGACATTTTTAATGAAGTGGTGGATAAAATGCTTAAAGTGTGTGAGGGGGCTGACCAGAGCGGGTAGTCCTGGGGAATCATTTTGAGAGGGCTTGTTTTGAGGGGGAGTGTGGAGTGTAGTCGGGTTGCACAACTCAAGGAGGCTCTGGAAGGGTTCAGGATAGGGCTTGGGCCGGATGTGGTAGTTCGGCGGTGGTGTGCAAATGGTGGATTTACCGTGAGATCCACGTACAGGGTACTTAATGATGGGGGCCTTAGAGACTATTGCGCGCTAACAGCCTGGTGCCCTCGTCTACAACTCAAGGTCCAGATCTTCGTGTGGTTAGCTCTCAGGAAAAGGATCCAAACAGCCGATAACCTCACGAAAAGAGGGCGGACCGGTAATTTACTGTGTGTTTTTTGCGGTACCGAGACGGAATCCACGAATCATCTCCTCACAAAGTGCGTTTACACTCAGTTCTTGATGTGGACGATCTTCGAGGATTTGGACAGGGACAACCCGAGGGTAGATACTAAAAGTGTTTGGGAAAAATGGACGACCCCGGGGGATCCTCTGCATGTCAACAGAAATCTGGTTAGATTGGCTGTTATCTGGTGGGTGGTATGGTTGGTAAGGAACAAGGTGATTTTCCATAACTCCTCTACTGACCCCCTGGTTGCGAAGACCTGGACTAGCCGGTTAGGACATCTGTGGGACGAGACTAGGGGTCCGTGTTGGAGAACTGCTCGGGTGGATCGTTGATCGTTTATCGCTTATCATTTTTTTTTTTTTTTTTTCCCTTCTCCAAGACCTAGTTGTCTCACTGATGTAGCCTAGTTCATCCTCTAATTGAATGAAGCGGATAGCGCACTGCCTTTCTCTCAAAAAAAAAAAAAACATTATGCAGACAGCGCGTTTATGCCGTGACAACATTCAGTAATAATTTGGTGGTTGCATCCTACTATAGCACTGAAGATGGTGTTTTTTCCTTCCACACTACAATGTGGTAGGGGTGGCAATCCAGCTTGTTGTTCGTGAGCCAGTTTGTGTTCGGCTCGAAATGAGCTCGAGATAGAATCACTCGTTTAATAAACGAGCCGAATTTTCCAGCTCGTTTAATAAACGAGCCGAACACGAGCTGGGGTCAGCTCGCTCGTGTTCGGCTCGATAACAGTTCGAAGATATATATATATATATATATATATATCTATAATTTAATTTTTATCCCAACTTAAATATAAAATTCAACTCCGTTATAAAGAGATCTAATTGTAAAAAAGTCTCATTTATCTATACTGAGTTAGAATGTAAAATTCTGGTATTGACTTTTTGGTTATTGGATCAAAATTCAATAATAATGATTATTTGTGAACCATTGTGTCCAAAAAACTATTATAATTAATTCAAGATTAAAAATATTAAAGTGCCAACACTTTAGTTCTTTTAAAAACATCTTGGCCGAATTTTATATATATATATATATATATATAGAGAGAGAGAGAGAGAGAGAGAGAGAGTAAGTAGAGCTTATATGATTTTAAAAGCACAAATCCATCCATGCATATGAATTTTTTATCATTGGATTTGTATTAAAATTTATATTTTTGTAAAATCAACTAAAGAGGGAGAAAGATAAAGTATAAAACATAAATCCCAATATAAATCTAATGGCAAAAAATTCACAAGTATGGATGAGCTTGTACTTTTAAAAGCATATAAGCTCTACTATATATATATATATATATATATATATATATATATATATATATGAGAAATGAGAAATGCTCGTATAAATTTTACTATTTAGATTTTATGCCAACCTAACATAAAAAAAAAAAAAAATCAATTTTTTATGAATTTTAATTATTAAATTAAGATTTTAATTTTTTAATTTTCTTTCACTTTTACACCTAATAGTAGGAATAAAAATCTAATTGTTCTTTGTAAGCCAGCTCGTATTCGACTCGTTAATAAACAAGTCAAATTTTTCAGCTCGATATTTAAACAAGCTAGCTCGTGTTCGGCTCATTTATTAAATAAGCCGACGGTGGGCTCGTTGACACCCCTACAATGTGGCTTGCTTTATTATCATCAGGCCAAACCGATTTGACCCTTCATCAAGTAGCACTTGTATATCTTACCGCCCAAAGAGGCCGACTAGGATGAAGGAACAGACAAAAAAAAAAAAAAAAAAAAAAAAACCTTCTCGGTAGAAATCTCTAAAGCTTAAAAATTATATAAAATAATAAAAAATAGAGATTTTAAAAATCATCTTAAAATTAGGGGGGCAGGTACGAATCATAATCGGTGGGATCTGATATATATGCAAAAACACACGTAAAATACGATGCATAGTAAATTTTTCTATGGTGTCACATTTAAAATTGAAATCTTGAAATTTTAGGTATTGATCAAATTTTATAGTGTAATGATTAACAAATATACCGAACAATAATGGAAAAAATTGGAAAAGGATTTAATTGACAGAATATACCAAATGTGTTAACAGCAAATAGAATATTACAAAATTTACAGAGAAATGTTTACGACAAACTTTCAGAAAGAATGCCAAGTAAATAATTCTTGAGTTATTTCTTCAACCAACCGAATACACTAAATTCCCAAGAATTTAGATAAATTACAGTAAAAGGCAAAGAACAACAAGCTACAAGGTTCAGTTTGTTTTAACAAACTGAATTATAAGGAAAAGATGATATATGTAACACACAATAAAATGAAATAGAAAAAAAAAAAAAAAAAAAAAAGAAAAAAAAAAAAGAAGAGATAAGTGCATTTCTTCTCTTCATCTTTTCCTAACTGATCTCACTGCTTCAATGCATCAGCTCTCTGACGAGCGAATCCCGGCTGAAATAAAGTGATTTGCAATGTGAGGTCCCAACAAGAACACAAACCAGAAAGAATCATATGCAAGCTGCATCAGTAGGAGAGCACTCACATACTGCAGAAAAGATTTAGATAAGGAGAATCGGCTAAAGCATCATCTAGTGCCTCCAAAAACTCCCAGTTTGCATAACAATTTTAATTTCGCGATCAAGTGCACCATAAACCCCTTGAAATATCATGCTTTTTATAAATGGCCACCCAAACTTCAAGTTTGAAAGGAAGAATAAAAAAAATTACCTGAACAATCATGGCCAAATAAATGAACCATGTACTACCCTTAACTCCATTAGTTTCTCTTAAAGCCATCATAAAACCAAATGATTGAAATAATGTTATACTCCATTTAGGCATTCAAAAGAAGAGCAGTAAGAATTGAACTTCTAAAAGTCACGCGATAGTCACGGCCTGATGGCCCTTAAAGAAAAAATAGCAAGTCGTTGATAGTCTGAATGTTCATTCAGATTTTTCCAACTTTCGAAAGTTTGGTATGCCAATTGTAAAAGTGGCGATAGTACAAGTAGGGTAGGTGCATTTTTCTTATGATAGTTATGCATATATTTGTGCAATCAATGAACGGATTACCAAACTGTATGCCCAGCATTCTCCCTATAAACCAAAAGGGCCATGCATAAATCATGAGAAATTTGTACCTGAAGTAGCATAGACGGAGCCCGCGGAGTCCCTGCAGTAACATGGCTTCGAGTCTTCCTCCCATTGATAGCCAGAGCCGAGGGGCTATTACCGGTCGTGATATCCCAGAAGCTGCGCTTCTTCGCGGTTGGAACAGGAGAAAGAAATCGGTGGCCAGGACTCTTGAGCTCTCCTTTCGCCATTTCATCTCTCTCTCCCTTTCGCAAGCTCGCCCTTGTGATAATTCTTCTCTCGCCTCCTTCCTTAGGCTTTAAACTTTTCTTATTGATCAACTCGCGAATGAACTCGTCCTTCTGCTTAAGGTGTAGTATGTGTTCCTTCTTCATCTTCTCTATCTCAGTCTCCAAAGCTTTAACTTTCTTTTGAAGTTCCCGAACAAATGCATCGTTGTTGGTGGGCTTTCTCCTGGATTCGGGGGTGTAGAAGCAATTTCCAGCTAAGATAGTGCACTTTGGTTTTCGTTGGATCGAATATGAAGGAGAGAGAAGAGGTGAGGGGGCAGCAGGGGGTGCTGGCGAGGAGTTTGCAGCCAGTGATTGTGCCTGAACTGTTAGTAGCTTTTGTTGGTTCCGCACTAACTGCTGTCTCAGCTCGCTGTTCTCCTTCTGCAACTCTAATACTAGTTTAGCCTGATCAGTCTCTGATTCCAGCACCTTAATTGCCTCCTCATTTGCCCCACATGCCTGAGAAAAATATGGTTGGAGTTAATTTAGCTGTTAATTTAGCAAAAGAGAGATATCAAATGGCCAAGAATCTATCCTTTCATTATGGAAATACTGGATGCCATGGAGAGAAGCTATCAATCATAAGGGACTCTATTTGAATGTTAGAACAAACTATCAGAATATAATGACTTGTGCTGCGTGGGGATCTTCAATTGTGATATTACAATGCTAAAGTCTGATTTTTAGCTATCATGAAATCAATAATTCTGAACTTTGGGATAGTCGTTTCCATATAAAAGGTTTTGTATCATATTCAGAGAACAAATATTTAGAGGCCATGTGCACTATCTAGTTATCGACATCTTTTCATACTCTCCATAATATAATTGCCATATTTTGCCCCTTAAGTGTACAAAAGAAGGCGCGGAAAAACATATTTATACACTAAAGTTTTACCAAACACTAACAAATCTATACCTGCAAAGCATATTTATACCTGCAAAGAAACCCTAAAGTTTTAACAAACACTAACACATCTAGTCAGATGCAAACCTTAGTTCGTATCTCCTTGGCACGATCCGCCCAGTGGAGAGTGTTCTGTGTCTCACCAAATGAGAGACTGCAGGGACTAATATTAGCAATCATGACGGTATTACATGGCCCTCCAAGTGAATCCTTCAAAAGTTGGGTCAGCTTTGAATTCCGATAAGGTATGTGCTTCTTTCCCTCCACAAGAGCATTGATACAACTGCTCAGCGCAAGGAGGGAGCGATTTATATTGGCTCCTTCAAGGGATCTCTGAGTTCTTTGATCAGTTGCTAGGGCTCTCTCTGAGCCAGCAAGATCAATTAGCGAGAGTTTTCCCACTCGGGTCACAATGTAGCCTGATTTTCTGACTTTATATTCTGCAACAACCTACATTGCGTAACAAGTTAATGGATCAAATAAATAAATATTTAGAAGAGTTTAGAGCGAAAGGGTTAAATTAAAAAACCAACCTGCAGTATTGCATGAGAGCGGGAAGAGGTCTCATTCATTCGAGTTGGTTCAGTCGTTCTGTTCTGATTACCTTGTTGAAGCAATTTCATTACCTGTTACGGATATCAAGAGCAAAGCAATCTGTAAGTTCTTGCCCTGTAAAACAACAACACATAAATAATAAAACAGTGCTGTAGAACAGTAGTTACTTCATCTGTTGAGTAAGCTCTGTACTGGGTGAGCCCCGCAGCGACAATTCCCTGAAAAAGTCGACACAAAACAATTTTCTTTTAGTTGATGAGTTTACATAATCTAAGATGGACAGTATAATGCTCTAATCAAATGTTTTTTTGAAAAAAAAGGAAAGAAAAATTTCTTCCCTTAAATTGTATATGATGTAATGGATCAACAAATGGCAAATTGTTTGCAGTCCATCTGTCACCGCATTGAACTGTATAAAATTTGAGTTTAAAAATATAAGAGTAAACCTGTTTGTCTTCTCGCAGGACAAGAGGTCTTCCAGGGGACAGCAGATCTCTTACAGTCTCATTGTAGACCTCTAGATAAGAAAGTTGAACAGAGTGATTGCCGTCGTAACTCCTCTGCCTAATCTTAAAGAACAGGTCCTTTATGGCTAGCACCATGACTCCGGGGTTCTCCATTGTCCCCAACATCGTGTACGTTTTCCCGGCTCCCGTCGCCCCGTAGCAGAAAACTGATCCATTCCTCCCTTGAAGTACGCCCTCTACGAGATCCGCTGCTCTGCATAGAATAAAACAAACCCATATCGGACTAATGCTATAAGCACGCTTTAAAGAGGAAAAGCTGTTATGATGAGCGCACAAACGAAAACAAAATAAAAAAGTGATCACCACACAAAAGCAAATCTCAAATACAAGACAAAATAATGAACACGCAGATTTATGTGGAAAACCTTTTGCAAGAAAAAAATCACAAGCGAAGGAGAAAGGTTTCACTATATCGAAAAATGAATACAAGAAAGTTCTTAATGATTCAATCCATCGATCTCTCTAGGACCAAAGAAAAGAGAATAAAAAATTCTTAACGGATTTTTCTTATTAGATCCTATCAGTCTGAGCCCTTCGCATCCACCACAAACATCTAATTTTTTTTTTTCCAAAAATTTACTAAATTTTGTCGACGCACCGCGAAACCGTCGGCGAACAGGAAACATAAAATCGAAGCGATTTCTAATTTTGGAACCAAATCTGACAAAAGTGAATGAGAATTAAGATGAGTTTAGCAAAATGCACTGATGAAGCGCAAAATGCAGTTATATCTACTTTTAGGCATTTCTACAAACATCTCATGTACAACATCATTGAATAGTGAGCATAACTAAGGAGCGAACTTAAGCCCCAAATTCTAGTTTACTATGCGTAAAAGATCCATTATTGAATGATTAAAGGCGGGGCTCGAGCCTGCGATCTCCTCTGATAGGAACAGACCAGGAGAATTCTTAACAAGCACCAAGAAGAAAGGAAGTGAGGGATGATTACGTGGTGGCGTAGACTTGTTGCTGCGTCGTCGAATCGGGGAAGGAGACGTCGAAGGAGAAGTGGCGGCCGCGGACCCTCTTGAGGCGGAGGTAGTCGGTCTCCGACGCGAACTCCGTCAAGTACACGTCTTTCTTGTTCACGATCCTTACGCAGCTCCTCGAACCCCCGTCCTTCTCCTTCTTCGACATGGGCCGCAATCTCACATACACCATAATCCTACTACTCCCTCCCCCAACCTCCCCATTCTCCGACGCCGCATTAAAAGTAGCGGCGGCGGCGGCATTCTTGGTCCTAGTGACCCTGCCCTCCGATTGCGTGCCCAAAGCCCCCATGGAGAGCTTCCGAGCGACCGTAGTAGGCGGCTGCAGCGGCAGCTTCTTGGGGCAAGAGTAGACGGCGATGCGGGGGGCTTCCGGGAGGTTCTCCTTGGCGTGCTCGCCGGCTCTCGGGAAAACCACGTGATTCGTCCTCGCCGCCGCCATGGACGGGCTCGGCAACACGACGATGTTCTCCTTCATCGGCAAATCGAGCGTTTCCGCTGCTGCTGCTGCTGCTGCTGCTGCTTCTTCTTGGGAATTCTCTTCCTCCTTCTTGCGGTTGGAGTTGGCGAGGTCGACGCTCGGGTGGTGGGTGGCGAGAGCCCGAGCATCGGACCGCTTCGACGGGTCGTGGGACGAGGCCAAGTGCTGCTTGTGCTGCTCGTAGAAGAGGGTGAGGGCCCTCATCTTTTCCTTGAGGCCATGGTGAGGGTTCCGGAGAATCGCCGTGCCGTGGACTGGGTTCGAGGAAGCTTCTTGGCCCAGCGAGGACGGCGGAGGTGGCCGGTCTTTGCGATCCGCCGAGACCTGCGATCGGGTCGACACCGGCATGTTCGGAAGAAATTGGAGAAAGCCAAGCTTATTCTGGCATTGAATTGAGATTTCTTTTTTTTTTCTTTTTTTTTTTCCTTTTTTTTTTTTCGATGGAGATTTGGAAGTGCTTCTTCTTGCAGCAGAAGCTGGGAGAAGGGGGGGAATGAAGGGAGGAGGATTTGGGAAGATCTTGGAGGAGCAATCTAAGGCGTTGGATGGGGAGGGAATGGACGGCCAGGAAGGATCATGGTCTGAGACTGCTGGATCGTGTAACGGTCGGAAGAGAGCTTGTCAGGGCCTAACGGTCGGCATCATTTGAAACTTTTTTCCGCTCTCTTTAAATTATTAGTTAAAAAATCAGGGTCATAAAAAGGCAATAATTAATTAATTAATTAAAAGGGGTCAAGTGAGTCCTCATGCTCTTGACTTTACCCAATTAAAAAATTACCGGGCTACTGGGCCGAGGTTAACTCTATGGGCTTACCATATTAATTTCCATAAAATGTGCTATGCTGTAAAGCACAGTGCTACTTAAGTACTATTCTTAGGTATGTTTGTTTCGGGGCTAAAACCGAGAATAAGAGGTTTATCCTTCTTATTCTACGAAACGCATCAAGAATTATTTGATACAGTAGTTCTAGTACAAGCAGAATAAGCTGGAACAACAGTTTTTATCTATTATTTTATAATTTTTTTTTTTATTAAACTATCCCTCCTCCCTTCCTTTCTCTCTTTCCAATACATTCTCATCATCACAAATTCCTCTCTCTCCTTTCTCTTTTTTCCTTCCCAATACACTCTCATCATCACAAATCCCTCTCTCTCCTCTCTCTCTTTTCCTTCCCAATACACTCTCATCATCATAACCTCTTTATTCTTCTTATTTCTCATTCTCATACCAAACACAAAATCTCTTATCCCTGGAACCGAACCAAACGCTTTTTCGCTCTTATTCCGTACTTTATACCTATCCCCAGAATAGCTAGTTCTGGTTATTCCGTTACCAAACGATACCTTAGAGTATACTATTATATTATTAATAACACCAAGCATTTAGTGCTATCGAGTTTTCAACTATTAAATCTATTCATTTGGTCATTTTCAGTTTTAAAATTATACTATTCCATCAATTATCTACTAAATTTTACGAGGTCATTATTATTCTAACCGCATATCCTTTTATTCAAAAGCACCAATAACTTAGTGCTATTAATAATATAGTAGTCTAAGAAACATATTATTATTATTTTAAATTCTCTCAAACAAGAAGTTCTTTGTAAATTCTCACCATAGGAAAACTTACAATTTAATGTTTGCCGCACTGTGCTCAAATGACTGTAGTTAATAATAGAAACAAAAAATCTTATAGTTTATTCATATAAATTGAAGGACGGTTTGGCGAGAATATTAGAGTGCGCAAAGTTTGTTGCAAATATCTTGTGTAAAATATCTATTTTTTAACTGTCTTTAATTTTTTCCTGTTTAATTATTTTATATTTTGAGTCTATTAATTATTTCCAGATGTGAAAGCCTAACTTTGAACCCAATACGAAGGTATGAAAATAGTACGAGTTTCCGCAAGTCCCAAATTATCTTTTTTGTTTTTCCATTTAATTATTCTAAGTTTTGGGCCTACGAAACTGCCTCAAGCCTTGATTGAAAGGAGAGGTTTGAATACAAAAAAAAAAAAAAATGTGAACATACAAATATTAAAATTACTATTTTATATCAAGAATAATAATTATTTAACATTCTTTAAAAGATACGCTTGTTATATATATATATATATATATATATATATATATAGTCTGGCTAGTATACTATTGATAGTATCAAATATTTGGTGCTATTAAATTTTTTATCATTAGATCAGGTCCTTTAATTATTTTTACCCATTAGATTTTACTATTTTTTTAATTATTCATTAAACCCAAAAGGCCCACTATCATCTCAACCACATACCAATGACTTTGTACCAATGACTTTGTACTATTAATAGTATTCCAGCCTATATATATATATATATAGAGTTGGGCTGGAATGCTATTGATAGCACCAGCCCAACTTTGCCACCCATTTTATACCCTTTGGATTGCGTTGAGATTTGTGAAAGCTATTTAATTTTTACTTTTTCTTTTTACTTTTTCTTTTTTCTTTTTTTCATTAAATAGCTTTCACAAATCTCAACGCAATCCAAAGGGTATAAAATGGGTGGCAAAGTTGGGCTGGTGCTATCAATAGCATTCCAGCCCAACTCTATATATATATATATATATATATATATATATATATATATATATATATATATATATATATATATAAAGAGAGAGAGAGTACACCTTATATATTTTCAAAAGCACAAATCAAACTATACTTGTGAATTTTTTATCATTAGATTTGTATTGAGATTTGTAATATTATAAAGTTAACCAAAGAAAGAAAAAAAAACTATAATTACACAAATCTCAATGCAAATTTAATGATAAAAAATTTACAAATATGATTTGACTTATATATATATATATATTAAAATGTAATTATTAATTGAACAAAGAATTGATATATTAAAATGCAGATTCAGAAACACATTTATCATCATCAGTATGAGAGGCTAGTAAGCTAATTAAAGATACCTGCAACAGGACCAGAGCCCAATTTTCACCAATCGTACGTTATAAACTGAGGTATCTTATACAGAGAGGATCGAGAATGAATCGTACCCAACTCTCGTGATTTTTCTCTTGATCTCCAAAATTACAATACAGTATCCATCGTGTGATCGTCCAAATCAATGTGGGCCACTGTATTTGTTATGCTTTCTCATTTTTCCGTAGCTTGTATGATATTTTTATAAATATATATATATATATATATATATATATATATATATATATATATATATATATATATATATATATATATATATATATATATATCACACTTATTTTACCCACTTTTTTTTATTAAATGTAATATATTTTTCTATAATTTCAAATAAAGCATAAAATATTATTTTGTACATTAATTATATATTAATTCTACACTAATCAAAGATTTCCCATCACATTCCTTAAGAACTATAGATTCGTTAGGTGGGTGTTCGTTTGCATGATACAAGAAATTGGGCGCCCGATCTTCTGATCACAGTTTTTTAAAAATTTATCTTTCGACTGCAGTCGGATGAAGTGTAAAGTCAAATTTGCGAAACTTGCAAGCTCCTGGGGCTTTCTGACTTCTCTACTTTCGAACATTTCCTTAGCCATTTTTGAACAAAAATTCTTTTCATTTCAAGTAACCTTCATCACGAGCAATCATTTATAGGAGGTATAAAGTTGGAAGGAAAGAAAAAAGAAAAACAATCGAAAACTAAAAATGATTCATGTTAGAGCCTTTCTCTCGCAATAAGTAAATAACCACACAAAATAATACAATGTTAATAGAAGGGACTAACAAAATAACAACCAACACAAAATCAATCAAATTTTTCAAGCTTTAGCTGCAGCATGAGTTTTTCTTTAGAAAAAATGATAGCATACTACTGTTTCATTTAATTGGAAGATGAACTAAGTTACAAAATAAGACAGTCGAGCCTCGACAAGAAAAAAAAAAAGAGCCATAAGATGAGATTAAGGAGCGTCCTAAGAATTTCTATATATGGAAACGAAATTCGATCCACCAACAATTAACTCGCGTTGCGTTTCTGTTTTCTACAATTTTTTCTATTATGCTCTAACCAAAAAACTCATCAAGTAATGACAATTGTTGATAGCTCCTTTATCCCTAATGCGCGACCGATAGTTCGGCTCGTTTTCCACTATTTGCCGACTGAATGAGAAGCTTGTACGAAAACTTTGTTAGATAAGTTAGTCGCCAAATTCTCTTGGAATTTTCTAACTCCATGAATAATACATGCAGTACCCAATGAAAAGAAGCAGAACTCATGGAGTGCGTTCGCGATCAGTCACGATGGCGTTGTAGCATCATGTTGTGCCGATCGGAGGGCGCCGAGGGCGAACGCCACCCCCTCCGGTGAAAGAAGCTGAAACCTAAGGCCCCTATATTGCCCTGGTGCACAGAACCACCTGCTTTTGTATTCTCCACGCTATGTATGTGGCCATTACTACTGCATGTTGCATGAAACAATTGGAGCAAAATTAAGAAGAGGAGGAAACAAGAAGAAGCAAATTTCATTTTAGATATATAAAAGAGAATGGATTGAAGAGAGAGGTTTGCTCATGGTTTGTGGAGAGTGGTGCATTTGGGTCTCTTATACATGTGAGGGAGTTAATGCATTAGAAAAGGACTAGGAAGGGGAGAATTAGAAGCAGATCTGTGGCTTGTGGTATAGAGATTTGAGATCTTCAATTGGAATAAATTAAAGCAGCTAAATAGTGAAAAATTCTCAATGTACTGGCCAAGGTTAAAACCTTGGCCTAGGACCACGACTGTGCGCGTAACAGAATCAAGTTGTATCCTGTATAAAATGTCGTGTGCATGTTATAATGTTTGTAATTTACGTGTAAATGTATATATATGTCACATTTTTTTTGACTGAACCAAGTTAAAACTTTTGGACAATTAGTATCAGAATTGATGATTTATATATATAATGATCTCATAATATTTATCTAAATAATATGGTGTGATTGAGTCGACGACTCTTAATTACAAACATAACTAATTATAACTTGTATAGAAGAGTTATAATTAATCTATATCTATGTAACTAAATATAAATTCATGAACTCTCATATGAATAATGGGAAATTTCATGTACAACATGTTCTAATACATAAAACTCTCTAACATATATAACAAACTATTCATATTATGGTACCCAATACAAAAAATATTAATACTAATTTTTTTCGTACAGTAAATTGCACCACTAGCTACTCCGCGCTAGGTTTTTGTTTTGATCTTTATACTTAATATAAGTTCGACATTAATTAAAGATTATAAACCATTTTTTAGAAAAATTCACTTAGTCTTTATATATTTATTTTATTATAGAGTAAATTACTGCATACACCTAGCTAGTATATATATCGCATATATTAATTACATTTCAAGTTAACCAGTCCTATAATGAATTATTTTTTTGATTAAATTATTAAGTTAAAATCGAGTACAAGGAGAGTACGTACTCGTATAAATAAAATCCTATATATGGTGCCATTTATATAGCTGATTTTGTAGTGGGATTGCATAGTACAAAATTACTATCGTGCCACGTTCCTACCTAAGTGCCATTTATTTCTCAATAAGTATTTTTAATTAGTGTAATTTTTTAGTAAATAGTAATAAATATTTGTTGACAAGATGTTCAAACTTTCAAATAGCTCATAAGTATCGTTCCGTTCAGAAATAAATAAAATTTATTTATTTGTAAAATTAATATAATTTTGGAAATAAGTAAAAATAAAATTAATTTGGCATTTGGATGACAATTAGATTGTTTTGAGAAATAAAAAAAAAATAGTATTTGGTTGGTTGGATTGGAATAGTAAAAATAAGGATAATTATAATTTTAATATAAACTATTTTATCTAATTAATTAATATCAACATATTAATTAAGTAGTAGTTTAATAAATTATAATTTTTTTGGTTACCAATATTGTATTAGATAAAAGGGTTAATTAATTACATACGGCTACCCGTAAATATATCGAATAGCAGATATATTCCTACAAAGTTCAACTTTTCATATTTATCCCTTCAAAAGTTATAAGTTATTCATATATATCCTCCGGTTTATTACCGTTAGTTCATTATTTATTTTTTAACAGATTATATGTAAAATGACAGTTTTACCCTTTCAAAAACATCCCTCCAAAAATATGAGCTGTTAAAATAATATAAAAATGTCTTGAAGGATAAAAAGATAAATTTACCTCACTTACTAACTAAGATTAAGTATTTAATCTATAATTAACTAAATTTTTTTAACAGAGATAGACGGTAGAGATATATATGAATAACGTTGGATTTTTGAAGGAATAAATATGAAAAGTTAAACTTTGTAGCTAGGAATATATATGTTTACAGGGTGCCGTATACAATTAACCCTAGATAAAAAAAATATATTAATTAATTAATTAATTATAAAAAATAAGTTAACTTTTTAATTAATTAGTAAATTATTTAATTAGTTAGATAATTAGTTAAGAAATTAATTAGATTAGCTAGTCAAAATATTAATTGGCTGATCAATATAAATAATGGTTATTGAATATATAAATATTAAATAATTAATTTTAATTAGCTAATTAATTATAAATAATAAATTAATTAATTATTTAACTACTCAAGTAATAGATAATGATTAAAATACATTAATTAGATTAATTAATGAGTTAATATAATAATTAAATTAGATTTAAAATTTAATATATTAAGCTTGTTCGATTTGCGTGACACTCCAATAATCTCATATTAAATGAAACTGGAGTTCTGATTGGGTATATAAGAAACATGAATACTAGTAATAATATCTGAGCTTAACCATTTTGGGTTGTGGTTTGATCTCAACGAGCTATTATTGCTAGTGGGCGGGATCGTTACATTTGGTATCAGAGCAAATTACAAGCCGTAAGTGTGTGACGAGTTTCGGCTAAGTCTGGATCTAGATGGCAGGGTTAGCGATACAAGTACGTCAGGCCTAAACGGGAAGAGTCTGTTCTGTTACACCACAATAATCCCACATCGGATAAAAATGAAATTATGATTGAGTATATAAGAGACAATGGACACTAGTAATAATAACTGAATTTAAGTATTTTGGGCCGATGGCTTAGACCCAACGAGTTATTATTGTTAGTGGGCCGAATCATTACAATCTGAGAACAAATTTGTTTTAGGGATTAGATGGAAAACTATTCTACCCTCGTACTAACTTATACTTAGTGTTTATTTTTATTTTTTATTTTTATTTTTTTAAAAAAAAAGAAAAAAAAAAAAAGAAAAAGGAGAATAAGGACTTATTTGCCTCTTATACCCAAACCAAATATTGTCTAAAACATGATGAGGCCTTGAAGTCTATGCTATTTCTGACCAGAACAGCCAAGTTTTATTTTTGAGTAAACTCCACGTGATTTAGTTCAATTTTACTTTACCATTTTATAGTTTAAAAAATTTTATTTTGACCTTCTATAATTTAGCTTATTTTTATTTTGTTATCTTGTGGTTTAAAAAATTGCACTTCACCTTTACGTGATTTAGAGTATTTTTTTTACTTTGTCATTCTATAATTTTATAAATATTTTACTTTGTCATTCTATTTCATACAGAATTTTTTAGTAAAATAAAAATTAACAACTAGAGGGCCAAATAAATTTTTTTTTTTTACCATACGATGGCAAAATAAAATTGAGCTAAATCACATGCGGGTAATTTAAAGTTTATCCTTTATTTTTTAATTAGAGAATATAATATTTTAAATTAATTGGATTAAATTTTATTAAATTTAGTTGTGTAGCTCTATTAGTTACCATTAATATTAAAAATTTATTAAATTTTCTCATCATTCCCTCCATCTGATGCCTGTTGCACACCCCAATTACTGGATATCCCCTACAGTTTTCTCAAAAAAAAAAAAAAAAATTGTTTCCTTGGATTATTTTCTTCCCTTTTTTTTTTTTATAAAATTTGTTTCAAATTGTTATCAGGAAGGTAAGTAAAAGCCTTAATTACCTGCTAAATAACTGTCAGATGCAAATTCTCAATCCAAGTTTACTGAAACATTACTCAGCAGCAGCATCCCAGGAATATTTTACAACAGAAGAGCAGTTACAACTAAATGCATCTGGCGCATTGTCAGCAATATTCTTTAACTTACAGCACACAATTAGACTGCACAACTAGCACACAAGTTTGAACTTTCCATCACTGACTGCTGATATGGCGCGCCTCCTAAGCTAACTAGTAACAACAGCTAACCATGTAAAGAAAATAAGGGGCAAAAGCATGATTACTAATCTACATAGTCAGTAACATAATTAGAAGAGTATTCCTGCTTATGTTTATGTATCTCTTGTTCTCTATCTATAGTAGCATACCGAAAAGAAAGAACGATAATAATGGCGCGAGAATCACCCTCTTAGACCTGGTAATAGAGGAAGCAGATCCCCCGACGGATGCAATTCTGCAGTTTGAATTCGCGGTTCGGCTCTCCTTATCTATCTTGTTTTCTGCAGATATAATCGGCATGTAATTCTCTTTCTCGTGCTCGCACTTATCGACTCCCAGAGGGACATAGACTGCGGACTTTGAGCTAGCATTGTAACAAAGATTCGGGTTGTTCCGCGCGGCAAACCTTCTCCCCATCTTCTTGTAGAACTGTTCGGAGAACCTCAGCACTCCTGTCAAGTTGTTGCTGTCAATGTAGAGAGAATTTATGCATGGCAAATCTGCGAACTTGGTAGAAACACTTCCAGTAATGTAGTTGTTGTCCAATCCAAGGAATCTCAGCCTCCTCAATCCTGTCATAGACTCCGGAATTTCCCCACTTATGCTCAAATTGGAAAGGTCTAATGTGGTGAGATTAATCAGATTTTTCCACTCAAAGGCCATCAGATTCCCTCCCATTGGGTTGTTAGAGAGAAGCACTTCTTGTATTGAGACCATGCCTTCAAGTGCCTGGAACCACCCACCACATATGCTGTTGTTTCTCAAGTCCAGAAGAGTGAGATTTCTCAGCATCGAGAGCTCTCTCGGGAGCGTTCCGCTTAGATAATTGTAGCTCAAATCGAGCTTCAGAAGTGAGTTCATGTTGCCTAGTGATGGAGGAACAGGACCAGTAAGAGAGTTCCTGCTTAGGTCCAAGATCAGGAGATTACTCAAACTGTTGCCTAGAGAACTCGGAATCGGTCCCGATAAGCCGTTTCCTGTTAGCGAGAGCCTTTTTAAGTTGAACAAGTTGTCTAGCTCCTGAGGAATCTCACCCACATTCAATGCATTTTCTACTAGTACTAAAGACTCGAGATTAGTCAGCGAACCGAGAGTGGAAGGGATCGTGCCAATGAGACCTCGATTCGATCGGAATTCCAATACTCGTAAGCTTGTAGCCAACTTATTCCAATTATCAGACCGGAGAGTGGCAGGGCGATCGGTCGAAGTGAAGCAATTGAAGAAGGACATGCTTGTGAGGTGCTTGAGCTCAAAGAGGTTCTCGTCGAGCTTCGCGTCATTTGCGCATTCAAGAGAGTTATCGTAAATAGGTCCGATGTTCAGGACAGTTACGTACCACATCCCTTCGAAAAGATCGCATGAGACGCCCTGGTTTTCAGAACTCCAACAACATAGGAAAGTTGTCATTTCCCATAATAACATCTCAAATATGCACAAATGATCGAAATTTGCTAGTAATAATAAAACAGATGCAATTAATACATGCAAAGTACTATATATTAAGTTTCTGGTCAGTTTCAGAGATGTGTGTTTGGATAAACTTGATCACCATGATTTAATGACTTTGATATCATGTTAGTAGATCTGCATTTGTTCTGCATGCATCTATCCTCTGCAGATCCCACGAGGATAGTGGCATTTTTTCTAGTAGTTGGTTTCTTCTTGTGTTTTGCGAGTTATTTATCGAAGATCTTTTTTGCTTATCATCAAAGCAGGTTAATAGTGATATTATGTTATTAGGAGCATCATAAATGAGAAGTTGAAACATTAAAAATTATCAAATTAGTATGTCCAGAAGACTTTTTTTTTTTTTTGAGAGTAAGGTAGCATGCTACCGCTTCATTCAATGAAAGATGAACTTAGCAACAAAGTGAGACAGCTAGGTCTCGACGAAGGGTATGTCCAGAAGACTTAAACAGCAGTAATAACAGAATTCCATAAACAAGCAAAAACTAAGTTAGAAACCTATTTTGGCATCAATTACTGATGCATTTGCTACTGAATTAGCTAAGGAATACGACAACATGCATGTCGAAACAGCAGAAATTAAGATAACTATTGAAGTACCTGTATTGGTGTCCATCCACACGGGTCCGGGTAAAGCTCCAAACCATTCCATCGGTCTCCGACGATTCCTCGTATCGCTGCATACAGAGCTTCTTGCTCTGTTCTCTCCATTGGAGCTCTCACAACCTCTGGTTCAGATGCAACACTGAAGAAGGATTTACACAGAGTGAGCATGAAAAGAGCTGTAGTAGCTTTGAATCCTCTCATCATGAAGTTGTACAGAGAGAATTTCAAGTGTAGAAGCACTTGAAATGAAACTTGGTTTACTACTGCATCAATGCTTCTACATCAGAGTGCAAGGAAATTCTTATAGCAGCATAAGAAGCAAAAAAAAAAAAAAAGAGACCCAGTTGATAAATGACTAAAACAGTTCTTTATAGTGTCTTTTGGTTTGAGGAAGCACTTAGATTCATGAAGGAAAAGAGCAGTGGATTTTTTACTGAATTTTTTTTTGAAAAAAAAAGGATTTGAGATCTTGAAGAGATATATTATTTAGCTCCACTGCATCACAGCTTTCACATCACCAATCTAGAGAGAGAAGATTTTGCAGGAGAAGATAGATGGAAGTCCATAAAAGAAACCAAGTCATGTTTCAGCTACCAACAGAGACAGGGAATTAAATGATGAGGAGATGGTAGTATGAGGAATAGAGGAAAAGAGCTTTCCAAATTGCAGATGAGAGAAAGAACAAAGAGCAGAAAAGGGAGCTTGGCTTGTGTGTGTTTCCATGGAAGAGGAGCTGAGTGGAGCTTGTTATTGGAAAAGACTGTGAAGACTCAATAAGAGAGTGGGTGGTGGGAAAGATCTTAAAAGGCCACTATTTATTGGAGTGCTCCACACATTGATCAAGGATAAGCAAAACTGGTAATAAAAGTAGCTCTACAATTTAAATTGAAAAATACATCAAAAATGTTAAATCCAGAGCCAAAACACATCCAAAATTTGAGTTTCTAGTATTGAAAAAAGAAAAAGAGCTCAAATTTCTTTTGTTCGCAAACATAGCATCTCTCCAAACATAAAATATTTGTTCACTCAAAGAGAAAAATAAAAATTACTATATATACACTTACACTCCATAATTTAAGAATTTATAAATGTTTTGATCTTTTTAGTATTAAAAAAATATTGATATGAAAAATGAGTACATCTTACGAAATTTTAACACAAATGATAAAAAAATTTGATAATTGTTATTCGAAATTTTAAATTTAAAGTCTAATTATTTTATATTTTTAATAAAATTTATTATTATTATTTTTTAAAGAGAATGAAACGAATAACGTACTGTATTTCTCTCAAGGCAAAATTACATCTATATAGTATTGCTCAAGAAAATTTTCTCCAATTAAAGTTGAAGGGCCCATTTCAGAATGGCATATAGTTGTGGTGGTCTCCATACATTTTTACATAGGTGTAATTACCTAGGTTCTTGTGATTTTTTTTGGGGGACCATTTTCTCATGCACGTGAAAGTGTATGCAAATCTAGGCAGAGGAATGTTACCTATATATTATTTTTTATTTTTTTTTCACAGCCTCAAATCTATAGATTGTAAGCTAGATTTTATGGTTTCTGTTTGTTCACTATTAGAAATTGTAGAAAAAAAAAAACCGTAGGATTTTACAAAAATTATATATAGATGTGATTTATTGGAATTTAAATGGAGTTAACTATGAACTAGTTCACTGCATGCATGCTATAATAATTTCTTTTAATTATATATATAACACAAAATATAGTTAAAACATCTGTATTGAATCTTTAATTAAAATTAGCTACCGAATGAGTTTGAAATATATATGAGATGAGATAAAAATTTAATGAATGAACACCGTTACACCGATGCACTAAACTTTTAAATTACAAAAAAAAAAAAAAAGTACTTTTAATATTTTATATTAAATATTATTTCTTGCTCGATGGTAAAAATTTAAATTCAAAATATTATATTTTGATATCATGTAAAATAATTATTTATTTTTTAAAAGTTTAAATATATTTACGAACAGACAAGTAACTGAGATCTCATGAATTTCTAGCTCCTCTACAATATAACTTGGACAATTAAGTTTAAAAGATATCTATGCATACACCTTCAAATTCTCCATTTTGAATATTTTATTTATTTATTTATTGTTCTTATTTGATAGAATCGCCCTCCCTAGCTCTGACTAATAAAACTCTAGCTAAATATATACGTAGGTTGCATGTGTACATAATAACAAAAATAGATAAATGAGTAAATAAATAAATAAGTAAATTCAGAATTGGGTTAAATCAAGGCTTGTAATGCTTTGTCCCCACTGCAAAAAAATTAAGTGTGGGCTGTTGCTTTCAACCGTCCTAAGCTAAGCTTTACCATTAACTGGTAGGACTGATGGCGACAAGCAAGGTATTAAATAGTAGGCCTCAACTTATGCCTCAACTTTTTCCTTTATATATATATATATATAGAGCAATACTACCTGTACACCCCTTCGGGATGTATATCATACATCTCCACCATTTTAATAGTGGCGATATCTTTTACGGATCACATCAAGTGATCCATCATCACACTCCCACCCTTAGATGGGTGGGGGTGTGAGATGTACACCCCTTACGGGTGTACACATAGCATTTTCCTATATATATATACACACGCGTACAATTTATATATTTTTAAAAGTATAAATACATTCATACTGGTAAATTATTTACTATTAAATTTGTATTGAGATTTATGTTTTTATAAAGTCAACTAAAGAGATAGAAAAATAAAATAAAAGCACAAATCTTAATACAAATTCAATGATAAAAAATTTACTAGTATGAATGTGTTTGTACTTTTAAAAACATATATGCTCTACTCTCTCTCTCTCTTTATATATATATATATATATATATATATATATATATATATATATATATATATATATATATATATATATATATATATATATTTGTTACATACTTTTATGAATGCGATCGACTTTGTACTTAGTATTTATAAATTATTTTTTATGATAAAGTTTTCAAATTGACGTCTATATCGTTAAACATAATTTGAAGCATTTAAAATTTATAAAAATTAAATTTTATAATTTTTCAACATTATTTATCTTATAATTAAAAAAGTTTAACGGTGCAAAATAATCGAAATAGATTTATTTTTTGATAATTTTTTTTTTATTACCTCCAATTTTAAATTGAAGAATCTAACCCTCTATTTTTACGAGGCCATTTAATTTTGAACATTTATTTTATGCACATTTAATAGACTTTATTATAATTTTGAAAACATCATAAAATTTAATTTTTAAAAAATTAAAATATTCTATATCGTATTTAACGGTATGGATCGTCGAATCGAAAATTCCATTATCAAAAATAATTTATGAGTACGATAGTAGACCCTTTAGATTTAATGGGTGGTTGAAAAATGGTAAGATCTAACGAGTGAAAATGATCAAAAGGATAGATTTAACGGCAAAAAACTTAATAGCACCGAGTGCTTGGTGCTATCGATAGTATAGTAACCGGACTCTATAAAACTTAACTACTATATTATTAATAGCGCCAAATTATTGGTTCTATTAGATTTTTGATCCTTAGATAAAAAAATGTGCGGTTAGAATGATAGTGAGCTCCTAAAATTTAGTGGGTGGTTAGAAAAATAGTATGAACTAACAGATGAAAATAATCAAAGTAGTAGATCTAACGGCAGAAAACTTAATAGCACAAAATAATAAGTGCTATCGATGTACTGTAGCTGAACTCTCTCTCTCTCTCTCTTTCTCTCTCTCTCTATATATATATATATGGAAAAAGATAAGTGTACACTTCATTTGAGGTGTACATCTTACACGTACCCCATCCATCCTAGGGTGGGGTGAATTTTACTCGTCACTTCGAAGTGACCGGTGGATGAATGCCCACCTTAGGATGAACTAGGTGTAGGATGTACACTCCAAATGAAATGCACATATAGCATATATATATATATATATATATATATATATATATATATATATATATATATATATAACCAAGTCCCTCCTAGGTGGTGGGATGACTCATTTATAGATAGAGCAATGCTACATGTACACCCCTTCGGGGTGTATATCATACACCTCCATCATTTTAATGGTGGCGATATTTTTTACGGGTCACATCGATTGACCCATCATCACACCCCACCCATTGAATGGATGGGGTGTGTGATATACACCCCGAATGGGGTGTACGGGTAGCATTTTCCTTATAGATAACCTATGTTAAATTATAGAAAATAAACGTTATGCCTGTAAAACTTAATACTTTTATATTTAATACTATTTTTTATATCTGAATTTGAAATTTTTTACACGATCCATAACGTGAACTCGATTAAATCAATTATGTTAGAAAACCAAGTATGACTCAAACTCAAAACCTTATTATGTGATATTAAATTAAATTAAATTAAATAATCATAATTTTTTAAAAACTTAAGTTAATAAAAAAAATATTTTTATATTTTTATATTTAACACTATGTAATGACATATTCTTA
Organism: Tillandsia leiboldiana; assembly: GCA_029204045.2. Classification (NCBI taxonomy): domain Eukaryota; kingdom Viridiplantae; phylum Streptophyta; class Magnoliopsida; order Poales; family Bromeliaceae; genus Tillandsia; species Tillandsia leiboldiana. The sequence goes on along the minus strand of CM055076.1, from coordinate 3,826,958 downwards.
GAAAAACTAAAAGTTAAAATCACATGGTGATAAAAATGCTATAGTTTGTGCAGTGGACATATATACTAACATTTTCTTAAGTATTTTTGTCTCTATTTTTCTTTTGGTTGAGCACAGTTGCTTAAAAACTTTAGGTTCACTTTAGGGTAGGTAGTGGCTCACTTTTATATATATATATATATATATATATATATATATATATATATATATATATATATATATATATATGGGTATATATAAGTGTACACCTTATTTGAGATGTACATTTTATACCTGACTCATTTTAGGGTGGGGTAAATTTCACTCGTCACTTCAAAGTGACGAGTGGATAAACACCCACTCTAGAATGGGCTTAGGTGTAGAATGTACACCCCAAATGGGGTGTACAGGTAGCATAGCCCTTCATTTAAATTCTCAAGGGAGTAACCCGATTTGAATGAATATAAATACCTAGAAATAAAGAAGATAAAATTATATACCTATATATTAGGGGGGGTGTTTTGTTCTTCACAGAACCAAACACATGGATTAGGGTTGAGGGTTTAAGATCAGAAGACGAGTAAGCCAAAAATCACAAGCACATGGATCATGTAGACAAATGATGGTTTCTTCTTCGTAGCCTTTCTTTTCAACTGAGTATCTAATGCCTCAAAAAGTATCGTAGTGAGTGCAATGTACATGGTCCATCATCTACTCTCTTTCTAGAGTACCTGCTTGTATAGTTGTAATATTCTACAGAGTAGACCTACACCCCTACGTTTAGAGCCAGTGTAAAGCATGAGCTTCGTTGAGCTTTATAGCTATATATATATATATATATATACAGAGAGAGAAGTGCTAGGTGTACACCCCCAAATGGGGTGTACATCCTACACCCACCCATCCTAGGGTGGGTATTCATCCACTCGTCACTCGATGTGACGAGTGAAATTCACCCACCCCTAGGATGGGGTGGGTGTAAGATGTACACCCCATTTGGGGTGTACATCTAGTATTTTCCATATATATATATATATATTTAAAAGCTGCACTTTTAATCCAGCCCCTCCATTAAGGGGTGTAGAATATACACCCCTTAATGGAGTGTACAGGTAGCATTTTCCTTAAATGAATGATTAAATTTTTTATTTTCTTCACCAACAAATTCTTATGTACTATGCAAGATTAGAATAGAATATCTAGGCAATTCATGCAAGAGCAATGCTACATGTACACCCCGAAGGGGTGTACATCATACATCTCCACCATTTTAATGGTGGCAATATTTTTTACGGGTCACATCAAGTGACCCATCATCACACCCCCACCCTTAGATGGGTGGGGGTGTGAGATGTACACCCCTTACGGGTGTACACATAGTATTTTCCTTCATGCAAACCACTGATCGCGTAAACAAATCAGTATCGATAATAAAATTTTTAAATTTTCATTCGCAAACCAACTTTGCGAATTTCGTCAAGAACTAGTGTAGTGAAAATCAATCAAAATGCACATACAAATTCTTCAAACACCGTGCATTCTTTCAGCCTACAAATCGCATTACGTTGGCTTTCAAAAATTACAAACAACTCAACAACAGTATAATTTTGTTTACATTTAAACTCCTACCAGATAACCTTTCTAATTACTAGCGGTGGAATTAAAAATGCAATCAACCGCTTGTTGTGCCCATGTAATCTCGCAATTTAAACAAAAACTCCGGCAGAATCATCCGAGATTGCATAATTTTTCTTTCCACCTCTCGATATTGTTATCTTCGGGCTTTTTCGTCAGTAGTAATAGCCGACGCTCCTCAGATCACCTTGTTCTAATTGTGCAGGATTTGTATCATTGCCCAGAAAGACGAGACGGCCTGCATATAAAAATTGGCATAAGCATGGATCTGATTCACAGCTTTCACTTCTAACAATCACATGTACAGCTGTCAGGCAAGAATGTTATCTACGAGAAGAGTAGATCAGTATGTTGCTCAATTTTCATCCCATTATAGTCCGACTAAATTAACCCGAACTGCTCAATGTGTTAACACTGCAAGGCACTAAAAATGTACACCGTAAAGACACATATATTACGCATTAATGGCTTTAATCCAAACTATTAAAGTTTGAAAATTAAGTCTCGCCAAGATTAGGACAACCCCCTAATCACCCTCTAAGACAAAACAAATAATAATAATCGCAAGTTAAATGGAAAGTGTTTACTATCAACTTTCTAGCTCTTGAATTAATACTATTCTACCAACCAGCACTAAGCCTTCGGCATCCAAGGGCAAAAGAATAGAATATAAATACTATTTCTTTACTATCAAAAGTATTCAACAGGTGATTGGAATCAGAAGTGATCCGACGACTTCATGCCGGGTATCCCTAGAGACACCCATGGATTAGGGTATCATGGGCCGAAGCCTCCTAATCAAAAGTGGTACTTTATAGACGGGTACAAAAAGCCAAAAGACGATGCTCTCAGAAAACTATCACAATATTATTGTCAAAACAGAAGGATAAGCCCCTCACAATTAGATGTTTGTTCTTCAGATCCTCAGTAAAAATCCTCAGCCTTATAGTCTTACGACATTCAAGGTTTTTCATCCAAAAAACCTATCTCATAAGAGTTCATGAATGGTACAGAAAAGAACGTACAGAAAGCAGTGGGACATACTGCACTATAGATAGCAATCATTATGATAACATTAACAAATTGAGCAGCAGGAGAGCCTAAGGAGAGAACATACCATCTCCGCGAATAGCAATTTCCCTTATGCGCCTAACTAGTCCAGTAATTGGATCACTGAAGACTTTGGTTTCCAAGTTACCTTCCAAATAAAGAACAGATCTGTCGAACAACAAACAAAAGAGCACAATTATATGTAAAACTGCCTTCCAAATAGAATGAACCACAACTCATAACTACAATGTAATTGGCATTGACTGCAATCTCAGCTATAGAAAGTTAGAGCAGAACTTTTGTCTTAATTAACTCAAAGCAAAATCGGCCTATGGATGCATAAATTTTGAATCCGAAGAAAATATTTCACATCAAGAGCTGAATCACTACTACCTTAAATGGAACATTATCTAGCTGGTTAAACTATTAAGAAGTTCATGGATGCCAATGGTGGCATATAAGAGTTAGATCAAACATATGTAAATTTCAACAAATATTTCAACCATTCCAAGGTTGATGCTAGCTTGGAAATTCATGCAGAATGGCCCTATAAACCATTTAAGCCCTCACTAATAAGCCACATGCTAGACTTAACAGTTAATATTGGGTTCTAACTTTTACCAGATCCTAACAGTTGATATTTGTGTAAGTTAAAGACTCGAAGCATCCCCTGAGGAAAACCAAATCTTTGAATCATTAATGGGCGACCATAATTATGGGATTATTTTACACAGTTGGAAATCTACAGTATCCTTTAGAGTTCAACAACTAGATGTAATTTTCATAAGTCTAGAGGAGATATTCCAAAGCAAATGCCTTTCCATTCGAGTTTGCTTTTATAGAAACTCTGTATTATACGAACCCTAGCCTACATCATTGCTCTTTTCTTGTACAAATCTCAACCAGGGTTGACAACAAGCCAATCAAATTTTATAGCATTGGATTTACACTTTTCCGACCTTTCAAAGCATAAAATTAGGTGCTTTTGGAAATGCATTGCCAAAGCAGAGGCCTAAAAGTAACCTATTGTGCATCTCCTAATAGAAATACTCATTCATAACAAAATAGGAACGAATAACGATTAAATTAGCTTCTGATCCATTCTCATTACAAAGAAGCTCAAATGCAAACATATCATATCAGGGACAAATAAGAACTGGAGATGAGGTGACTCACCCGGGTTTGACGTGCTTGAGGGCGAGTTCGCCAAGGCGCTCGGGGTACACGCTGACGCGGTGCCACTGCACGGAGCATCCGTCGGCGTAGTCCCTCGGCTCCTCGTGCTCGAGGGGCCGGCGATTGTTCCGGATCCCTCCGGTCCCCAGCGAGAAGAGCACCACCGCGCGCCCGCTCTTCAGCCGCTTCTGCACCGGCTGCTGCCCCACCTTCCCCACCATGATCGCCTACACCGAACAACCCATCCGTCCCCACAATCCACAGTGCATGAGAAGGAAATGGAAAGCTAGGGTTTTGGGAGGTGGGAGACGAACCTTGTAGACGCCCGGATCGAGCCCGTTCTCGAGAGGGCGTTGGAATGGGACGCGTTGCTGCTGCGGCGAAGAGGAATAAGACGAGGAAGAAGAGGATGGATTGGGATCGGGATCGGGATCGGGATCGGATTGGGGTTTGGAAGAGTCGGGGTCGGATTCGTCGCCGATGAGGGAGGAGAAGGAGAAGCTTCGGCGAGAGGAGGAGGAGGAGGAGGAGGAGGAGAGGAGGCGGGGGGAGAGGAGGAGACGCCTCGAGAGAGAGGAGGAGAAGTACGAAGCCGCCATTAGAAAGGGGGTTTTGGAGGTGCTTCTTCTTCGTTGCCCTCGTTCTCCTACGCTTAAACCCTAGTAGACAAAACTATTATTGCGAGTGTCGACTATTGTTATTTTCCAAAGAGTAGAGGGATTGTGCACCGGTCCAGGACGGGCCGGCCCGGTTTAATTAATATTGTTCTGAGCCCAGCCCGGCCCGGCCAGCGAGACCGAGCATTGTATTAGGCCCAAGCCCAGACCCTCACAGGCCAAAGGCCTAAAAGAAATTTGTTGGTTTTCAGATATCGTTCGTTTCTCTCCAAAAGCTTGAGCAATCTTTCGTGTCCTCCGCCATACCCATGCCACCCTCCATGCAGTGCGCAGCGCACCGCTTCGGGACCCGGCGCATCGAGCTCATTGCTAGATTCGATGACACAGTAATAGCGAAGGAGGATCGAGACAGCGACGACATAAAACTATTGAAAAATAGTATTTTAATATCTTCTCGTTATACTCTCATTTTATCAGAATTCTTATAGGTCGTATATGAGACTAAATAAGGGGTCCTATATATAAGACTCAAATTTGACACCAAACTAACTATCAAAAAATAGTATTTTAATATATGATATTCAAAATATTCATCATAAGTCATAGTTAGGGATGCCAATGATACGGATATCTGAAATTTTATCCGAATCCGAATCCGAACGGAATGGATTTAGTCAATGTTAAACGGATATGGATTCGGATATGGATATAAAAAATAAAAATCTGACGGATTTGAATTTGGATATAAATTTTGATTGTATCCGATCCGAATCCGAACCCGAACCCGAACCCGAATTGATTTTACGTTATATAATATATATGTATATAAATATTTGATATTATATTTAAATTTATATTTTAAAATTTTAAATTTAATATAATATATTTTGAAATATTGTAAAGAAAAAAAAGAAAAATAATTATTTCGAGTTTGAATTTTCGAATTCGGATTTTGAATTTTTAGTCGGATTCGGATTTAGATATGAATTTTTAAAAATGTGTGAAATGCGAAAGAGCGCGAGTGAGAATTCGTACGCGAAAATGAGAAATATTTTTTAGCCGGTCTAAGTTTTTTTTTTTTTTTCCTCTAAAAATACTCCGAAACAACCAAATTGTGTTGTTATATTTTTACGCTATTGGACCATCTAAACAGACCAACTAATAAAAAAATAAAATATTTTACAAAATAGAGTAAAATAATCTAAAATACTTTTTGAAGGTTTTTCAAATGACACTAATAATAATAACTTGATTTACGATGATTTGAACCTAACTAACTTATTGCTAGTGGGTCCAACCGCACTCCCATTCAAAGATTAAAAAAGAATGTGCTAGTCCACGACAATGTCTTTGTCCATCTACTCGTTTGGGCCGCCAGGGCCTGTAGAAAAAATGCGGCCCATGTATGCTCTTATCAACTCTATAAAGGGGCTCACAAGCTGCTACAACATTGTTAGACTATTAATTGATATAAAATAAATTTTGTCGGATCGTTGACACGCTAATTATTAATTCTAAAAATTTGAGCCGTTAAAATTACGCAATTAGTTCATTTAAAGCGTACAGACACAACGCTCATGAATCTCAATTATGACTCGGCTCTAGAAATCAAACCAATAACTTCCGATTCCGACTATGATCGATATCACTTTTCGGATCGTCGACGCTAATCATTAATTCTCAAAGCTCGAGTTGTTAAAAATACGCAATAAATTCACTAACAACGTATGGATACAACGCCCACATGTCTCAACTATGACTCGGTCTAAATAGTCTCACGCCACTTCGAATATGGCTCAGTCCAACCCAGTCTCATATTATTTCGAACGTGACTTAATCCAATCTCACCTCCCGCCATAGGATCGGAAAAAATGATGATCCCTTTAAGCTAACAAATTCAAGTCCTACTAATTCACCAACAATTAAATATTACCAAAAATAACACTCACCTTGTGTACACTCAACGAATTCGTAAAGAATCAACATCTCCATGGGTGGAAACTGTGGTGGTCATGGAATCCGCCATGAGTTTCGTCCGGCTCTTGAATCCATGCAACTGGTAAACTATTCGCTATGATCAGTTTCGTCCGGCTCTCGAATACAACTGGTAAACTATTCGCCGGTATAGCATATATTACTCGTCAAATAAGTACTACATGCACTATACCCCCAAAGAAGAGGAAGTTCATGAACTGTAGCCCTATGCTACATATATATTACTGGTCTGTTAAATTTGAGAGTTTAAAGAGGGGGTCTTCCCTTAAATGGCCAAGCTGAGATCGACACAGCTGGTCAAACAAGGACAAGCAAAAGAACATAACAGTGTCCTAAAGCACCCAATGCACAAATCTAGCTGTATTTTTGAATCAATAATGAGAATCTACTCTGAGCCGTATGGCTTCTTTGGCGACATATACAACCCAGAGCTCAGAAGCAGCTCAGTGGAATTGAAAACACAATGGACATTGAGACATCTGCTATTTCCTTTTGTCCCATGCACAGTATATAGTGGGGTCATATGTCTACACATGACTTGGGTACGTACTGCTTCACTCTTTTGTTTCTGCCTACAGTTATAGTTAATTATCTGTTATATATATATTTCTTTTGAAGTCTAAATATAGAAGCTCAAATTTAAAGCTATTCATTCGGTTGTTGTAGAGAGAAATTTTAAGTGTTGGATAAAACTTAATATATATAGTACTTAATTATCAAATAGTACTATACTGTATATTACTTGGGTCGTACATGACCTTATACTCTATCATTGCGCAAAGCTGGCTCTATAGTCTTGTTATGTCAATGAGTGAGAGTTGCATGCATGCATGAACTAATAATAAGAAGAAATATATATATCCTAACATTAATGGGAATAGGTATCCAAATACAATACAGGCTATTGTGAACGGGCTCTTCTTTCATTTTATTATTACAAG